>OZ024902.1:80211987-80396987 GCA_964017125.1 Flabesymbios commensalis
TAGTAGTACTTTTTGCCCCCATCCGGGGAGGGTCATTATGGATCTGTTCCGTCAATTGCATGCTGTATGGCATGGTACGAAGCACTAGTCTACAGCAATCATCCAAGGGAAGCTGCAGCCTCCTCGTATCTGGCCATAATCTTCGGGAGGATTGCCAGTGGCATACCCTTGTTCCGCCGCTCAACTGTGGTGCTAATGCAGCCCTCGCATCACGGAGTTTCAGCATTAAATTGCACAGCGAAACTCAAGTCTCCGGCCGTCTGAGCATGTCTGGGGGTAGATCCCCTAGACATGCCCAGAACCCCTTTTCAGGCGAGCGAAGGAAAACGCTCTCAATAACCCACCATGCCCTATCACCCCCACCCTCACACCATGCCCTATCACCCCCACCCTCACGTCATCATCTGTACATCTTTCATCTCATCAATTGACTACAACGTTTTTATCGTATCACAATGTCACTTAAAAGATCTTTTGTGCGAAAAGTGACGTAAAGCTATGATTTACTACTACTACCATTCTCATAAATGTAAATATTACTGTGAATGCGTTTGTGGAATACACGGATATGGGGATATGGGATCTTTGTACCTATATTATTTCATAGGTTTAGTAAATGATGTTCCAAGTGAGAGGTTCTTAATCAACTCCATTTTTTTTTGTTCTTTATGTAGAATACAGATATTATCACACAGCTCACAATTGATGCACAATTTCATTACAATGTCAGGTTCAATTCACATCTTCCAATATTATAAAAATAGTCTGCCCTGGGTAAGGCACAAGCCTTACCCAGGCTAGAATACAAACAAAGAGACTACTCTCAACTGAGTAACTAATCTCAAACTGCTAGACTACCCCCGTGACACAGTCACACACACTCTCAGAACCAAAAGGACGCCAACAGCGTCAAGCTGCTGTTGCCTGAGGTATAGCCATTGCCCGTTCAGCGTTGGTCTACCATCTAGACATCTGTAACAGCATCACTCCAACACTGCATGACATCATGCGTCCACTGATAAGATAACTGAACTGACTGACCAAACACGTGGACACACGTGTACTTTCCACAAAGACACCACCATCATTGAAAATACATTGGCACAGAATTTTGATCTCTAACATTACCATGCCCAGCATAATATTGCCCTACCTTATACTTGATATATTTTTATTGTTTTGTACATTGTATAAAGAATGTATAACTATGTTTATTTTAATGATGTATACGTCCACATAGACTCTCTGTCGTCAATAAATATTTATCTATCTATGTTTCATCAAAGAGTAACCATCCATTTGCACATGATCTGTGTGGGTGTCCGTGTACCCAGCAAACATGATACATTCAGGCAATGTTGGTTCCATGTTGAGCCAGCGTCTCAGACGGTGGCCAACATAGAACAAACATTGGCTGAATGTATCGTGTTTGTTGGGTGTGTGTGTTTACAAAAATCGTAATTGTACCTGTTATTTATGGATATTACATGTATTATCTTTTATGGTGTACTATTAAATATATTTGAACAGTGAAATTGTATTTTATTTCACTATAATAAAGCCAACGTATTTCACTATATCAAGCCATTAGAAATACATATATACATCTGTACATGTACATGTATTATTATATAAATACTTTAAATTATTACCATGCTGGCGCAATTTTGTTAGTAGGCCTAATCATTGCAATATTTTTCACATATAATTCAATACTAATGTCCTGTTATTTTAGTACACAATTCATGTATTTTCAATGGTTTAACATGTTTAAGAAAGATTCTTGATATTTCACAACAAAAGTGCACATGAGTAAACTACATTATCATGTTTATCATGTTTATAAGTTTGTTACATGGAAGGGTTTATGGTTTGCAATATTTAATTGTTGGTTTAATCTTTAACTAAACTTAAACCCGCATTGGGTCAATATCTGTCTTCGCTGGGTCTCATCAGGTATCTTATTGTAAGCATCCTCCAAGCAAACACAAGACGTTGAATCAACGCTGGCTTAATGTTGGTCCAGCGTCGTAGACGGTGGACCAACATTAAGCCAGCGTTATTTCAACGTCTTTTGTTTGCTGGGCTCTTTAGTATAACTATAAAAAAATATTCTCGTAATGTTTTTGCTACACACGTCGCATTATTTTAATTTATTATCTCATCTGATGTTCCCTTCGTGTTGGCTGCCTGCCACCCCTATATTACTGATACTGCAATGTGCAACATCTAGGTTAATTGCCATAATATGTAAGCCTACTAGTACACGTGATTGTATAAATTAGGAATTATTATGATATTGCGTGCGAGCAGTGATTTTCGTATATATACGCATTTAACGAGACCGATTGCCCTCGCGACGTCGCGTCGGTTTTGCAACACACTATTTGATCATTGGCGCAACATACTAGCGCGACAACATACGCGAGCGCGATAGCAACGTGATTATTTTCGAAACTGTTACATTTTCGCTGGTAATCGCGTTGTTGTGTGGACATGAACGCGATTTGGACGCGTGCCTAATCGCGCTCGCGTTCGCGTTGGTGTGTTTTGCCCTTATTTACAATGGGCGTAGACCCATAACCAGATATCATAGGTATTCAAATGAAGTGGAAAGAGCTAACTAAGACATTTATGATGATTCCAAATTAAAAAAATCATTTGGTCTCCATATGCTGATATGGTTTATAATATAATACAAAAATATTTCAGCACTGTAGGGGTTAAGCATCCAGTCCCAGCAAGCATGAGACGTTGGCCCAGCGTTGGTTTATCGTTGGCCAGCCGTAAACCAACGTTGGGTCAACGTTGACCCAACAGTAAACCAACATTGGGCCAACGTCTCATGTTTGTTGGGATGTAACCATTTGCGGGTAAACACCACCTATAACCGTTCGGGTCCAGGCTGTGTATGTTTACCCTTGTCGCGAGTTAGACATAACCTATATTATCTGTTGTTATTTAACGGTCTATTTAAACTGAGAGATTAACATCATAGTCATGTTTCAAATTAAACTTTATAATCCTCTTAGAACCTCGCGTTCGTGTGATGTGTGAAACGCGGTGACGTCACCGGAAACCATTTTGAATGGGAACTCGGTGAAAACAAAGTTATCTAAAACCCCTTCCTCATACTTCATTGCATTAGCCAGCTCGGTGACAATAATGGAGGTCAAGGCTATCGAGTTTCACAGTTCTCATAAGCCTAGTTGCCTCATAATACATGACCGTCACCCAGTTAACTGGAGGCGTTGAGTCAGCATTCTTTTGACGTTGGTCCAGCATCTCTAACATGTCTAACCTGCATTCAGATATAAATGATGCAATGCTCTGTGTGGTGTGGGGCCTATAGGAAGATTGCTAAAATTATTGCTCAATGATCCCAGGTGATATGACTTGGCGTGTGACTGTGAATACAATATTGACGACAGTGAATTGATTTCCATGAGTAGATGGGAGGGGTGTAAGCCTACACCATCTATAATATACAAACACAAGTGTTGAGACAGTGTTGGTTTAATGTTAGTCCAGCCGCGTAGACTTGGACCAACAACAAACCAGCATTGATTAACATATACATTTTTGTGTTTTTGCTGGGAATTGACACAGCGCAATTTGACCCAATGTTGTTTGATGCTGACGTTGGGCCAACATCAAACCAACGTTGCACTCTGTGTGTTGTATTTGATGTAACCCAGTAAACCCGATGCGTTCAACCAATGTTGTTTTTAACGTTGGCCCAATGTTTTCGAAAGTTGGCCAACGTTGAGCCGACATTGGTTGAACGCCTCGTGTTTGGTTAGAATTTCGTATACAGTGAGCTGGTTGATGTTCCAATTCCACCAATACAGGTAATTGTACGTTATATTATTGCTGTGTACACTATCTGGGCTACATGTACATGCAGCACAGCTGGATGACTCATCGTCTGCTCTGACGTCACGTGAACTATACACATGGTCTCGCTGATTGAACTGTTGCCGTACACATCAGCAGAATGTAACAGAAAATAAACACTATATATCTGGTATGTTTACAATTTATTGTACTGGTTCTCAGACAAGTTTAATGTAAGAAAAATACTGTTATGTATCTTGTACGTTTTTTGTCTAGTATATTCTACGTATTGAGACAGAGACACGTATATTCTGGGAACAGCCATTGATATTATTTGTTTTTGTGTGGGCCTACTGTCAGACTAGTAGTACTGTCTGGCACTGTGACAGTTGCCCTTTGTCAAGTCTGTGGCATCATCATGATCATACCTGATCAGGAAATTATTTCTCGGTGTGGAAAGACTTTATATTGTACTCTAATTGTATCTAGTTATATTTATAGCTGTGTCTGAATGAGTCAATGACTGGTAAATTTGATCATGAAGAGACGGGCACCATCTGTTGTATTAAGTATTAACCCTTTCAAGCCTGAATTCACCATAGTCATCTTCATCCACTACAAGCTGTGAATTGCTGTCGCAATCCATTGACTTGTAGTGGATGAAGATGATTTGAAGTGGGTGAAAAAGTAATTAAAATTACCATGTATTGGTAAACCAGTTTCATGGAAATTTTCGTTCTAAAACATTGGTTGTAGGATGTTAAGTCTGTTTTTAGGGATATGAAATGATGATTTAATGCATCGTGAGGGCTTAAAGGGTTAAGTATCAAGTAAATGAAGTGCAGAAGTCTTCACCAGAGACTTCACAGTTCACAAGCCACTCTGAACTTTTTTTTTTGAAAAACACATTGTACTCATTGCAGTAACAACCATCCTATTCTATCTTTTTAAATGTTTCTTCCATGGGGTGTTTTTTTTTTAGTTTGTGCATTTGAAATTGTGGCAGCATATTATTCCCCTCACTTTTCAGATAGTGATTTTTGTTGAGATATTTTATACCATTCTTGTTCCTTACCCCTGGTGAGTGTTTTGTGTAACAGTCAGCTGTCATATTAAAAAAAAATTCCGGCTGTCATTCTCTCTCACTTTGACTCCGGCATGAATAGACGTGTTTTATATTTAATCTTGTTCGTGTTGCTATCCTACGCCATGTCATCTGCCAGTTCAACAGGTTATGGGCCCAGGCACATGAGGCTTGTGTTCCGCGGGGATGAGAACAAGTATGAGTTGTGGGAAGTGCGGTTCCTGGGTCACCTCAAATCACTGAAACTTCAGGCAGCCATTTTGCCGGCTGAGGAGGGGGAAGAGGTAGACAACGATAAAAATTATGAAGCATTTTCTAAACTTGTACAATTTTTAGATGATCGCAGGTTGTCTATAATTATTCGAAATGCAAGAAGAATGTGATTTTTCTTGATATCCTCTATCAATTATTTAATCTGTTTAACTGATCAGACCTCATTTTCAATTCAGGGTTGAATTTTGTGAGGGTGTGAGTGGCTGGTACTCGTGGCAAAGTATGATTCTTCATTTTCACTACAGTGTACATATTGGGAAAACACATTTCTTGTTTCCTTTATCATGTTCATCATGTTTATCACATCATGTTTATTATCACTGTTTATTTACAAGGTGATCTTTCAGATGATTCAAATTTTCAGCAAAATGTCCTCACATCCTTGATCTTATTTTGTCTTTGTAGGTCTCCCCACTGCAGGTTTTGAGACATGGATAACTTTGCTGTGGATCTGGACCAGGTGTTGGATGACTTTGAGCTGAGCCAAAGTAAGTATATAACATTGACACATTGAAACTTTTTTGTTGCACATGTTGATTGTCATGCTGTACAATGATTTTTCTCCTTATATGGGCGATTCCATGCACAAAGTGAAAAAAACTTGATTTTGAAAACAGCTTGAAAATTTTATATTATGGGCTAATATGATACAAAACTACCTTGACTAATATGGTTGCAACTTTTTTTTTAATTATTTCTTTGAAAAATGTCCAAAAATCAACATATTACCATTGTTATTGTTTATTTTTTCACAGAAGTTAATTTTCATGTCTCCTTCTATTTTTATCAAGATTTTTCTATTAGTGAACTGTTTACATTGTTTTTATCTTTAATTAATAAGATAATATGTTTCTGCAAAATGTAAAATCAAAATATTTGATAATTGAAGCACATTGGTTGTTTTGTGCCAAATGTTTGCCCATGCTATTTTAATAATTTGTCCGTACGACATATGAAACATAATTTTTCCACATTAATTAATCAATTTTGCAGCCCTAATCTTGTTACTACAAATCCTCTTTCCTTAATTAGCAATTGTTTGACTAGTTCTATTTAAAATATTTCACATCATTAGTTTTTATGCAATTGGCATTTCAATGCTGTCCTTACGACATATAAAATGTCGCACGGACAGCATTTCCTGTACATTTTATTGATAATCTCCACCTTTGAATATGGTAATTGGTTTTTGTATAAAACTTCACCATTTATTTGAAAAGGTTTTTCATAACTAACAAATCTATTGACTAACAGAGGGCACCTAGGGCTTGTTTGACATTGAATCAGAGATGGATACATGAATATTTTAGTGAGAAACACTGGTATCCAACTATCCTAATACATATCAAGTTTTGCAGCTATTAGGGGTATCCCACATATATATTTTGGAATCTGCCTCTGCTTATACTAAAGATTAAACTATCATGAGTATATCTATAATCTGCTAATAAATATTTTCACTGTGAAAATACTATAATTTTGTTCCAAACAATTGCATCTCCCTACAACATGTACAATGCAAGCATTGTTTTACTAATTTAATAGATATGCTGTCTGTCTATTTTGTATTTTTCAAGCTTGTTTATATGATGAAACTTCATCTTTTTTCGGATCAACTTCAGTTAATAATTTAGATTCACAAAATAAATTAATATAATATTTTTGTCTTCAGTGCATATGCATCTTTTGTGCCATAACTCAAATGCATGAAATAATATTACATATAATGGCCAGCATCATGCAATATATTTTCCTGTTTTTGTCTCTTTTTGTATATATATATATTGAAAAAAATTGTACCCGTATACAAGTCATGATGATTTGCAACATTTAAAAATGTATTTGTTTAGTCCCTTATTAGCATATAATAGATCAACATAGAAACATAGCATTCAACGTATATTTTAAAAATAATTTGAAAAAACATACATGCCATGTGTGATTTTGAACATTATACTGTGTTGTCTGTACGACATACCGTATATTAAGTGTGGCCTTCCAAAAAGGACATTCAAAAGCCCTACAGAAATTGTGAAGAAGCTGCAAGATCTACAGAATGGTATTATGATGGGCACATTATTATATTCATGATAATTATCAGTATTCACATATGTCAAATAAGACGCTCTAACAAAATTCTATACCACAATTAAGACCTAATATTAGATTTTTAAAATATTTCTTGTTTTTAATTTGTTTAAAACTGAAATTTTAACCCAGCTATAGATTATTATTCACATTATAATGATCTAAGTTTACTATTTCGCCATACTCAAATGAAAAATCAAAGTGAACACTCTTTTGCATAGCCACAACTGACATTTTTCAGAGACGTCCGTACGACATATTCCAAACTGTCCGTACGACATGTTGTTTTCATTTTTTCATTGTGACCTTGTCTATTAACAAATGCATTATCTGTTTAAATTATGTTTTTTCACTCTTTAGAACACCCTGAGAAATTGATCCAACAGGATGTGGGGAAAAAATCATTGCTCAACTCACAGAGTTTTCGAACTAAACATGAATTTTCAAATGTTACTGTTTTTTGTGCGTCCGTACGACATCTCACGTTTCCTCCGATTTAGGACGATCTGTATTATTTTCCGTCAATTTTTTTTTTCCACATATATTTGTACATGGAGTCTATATGAACTTGTATAATATTTCTTTTTCTAGCCCTAAGATTATTTGTGTAAGCCGAGATATAACCTGTGGATGTCCGTACGACATCCACGGAATCGCCCATATCCATTTTTAATAGGAATATAAATGTCTTATCTTGTGCAAGTATTCTTTTGAAATTTCATGAATATTTTCAATTCTTTACTTCCAAAATGTCGAAGCATACTCACTTCTATATCCATTTACAGCCTTTTTTATATGTCCTTGAAACAAAAAAATAGAAGGAGAAACGAGCATTGACCCTTCAAGCCCTCATGATGCATCAAAGCATCATTTTAAATCCCTGAAAGCAGACTTAATTTTCCTACATTTTAGGGGTTTAGAAAGAAATTCCTATATTACAGTTTTACCAACACATGACAATTTTCATCGATTTTTCACCTACTTCAAGTCATCTTCATCCACTGCAAGTCGAGAATTGCGATAGCAATTCATGGCTTGTAGTGGATGAAGATGACAATGTTAAATTCAGGCTTGAAAGGGTTAACTTGGGTAAATTGGCATATGATTCAAATTGTACAAGTAAGTAATTTTACCCACCTGAAGTTGTAGGTTGTAGTACCAAGACAACGTAAAGTGACATTAACGTCCCACCGGCCGCCCGGGGCAGGTTAAAAAGGCCCAGGTCGGATAAACTGTCCATATCGGCCGCCCGGGTGGTCGGTAAAGTTTTCATAGTTTCAGCCTTACTTACCACTTCCAGGTCCAGTTGAAAGTCACCAGGGCAGACAAAAATCACAGTTTACCTGCCCTGTTGTCTAGTATAAAAAATCCTAATGTCAATTGGCTGGTGGGCTAAAATTTAAATAAAATAAGATTATTCAACTTGGCACTTTAAGGGTTAAGTTTGCCTGTTGATCACGTTGACATATTTTAACCCTTTAACCGCCAAATAATTTAATTCAATTCTCGACTTGTAGTGGATGAAGATTACTTGGAGTGGGTGAAAAATTCAAGACAATTGCCATGTATCGGTAAAACAGTTTCATGGACATTTCCTTCTGAAACCCTTTATCTTTATATACATAGGACAATCGAGTCTGTTTTCTGGGATGTAAAATGATGCTCTGATGCATGATGTGTATGAAAGGGTTAACCCTCAAAGCGCTGAATTATTTTATATAATATGGAGACCAAAGGGTTTTTTCAATTTAAAATCATCATGAATGTCCAAGTTATCTCTGTCTGATTCATTTGAATGCCTATGTTATGGGTCTACGGCCAATATAAATATTCTTACTCTTTCAGGTAGGGGACCGACTTTGTCTAAAGTGACGTCAGATTCTGACTTCTAAAGTCGGTCCCTGCGCTCTAAGGATTAATGTGGTTATGAAACAGATTTTCTTATGACATGTGTCAAACCTGGGGGATAATTCTTCTGAATCATTGTATCCCAAACTTTAATGTATGTACTTTTTAATAATTTCACTGTGTATTTTTAGGTGACAACAATGTTCGGGCTGATGGAGAACTTTCGGACAAACAGAATCGGGTCTCTGAGCCACTATCAGGGAACTTCGTGGATGAAGCTTTACCAAAGAAGACAATTCATGTGGTGACTTCAAGTGAAGATGATAGTTCTGTTGATAAAGAAATTCAGTTTGTCACACACTCTGTACCGTATACTCCACCAGAAAATCTGGATTTATCAGAAGCCAACTTTGCTCCTTCCCCACCAAAGAGTTTGACTTTAGTTGGAGATGATATAAGCAGTAAAGCAGCCATCACTAATGGCGGTTACTTTGTACCTGAAACTGGACATGTATCAGAGGTGTGCGATAACTACTGTGCTGACGATGGGTCATTAGAGCATTGTAATGAGAATTTGAGAGTGAGTGGTGTGCCCAGTGATTACGCACCTGGAGCTCCACTCTATACCACTTCTCCTATCACTTATAACTCTACTGAATGCACAAGTGATAAGGGAACTTCTAATGGATTAACTGTCGGTGACATCAACACTACCCAACCCCTGATACCAACAAGCACAAATATAATGCCCGTCCAGTCTTTTCCCACAAATACATCAGAGATTACACCAGAGATTGTACCACACAACCAGCCTGAACTATTACAAGACAGTCATATGGATAAATCCAGCCCAGCTCAAGAATTTCCCTCCAAGGATCCTACTGAGTCTATTTCCAAAGTTTCACAACCAGATGTTGTACCAACTACATTATCAGCCGTAGTCGGTAGAGTAGCGTGTCATGAACTTTGCGGTGAGATGGTAGGTGGATCTTCCCCTCTTGTTGTTGGTAATCATTGTCCTCCGACAATAACAACGAACATTGTGCAGAGTGAACAAAACTCTGCTGTATTGAATACCTATTCTGAACCGAATGCTGATACAAATAATTCATTAGAATCCAATTCACTTTCTGATCCAGTTAACAATGTCACATGCAATAAGAAAATGTTAAAGCAAAGTTCACTTGATATACCAGATGGAGGGCCAAAGCTTCACAGAGATTCAAGTGAGGATAGGGATTTTATTAGTTCACTAAGGCTTGGTGTGCAGGGTAATCTGTCAGAAAATACAGACTGTAAACAGCTAGATGTGGGAGAGCATCAGCAAATTGATGCAAGCGCGCCAGTTGAATTATGTGCGCACGCTGATAGCAAATTTGTAGATACAGATCAAAATACAGAACCTACAACAACAAACGACAATTCGCCTGTTATAACTGAAGTCATAAAGCAACCTGAGATGCAAACAAACATGAATGGTGATAATTCCCCTGTAAATCCTATTGTCGCTGGGATGTCTGAAGAAGAACAAAACAATATATTGAACAATTTGGCAATGGATGTAGATATCAGTGCCCCTGAGGTTGAAGGCCTGCTGGCAGAAATTGAAATGCCTTCTGAGAAATTTATCACCGATCGAAAAGGTAGTGAGGGGAGCATGGAGAAATTTTTATCTTTGCCAATCACAAGCCCTGCAAACGCAACTCCTATGGAAGAGGAAGGTTTTTCTAAGGTTCCTGGATTTACACCACATCAGTCTGCGTCATCCGCTGAGGTAGTCAATGATCCTAAGGCATCTGGTGACGGACCAGATAGTGCTAATGGTAGTCTCACCTCGAGTGGAGAATTTATACCAGACTCCCCACAAATTGTTCCTTCTGCTGTTGGCGAAAATCTTTTACAATCTACAGGCATACCAGGAGTAGGAGCGAGGCCAAAACAAATTAAGAAAAACAGACCCAATAGTTTGTTGGGTTTGTCAAAACCTGATTTGCCTCCCCTTGTCCCTCAAGAACTAGCACAAAATCATGCGGTCATTACTGGAGATATTGCCAGTGATTGTAGTGATCCCAATCAAAACAGTGATATATCTTCTCAATTAGCACAGCCAGAACCATCAAACAGATCAGATGATAATAGTGAGATTGGACAACCTGTTTTTGACAGTAGGGCATTATTGTCACAGAACACTGTTAATTCTTGTGATCCGAGACTACCTCTTTTAACATCAGATCAGCTTTTGCCAACCACCCAAGTTTTATCAATGGCTCATCCTTCAGTTACGTCAGTCACATTGCCTGTAATGTCAAGGAATGGCTTGACAGACGGACAGATGCCTCTCCCTCCACCTTACGAGGTACACCCGCCAGGCTCGCTCAATTTGCCACCTCCTGCCACAGACTATTCCTCAGGTGGTATGCTGCAACTCCCTGACATGGCACAGCAAGAACCATCTAGCCCTAACATGGGTAAACAAAACCGGCCTACAAGTCTCGCCCTGCCACCACGCGGTGAAGCCCCTTCGCAGCGCAGATCTCCTGTTATAGAAGGCATTCCAGGTCTGATGGGTCCAGGACAAACAGGAGCATTACCTCCTCACATGGCTGATAACCTTAGTCAGTCCAGCATGACTCCTACAGGTATTTGTACTATCTACTTTATGTCTCCTCTAATCAGAAACACATGTATGAAATTGTCGGCCAGCGGATAGCAGAATACTCGACCACTGTACATAATGCCAGACTACTTTAAAAAAATAAAGTGAAAGAAGATTATTTGGAATTTGACAAAATGACAGATTTGACAAAATGGAGGTCAACTATTTTCAAATATTGCTGATTGATGTCACATTTTATCGTTAACATGTTTAAAAGGTGGTACTTAATGTGCTAATAAAAAATGAAAACCCGAATATATGCGGCTCCGGCGGTTAAAGGGTTAAAGTAATGCTAACATGATTTTCTCTCACATTTCTTCACTGTCTTGACCATCTCAGATTAGAATATGACAATTTTTCAAGGTGTTGACCACCACAACATCCCACTTCCTCCTCCCCTACTTTTATATTTTCACCTCAGATTTGTTACTGATGGAACCCTGAAAGTTTTTCATCTTTTGGCCTTCACTGACATCCTAAAATATGCTTCACACAAGTCAATGTTGCAGGATTTTTGCATGCCATATACATGTACCCTGTATCAGTGTATTATGTAAATATTTTTAAATGTTTAAATCAGCATATTTATTTTCTTTAACATGCTCAATGACTGCTTGAAATGATATCACATGAATATTTTACATAAAAATACTAGTCTACAGATTCACATTCTGTATTTTTCTATCTATGTTGGTAAACATGGTACATGTAAATGTACAATTCAAAATGCTGTTGGCGATCTCTTTCTCTGATCACTCAGATCAATAAACATTGTAAGTCTGACACATTTTGCTTCATTTTGTAATATGTGATAATAATAATGATATATATCAGTACATGTATTATTTTCTTTTTTTACAGGTTCTACATGTAGTACTCCCAGTCAGACTAATATTCCTCCTCTGACAACCTCAGAAGGGGGTGTACCTCAGCATATAGTGGCACCCTTGCCAGGTGTACCAACAAGCTCTAATATTAATCTGGCTATCACACAGCTGGGAAAAGTTGCCCCACATTGGGTGCCTGACATGGAAGCAGCTAACTGCATGCAGTGTGAACTTCGTTTTACCTTTACAAAACGTCGTCATCATTGTCGAGCCTGTGGGAAGGCTAGTTCTTATTGTATTTTGTTATATATTGTTACAGTATTGTATTATACAATAGATTTAATGTAATTTTCAGCATAATTGATTTAATGGACCTGATTTTAATGAAGTGAAATTTTTATCCTACTTTATCTTTTTTTTCAGGTATTCTGTAGTACATGCTGTTGCCTCAAATCGAAGCTGGAATATTTGGAAAGTAAAGAAGCCAGGGTCTGTTCTAAATGCTATCAGGACCTTATCAGAGGTGAATACACGATCAGCACTTGTCTTATAGTGGGAAATTATTGGTATTATAAAGTATTGAATAATTTCTGTTAAGCTTCTCTGTAACATCCCATAATAACCTAACCCTTTGAACACCATGTTATAGAATTTGAATTTTCACCAATTAGTTGTGTCTGTTGTGTCTGATACCGTGACCCAAAACTTGAAGTGGGTCAAAATTACGCAATATGTTTAGTGAAGATCAAACATTTGCCAATCTTGATGAATAAACACTCATTTCATTCCAGATAATAGCAATTTGATCATCTGATTTATTAGACAAATTGAAAGCGCTTATTATTGTTCTTTGTGCTTAAAGGGGTAGTGTTTTCTTATGTACAGTAGGCGCCATTTGCAGCCTTGCAAAAAGAAAAGGGATGAAAAGTGGGAAAATATTTTCTTTCAAACAAGATATTTATTTTCTTCTCAAAATATTTACTTGGGAAGAAAATTCATATTTAATTCCAAAGAAAATATTTTTCCTCTTTTCGCACTTTTCTTCCTTTTTCTCCATTTTCTTTAAATTGCAAGGTTGCACATGGCGCCTACTGTAAGTGCTTGATATAATCACATTAATATGAAACAAATTCTATAGCCTCAGCAGCTTTTAAATTTATAATGAACTATTTGAGGACCAATGTATTGGAGGCAGGATATTATGGCATCTGATTATTCAGTGTTTAGTGGGTCGTGCGGAATTCTTTTCTGGTAAAAATGATCCTTAGGTGCTATGGATGTGTTTTTTGGGGGGAAACTGTAATGCTTTGTACTGTACTTTTTGTACTGTCCTTTCAACCAGTTGAATAAAATGGATGCATAACATTTTGGGTCACATAGTTACCACCTATCTTTCCAATTGGGTGTGAACGTGTCAAATATTAGACACCTTTAGGATGAACCTTTGTTTTTAAATACCCCTGTACAGTATTTCCTCTAACTGTGAGTGTCAAAATGTTTTAGTTCATGCCTAGTCAGTTGTTTTCTTTGTCTGCATTTAATATTTTTACAACCCCCGGAATATCTTTCATCCTATTATGAATGTGAACAACAAAGTCATAAATTACATTTTCAATTTCTTCATTTTGCTTGTTTTCTCTACAGCTCAAGTATATGAAAGAATACATCAGCCCAGTCACAGTCCTAATCCCAATAACCCCAGCGAGTATTGCTCTACAGTCCCACCCACACAACAGGTGGCAAGTAATGCCATGCCCCCAACAGTGATGGTACCTGTTGGTGTGTTACGAAAAGAAGGTAAATTACTGTTGATGGACTCTCTTCCTGTTAGGATTTACATTTATACTGTTGTCTAGGAATTTTGTTTTGTTGGTGGCCATTTTTAATTTGGGCTGCAATTTTTGGATTGTGCCATACTTGTTAGAATGATCATGAACTGCTGCTCTTTCAAATGAATATTTATTTGTCTGTGAAAATTGTGTTTGAAAATTGCTAATCAATAATTTTCAAACAAATTTTTCCCTGGTTTGGATGTAGGTATACCTCCAAACTTCATTAAGCCTGGTTGATTACATGTTGGTCTGTAATAGATTCTGCATTTCACAGCCTGAGAGATGCCAACTATATATACTAATTAATGTGTATTTTAGTCAGTATATATTTGAATTATTTAATATTTGAATAAGCATCCGCGTGTCACTGTGGGCAGCCATAAGTTTGGTACATGTATTATGTTGAGTACTTGTGTGGATTGGGCAATTAATTTACAGTTTAACAAAATTTCATGGCCTGCACATGTATGGTTTTAGGATCTTCTGGTAGTACAAGCCAGAGACGTAGTGCAGAGCCAAAGCAAGTGATGTTTTCTGATGGTATACGTCCGGGAGGTGATTTAACGGAGCTTGATGGCCCCTCAGAATCACGCATACCTCAGCCTCGCTCAGGGAGACGTGTGCGCAAAGTGGAAAGAACTACAGAAAGTTAGTTTGGAATATCGTAATCTGACATCATTTGAAGAATTAAATACATACCATCAAGAATATATAGGACATATGTATTCTTGATACCATTGATAATTTTGTCTATATTTTGGCATTTTCATATTTTTCAGGTAAAACTGCAGCCAGGGTGAAAATGTTGAAGGTGGCTGAAAACAGATCTGTATGCTTCATTCCAGAATATGGTCTGCCACCAGTAGTACGATCTACTAATAGTGAAGGAGGTAAAATGTTTGATTATTATGTAGAGTATGTAATTATAGTTCTCATATCAAACATTCACATGGGAAGAAAACCAAGAGATAATAATTGCGTTCTAACGTACTTGATCAGACCAATGTAGTATTGTAACATACTACAATAATAGTCTAAGGAGGCTTTTAATTAATATGTTAACAGCCTCCTATATAAGTGTATAATAACATTTGATCGCTTGTTTCAATATCACCTAATCTACATTTCTAATTTGATGATTTACAATTAGGACATTAAAATGAGGCTGACAACTCTTTAAGATGTTATAAATAACAATTCAATATAAGATGAGTATTGATATAAGTCCATACCTACCCAGGTACTCCTACTGATGATATATGTTCATATATTTATTAGTAATATTGTGTTTCTGTTAAACAGTCATGAATTTAGAAGAAAACCCTAATACGGAAAACTTGATGCTGCAGATAAGAAATGGTGAGTACACATAACTAATTTAGCTTGAATTGTAATATTAATTGATTAACATCTTTATTATATAAAAAATAAATAAATAATTATATAAAGAAAGTACTGCTTCTTGATACTAAATAGTGCATATAATATATTGATATACATGTACTGTAATTTTGCTTCTATATTGTAAATTTATCTTAAGTGAAAAAACTTTTAATTTTGACAAGGTCAGCAATAATTGGGATAATCTTTATGAAGTTGAAGGGTGGGTCTTGTTCTAGTAGCCATTGCTGACCTTTAGGAGAGTCCCCCTCACCCACCATACAACATTTGTTGTAACAAATATTATGCAAAAGTTTCTGAGCTCTAAATGAGACCTAATCACTATTGTTATATTATGATAATTAAGGAATGACTAACATTGCTAACCATTAGCATTGTCATCAGCAACGCAATCCATTTTAATGACTGTTCGCCTCTGATTTCAGCCGAGAGTGAGAATCACGTTGTGTTCAGAGTGAATAGAAATCTTTTTGTTATGGTGAAAATAGCGAACTGTGAGTATTCATATATTTGGTTGTCAATGGTTGACTTATATTTAATAAGTGTACTGTTTAAAATAATATTTATGTTGGTTCAAAACCATTTTACATCTAATTTTATATGATACCCCCAACCCATCGTCTTTGTGATTACATTTGTATATTGCTCATTGGGTGAAAATATTAAATACATCTTATCTATTTCAAACGTATGTTTTTACACTCGCATTGTAATTTGGTTACCTTTTTCAGCTCATCCGGCCTTTAGGCCTAAGTTGAGCTTAATATGCCATCGCGTGTCGTCTGTCCACAATTTTCAAGAAATGTTTCTCCTCCCTCAATTCTTATCCGATTTCAATTCTGTTTGGTTTGTTTAAAAGAGCCTGTGCCTGTGCAATAAATTTCCTCACGGATTTGAGAAATTTTAATCATTAATTACCTTATGACCCAATTAGGACCTAATTAGGTCACTATGTCCACCATTCACAAGAAATGCTTCTCCTCCCTCAATTCTTATCCGATTTCAATTTTGTTTCGTTTATTTGAAAGAGCTCGTGCATGTGCATAGAACTGCCTCACGGATTTTAGAAATTTTACTTTGTAATCAACTTGCCCTAATTAAGGATGAGCTTCTGTGTCATTGACACTCTGGTCTTATTTACTCTTAGACAGAGGAACATTGTTTATCCGTATTTTATTGTGATTTTAGTGGACTGCTGTGTAAATCGAGTCTGCTGGTGCTTTACAACTAAAGGCATGTGCACAGTGGGACAGGAGGAGATAGTCATTGTTCTTGAATGCCCGCCAGAAGAAAATCAAGTCCCCAGAGATATATTCTGCCACTTTCAATCAGTGTATGAAGAAGCAAGCAGAGGTATTGTATATTTATTTTATTGACTCTCTTTGAATGTTTTATAACAAAAAATATTACACATGCAGATTTACAGGCTACCATTTATTTGTTTTTATCCACATTAGTTTTAAGTGGTCATTAAATGTTTGTTATATTCACAACACACAGGCATAATACTGTAAAAATATCACGAAGGTGGTGAATAGAATTTTATCATTTCAGTTTTAAATCATCAATGAAAGAGTATTCCAATTAAACAAAGTTGTATGTTTGCAATAATGTTTGAATGCAATGTTTGAAAACGACTTTAGATGATTAGCCTTTCAAGAGAAAGATATATTGAAGGCCCTGTTTATTTATGCCCTTATTAATCATATATAGAATTGAGTGAGATTTGTGTTGTTTTCCCACACAGGTAACACAGTCTCGAACATGGGACATACTATCTTTGCTCATGGTTTTCTGGACAGTAACAGTCATGGTGGTTTCTTGTATGTGCGGCCATCATTCCAGTGTCTCCAGAAATTAATTGTTCCATCGTCACCTTATGTTTGTGGTGTGCTCCTGCAGAAATGGGAAACACCCTGGGCAAAGGTGTTCCCAGTCAGACTAATGTTAAGGCTGGGAGCTGAATACAGATGTGAGTGTAGTACTTGTGCTTGTGCAAAAACTTCTTCATGTTGAGAACAATTATGTAATTCCTATTAAAAAAGAAAAATTGATAGGGTTTATCTTTGATTTTTATAATTTATTCTAGACAGAACATTCTGTCTGTCTTCCTGAATCCCAGTTTTTCAGTGAAGAAAAGTAGACATAAATTGGATGAATATGTATATTTAGCTTAGTAATGCATTGGTTATGTCCTATGCATAATCTATATACTTTTTGTTGAGTTCAACTAATTTTATTTAAAAATATTATCAATCACCTTTGGATCAAAGCCACAATAATTAACACATAGCATGCAACCCTCTCACATGGATGTATTGATGACAAATTTATCATGTATCTTAACATGTTTTTGTGTACACAGACTACCCCTGTCCACTGATCAGTGTCAGACACCGCAAACCAGTATATGGAGAGATTGGCCACACTATCATGAATCTACTGGCTGATTTTAGAAATTACCAGTACATGTTGCCACAAATGCGTGGCGTTTTCATCCACATGGAAGATAAACAGACATGTATTAAGCTGCCCAGAAATAGATATGATGAGGTAAGTGGTATAATTGTGTTGCTTGTTTATTAATTACTGATTTGTATAAGTTTTTTTTATTCTAATAATTTTGTCATCGTCTATTATATTTTATGGTAGTGCTACTAAATAAACTGCTGTAGTAATGTTCTTTGGCAAGTCTATAGTTACTGTTAAAATGCTATGTACTAATGTTAACTATCTAACTGCCAAGTTATCTCATTTAATTTCTACTTACTACTGCATCCACAACTTTAAGTGTGTGAAACTTTAGTAATTTGCGACCAAACTTTTCTGAATCTTTATGTTAAAACATACATTTTATTTCCAGTAATAGTGATATGGTTGGCTAATAAGACAGATTTATAAACATTTTATAGTAATGATTAGCATTGGAAGAGTTAAAACACATATCTAATGTCTGTTTAGGTGATGAAGGTTGTCAGTAACAGTAATGAACACGTTATGGCGCTGGGAGCCAGCTTCAGCACGGAGGCAGATTCTCATCTAGTATGTCTGCAAAACGAAGACGGAAATTATCACACGCAGGCAATCAACATACAGAATAAGCCACGAAGAGGTAACAAAGCTTGTAACACATTAGTCAGGGTGGTGTTCTCAAAGCGGGGTGAACCTATATCTTGGCATGTGATCGCACTCTGGACCAATCACATTATAGCGCTAAATGAAATAATTTAAATTTTCACCCACTTGAAGTTGTGCCTCGCTACCGCGACCCACAACTTTCAAGTGAGTGAAAATTACTCATGTTTGTCTAGTTTGAGACCAAACATTTGAAAATTCTGATGTCCAAACACATATTTCATTCCCAATATCCGTGATTGTAATGACTAATAAAACAGATTAAAAAATAAATAAAAACAACTATAGGTATACAGTAGAACCTGCTATGAGCAGCTACCCTTGTGGCACTGGAAAAGTGTCCTTTCAAGACAGGTGGCTACTCATAGGAGGTTTATTTGTATACAAAATGCCATTTTGGGGAATGGCCAAGTGGCCTCCCATCAGAGGTTGGCTGCTCATAAGAGTGGCTGCTCATAGCAGGTTTCACTGTAGTAGTGTAGGTGTTACTTATTTAAATTTTGCACTTGTTTTGCAAATACAACTAGTCAAATTTATTGCACAGTGGCCTAAATGAGGTATTTGTAGGAACTCAATTCCTCACAATAACCGTTAACAAGCTTGTTTTATATTACAGTGACGGGAGCCAGTTTTGTTGTATTTAATGGAGCGCTGAAGACCAGTTCTGGCTTGCGGGCGAAGTCCAGTATAGTGGAGGATGGACTAATGGTACAGATCACCACAGAGATGATGGTGGCGTTAAAACAAGCAATGTGTGATATGCAAGATTTTAGTATTGGTTGTGGCAGCTTAGATGTAGCTCAGCCAGAGGAGACTGTTGTTATAACGTGGACAGAAGATGACAGGATGATTAACATTGGGTAAGTGTAGGCAAATTGTCTTATTGGCGCTAAAGTTTAAAATTGAGATTTTCACCCACATGGAGTTGTGTGTCGCTACAGCGACCCACAACTCCATGTGGGTGACAATTGCTTTCACTTGCACAATATTTAATGAAAACATGCAAATTTAGAAAATTCAATGCTCATTTCTCCTTCAAATTTTCTTGATTAAGGGACAAATGAAAGTGCTAAAAATGGCTATAATCGGGATTAGCACTTATCCTACTGTTCAAGACAATTGTTGTTTTTAATTTGTTTTATTTATTGATCAAATCACTGATATTAGGAACAAAATGTGTGTTTACTTTGCAAAGGATAGATCTCAAATTAAACAAATATGAGTAATTTTCTGCGAAACACAACTTCAAGTGGTTGAAAATTTGAATAAATTAACTTAACAGGATAAGGGTTAACATTTAAATGAAATATAGGCATAAGTCTATTTTTCTGGAAATACAAGAACAACTTTGAATATTCCAGGTGAAATGAAGTGTTTAAATACTGCGTATCAATAAAACTCATTTTGTACGGCGAGTGTTTTAATTGATAATGTTGTTACATGTACAGAGTGAAGAGTCCAATAGACAATATGCCCATGGATGGAGTTGAGAGCATACATATTCACAACTCTACGGATTATGCTGGTGATGAACACAAAATCCGCTGGACGGAAGTGTTCTTTATCCGTAACGAGGATCAGGAGAGTCCTCGCTGTGAACCTGTCGATTTAAGTCGTTTAGCAGAGACATTGGCTCAGGCCTGCTGTGTGGCACTTACACCTCACTTGAAGAAGCTCAAAGATGCCTCCCTCACCAAACTAGGACTCAGAGTAACAATTGATTCTGAAACGGTGAGTTACAAAGAACAAAAATGAACTATTTGTTGGTTTGGCCTCCTGTCTTTTTCCAAATTTGACGTTTTACCTCTCTTGTGTACTTTTTAACGCCTGTATCACTGATCACGACTACAGTAGTCTTTCTGTGTTTAAATTAACACTCGTGTGGGTGTTTTTGGAAGAGAAATGTCCAATACTCACAAAATTCACAAATCCAAATAATTTTCAGTTGCTTGAAATTGTGGATCACGATAGTAAGACACAACTTCAAGTGATTCTAAATTTAAATTTGATAGTTCATTGCTCTGAGAGGTAACCATTTCGCTGCGGGAGCCTTATATATACAGTTTCAAGCATGTTTTAAATCATTAGAAATATCACTAAATTTTATAAAATAGTTTTTGATAGATGCTCAGTTAATCTAATAATTCAATATTGGAGATGTATAAATATTTTTCGTCATTTGAAGCTGGAAATTGTGTTAGCAATTCCAGCTTCAAATGAATGAAAAATAAAAGCGAACAATTCAGCAGCAGAAGAATTAATAGTTCTCAGAACTTACCAGCAGACGACTTGTTCTGATTGTGTAATTTGTTATTTTCAGGTCGGTTACGAGATAGGTGCTAGCGGACAGAAGCTACCAGATGTATATATGAACGAGCTGGACAATGAACTGATCCCCGTGATCCACAGTGCCGCGGCTAACAGCCAGGAGGGGCCTGTAACGCTGGAGCTCATCTTGTTCATCATTGACTAATCTGTCCAATCATCACTGCGGCTAACAACGGCATGTTGAACCCTTTGCCTGCTAATCACGACAATAGTTGTTTTAATCAGTTATATCAGCCGATTCAACCACTATTATTGGGAGTTAAATGACTGTTTGAACATAAAGATTTGTAAATGTCTGGTCCCAAATTAAACAAATATGAGTAATTTTCAACCACTTGAGGTTGTGGATCGCGGTAGCGAGACACAACCTCAAGTGGTTGAACATTTGAATAAATCAACTCAGCAGGGCAAGGGTCCACCAATAATCCTTAAAGCGCAGAGTTGAAGAATTTAAACCGACTTCAGGCTGTGTTTCTCTGACGCGACCCACAACAAAGTTGGATAAAAATTACTTACACATGTACAAATTGAATCAAAGCATAAGCCAATCTAGGAAATTGAATCCTAATTTCTCCTTCAAATTTTTCTCTTTTAATGAGTGATAAAAAGGCTGAAAACGGCGCTAGGCGCGATTAGCACTTTCAGGGCTAATCCCTAGAGAATCAGTACTTTAGGGGTTAAACCAATAAAAAGGTTACCCCAGCTAAAACCATATGTCGACCAAATGGCGGTTTGATGTTGGCCCAACGTCTGCGACGCTGGCTCAACATCAAACCAACAATGAGGCCACGTTGTGTTTGCTGGAACGTTTCTTGTTAGCTGGGAGCGCAAAATCCAGCCCACTTTTACTCAAGTATGGTTCAATGCCTCACTCGTTATGATTGTTGAGTAAATGTCAACGTTATATATGGATATTCACCCAAACTATTAATGCATTTGTTTCACTATCATGCCATACAAAACTAATCAGTCATTACATTAAATCTGAGTGAACCTTATGTTCAACTGAAGAAAATGAATAAATGTTGTATAAATGTAGGGGAAATTAATGTTTTGATTTTTTATCTGTCTTTCTATCAAAGCTTTCACATTTTTCACCCCACTAGTCAGGGCTTGTAATTACATTTTCAATGTAAAATCGAGTTAATACGATCACCTTTTGTCCACTTTGTATAATGGTATGATTTACATTTTGCACCCTGAATCAGTTCACTTTGTCATCAGCATGCTTTTCTGGCATCACAAATTATTCCTTTTTCAAGCAATGCTATTATCAAACTAGAATATGACTATGTTGACTAGTGTATAAATGAATAGAACTACAGACCACATTTCCACACACACACGCCAAATCGGGCCTGGAGCATCTCCTGCAGATGGTGATATGATAATTGGATTACACTGTTCCGGACACCAGATTGACTCTTTGAACGATCGCTGGTGGTCTGAGGCCAAGCATACTACCTCTCCGTCACAGTGCCCCCCCTCCCCCCCCCCCCCCACAATATAAAAACTTATGAATGGATGACACCTGAACACAGAGAACGGCTGCAAATACCCATTTCTTGTGAGACATATTTATTGTTTATGCTCAGATGTATAGCTGTGAAAGGGAAGCATTATCACTTGTAAACGTATAGTAAATGGAAATCATTTATAACCTGAAACAAAAACATATATTTTACTTATAGTACTGTAGTCTTCTGTATTTTACTCGAGGAAATTATACACCATCCTGAATAATGCACCCATGTTTATTCACGAAACCCTGTCATATTGTACACAAATCAATGCAAGCCACACTCCGTTGTACATATTCTTTGTTGACAGACTATTTATAAATGAAACATTAGAATGTATGGCGAAATGAAATGTCTTACTTCGTCTATAATTGTTGAAAGTGTCATAGTGTAGTTGCCTTGGCCTTAATTAAATAACTACGTTGTCTCGTTTTAATAAAGATTAAGTGTTATGATTTCGGTCGATTAGCTCTGCTAAAAATATTTGTTGACGACCATTTTTTGGAGCCGACCATTGACAGTGTCAAAACTCGCCTGCCACTGATTTTAAGATGCTATCAATGAAAAAATAATGGATGTTGGTTATTACTAAAAGAAGCACTCTTTTTAGCTGTGACCTGCATCTTGCATACCTGTAAATTCAATTTAACTTTAACCCTTGTGCTGCCCAATTGTTTGTATATATTTTTTATTCCCTTGAAGCTGGAATTGCTGACGCAATTTCCAGCTTCAAATGACGAAAAATATTTCTATTTATGAAAAATGGACATCTCGAAATGGTTTGGTCTAACTAAGCATCACCACAAAACTATTAGACGAATTTCAGTCACATTGTATCTGGTATAAAACTGGCTTGAAACCGGTTCTAGCAGCACAAGGGGTAATAAACAGTGATCTTCGTGTTGGACAAGGCATGTATACATTGACTTAATATTGACTTAAGAATATCAAGTAACATGCGGTAGAGATCTTTATCGTAGAAACACCTGCTTGGTGCTAGAGCATATAGTGATAGGATGTAACGAGTTAGATAGGTAGAGAAGTGTTTCATTGGTATTATATTGTGAATCATATATCATACCATGTCGTTCCATCCTCTATATATTATTACTCGAGACCTATATTTCCACAGTAAATGATTACCACTCGTGATTATGTTGACTCTGGGCCAGCATTAATCGAATAAGTGATACCGTCTTGTGCTCATTACGTCTTGAAGGTGCCTCCCGATTGATATTTAACCCTTAGCACACTGATGTCGACTACAGTAGCATTTGTGTTTTTATTAGCACCTGCATAACCAGTTGTTAAAAGTAAAATATGCTTTCAACTTTGTAACACTGATATATGTTGGGACTTAAATTTCACAAATAACACACATTTTCAGTCACTTGAAGTTGTGGATCGCGGTAGCGAGACACAACTTCGAGTGACTGAAAATTGAAATTTCTTTGCTCAGTGCTCTAAGGGTTAACAAATAATGTATTAACCCTTTCACTGCTAAGCACGACTATGGTCGTTTTATTAGCCTATCAATTCACTGTTATTCAGAATGAAATGAGTATTGCCCGCCAATATCTACCATTCAAATGTTTATGCGCGCTTAGCAATATCGGTCCAAGGGAAAAAGCTGTCAGTAAAGTATTTGGTCTGATGGATAATCTTCACACATTTACTTTATATATTAATATTACAGTGTATATTGTTAAATATCGCAACGGTAAATTAAAGGCTCAAATTTCAATACATAAACAAAAAATATTAGCTTGAATCAATAAATGAGAATTGTAATAATACATACTAGACATGATTAATAGCGAGTATACAGGTTTATGTGCATGTAGAAATATACATTTTTTAATATATCATTCAGTGATCATAATTATAGATTTAGTTACTGTGTACTCTTCTCTGTCACTCATTATAGCGTGTATTTCTAATATTACGCAAGGCTGCTTTAAAAAATGGGGATCGCTTTTGGGTGCTCAGCATAAATTTTTGTCCACTTGTCTCTGTCTTACTAACAGGTTTAAAAGTGAAATTCTCTCATTTGAAGACAAATCATTCCTGGTGCTGGTCCTGCGCTGAAATGAGGACTACTTATTAAAGCAGATGCACCACCCTCAATACGCATGCCTGGTTGTGTGCCCACCTGAGTGGGGGTGTGGTTAATATTCGTGTAAATAACGACGTAGTTGTTTTTACTATCATATTTTCCTTTTTAAACCCAGCTTTATTGGCAAAAAGTTTCTAAATATGAGCTGCACAGCACAACAGTACGATGTGTTAACACGAAGCATTCAATTAATATATCGGCCCAGGCAATAATTTTCTCATGAAAAATGTGTAGTAGCTGCAGTTGTCTAGCAGTGAATATGCCGAGATACTTACTCCATGCCAAAAAATGCTACACCAATATATTATTATGTGGCACTGATCCCACGATGTTTACTGGTTGTGGAGCAAACTGCTCCGCTCCACCAGACAAAAGATTCCCTACATCCAGTAGCTAATCACAGCCACGCCTATTCTAGTTAGCATGCGTATACACTTATATGCACTGCATATATATCCACATTTCAACAGTGAAGTATTGAAATATTTTTTCTATTAATTTTGTTTACCATTTAATCTAATATGATTTTTTTACAGCAGACATTTTTATAACAGAGCAGGCACGTTACTTAAATCTCACCTCTAATAATTGTATAATTGATACATTGAAGATGAACTCAATGTCTCTATATATTTTTTCTTGTCAGATAGTCTGCTTCTTGTATCAACGACACAAAACACTATTCAGTCTTCATGTAAAATATTACATGTAATTATGTAAATATTTGTATATAGTTATATATATATATATATATATATATATATATACTATTGTTATTATTATTAATAATAAGTCACTATATTTGAAAACTATGATGATTTTCTGACTGTTGACATGGTAGTGTAACATGTACTCTATCTATATGTAACTGAATGTACAGAGCATTTCACATCCCAATGTATAGATCGGATGAATTGTCAATAAATGATATATGTATGCACATTTTATTATACTTTTAAATTATTTTATCATACTGTTTATTTTAATTTAACTTAATTATCTGATTATAACTTATCTCGTGATTAAATTACATCTTAATTAGCGACTTATCTTATCTACAACTGCCAAATTACCATTTAGTCATCTTTCGCTATAACATGTATAAACAAGAGACCCAGGGGCCTTAACGTTTGTCAACAGCATTGCAAAAAATCAGCTATAAATGTGTCAGGGAATGTATATCTATACTCTTAAGATGCATTATCATGAAAAGATGTATATCCTTTATATCGATCATTGGCATTTATATTATTATGTTCGGTTCCCATAATACATTTTTCTGATTTTACACACGTTCTGAAGCACTGCATCTAATGAAATATGCTTGACAAAGAATCATTTCACAGGACTACAATGTTAATATTACAAAAGTGTCATTATTACTTCTTCTGGGACTTTTATAATGCCCCAGTTAGCCAGGAATTTTCACGAAATCTTTAATTTTCAATTTTAATTCTCCTGTCTAAAATAGGCCTAACAGAGTTGTAAATTATTAGCTTTTAATGTTTCTTACTCAGCCATGAAATATACAGTAGCCCTAATCCATCATTATCACATGTGGACGTAATGCACTTTCACTGCACCATCTTACGTAATGCCAATTATGGAAATCACAATACACACAGTAGACCTAAGGATAAAGACCCATGAAGGCTTTCTCAACTCACACGATCTTTGCTGAAATGTTGCTGTTGTCAGGCCAACGTTGAGTCAGGTGAGGTGTTAGTTGGCTGTATCAAATGCTATGAAATAAAATAAATGGGGTTCTACACCACATTTGTACACATATAGGCTAAAATGGGTAAGGAGAACCTGAGGATGGTGAGATGAATGAGGTGTCACTGCCCTCCAGACACAGGATTCGAAATTGAGCCCTGTTGGTCTACGGCCAAAGCACACTAACTCTCGGTCACGGAGGCTGCCCACAATATTCAATATTTACGATTGAACAGGGAGGAAACATTTTGTTTCTTTGAAACTTGAATGCCAGAGCAGGAGACGAATCCGCGATCTCTTTCCTAGCAGGCACCAGGACCCCCCCCCCCCCCGCTCTTCGGTATTGTTATTACATATATACAAACACATTACCTGTGGATTAAATATTGGTTCACCGTCAGGGGCGCTGCCCGGCATTTTTCATATTTTATTCTGCACAACATATTAAATGTTCATAATATATATTGGTCATGTCATTGCTATCCCTTACCTGTTATAATTGACAGGTATGTTTTTACTCTGGTTCTGCCATAATAGTGTTCCCTGTACCACTTTGATTTTCATTTATTGCAAAAATGAAAAATATATATTTTAAAGTTTTATAATCCACATGCACGGCTGGTCCTCGTCTTCATCATTGACGGTTGGCCAGTAATTGGTAGAAAACAATCAATGAATGGGAAAGCGTGAATTCAACTATGATGCTGTGTCATTAAAAAAACACTATTGGGCCAGCTGCTTTATAGACACTTTATAGCCCTACATATTATTACTTCGAGACATGTTTTTAATATACATATATCCACTTCTAAAGTATGCATACATTTAAGTGCATCCCAGCAAATACGATACGGCGAACAGTGGATCAACACTCGGAGGTTTCGAATTTCAGAAGTTTAGCCAGACCAAATATAGAGTTAACTCTATCGCAAGACACGTGTGATTGTACTCCAGCGGTATTGCCTCATTGTATTAGTCAACGCGATGCGTACAAAACATAATCTCATAATATATTACACTGGCTATATACGCTATACTTTCCACAGAAGCTACATCGACTTAATGTTAGTTTAATGTTGGGCCAGCAGTGCAGACGGTGGACTAGCATTAAACCAGGGATAACTGGATATTTAGTTTATTGTTGTGCCGCCCTCTACATCTTTTACCCAGCATTAAAGGAACATCATTTATTAATAATATTACTATTTGTAAATTCAATTCAAAATAAAGTTATGGCTTTGGTACCACACATTTTAGTAACTTCTAATTAGATCCCTATTAGCGTGATATTTAGGCCTTTATTACAATGTGATGTTGAATATCAGCTTCCATCGATAGGGTCCATAATACAAGAACATAAATTAGGCCTACTATTTGTGTTTTTAGCATAGACTTAGGTTAAAATCTACGTTCAGTTTCACTTGAATATAGCCCAAACATAGGGACGCAGACGGTTAATATACGGCAATATAAATAGTTAAAATTATATGTATGAGATTGGTACTATTACATATTCAGTGCCCGATTTATAAATTGGAAAAGGGGGGCCAAGGGGCCCATGATATTTTTCGGATGGGGGGGGGGGCATTGGTCTTAGATGATTGGGCATGTGACCCATTATTATTTCAAAAGGGGGGCATTTTCCCAACAACAAATAAAACACTTTAAGGGTCATTCATATCACCTCATATTCCATATTAAACGTTCATCAGGTGTTCATGCTGATAGAAATATCAAAGATTCATATTGGCGGTTATGCTATTATTAAAACCGGAAGAAGAAAAAGTGGTTTAACATTCAGCGTTTGCAAGTAGGCCCAATCGACTTCATGTCACCACGCACTCACATGAGTTAATATCACTTGTGTCAATCAATTGCGTCAATAATATCGAGTGTTATTGGAGTCGATCACATAGCTTGAGTGCTACTCATTGTCTTCCTCGGGTGCTGTCGGATCTCTTCTTGGGGCAGTGTCATCAACTTCCTCTGTTGTTGCCGCTAGGCCTACACATATTTACCTTAAACCGCTAAGCGCGACTGTAGTCGTTTTAATCCGTTTCATTAGCCATTTAAAGGGACTGGCCCAGGTTAAAATCATCAAAAAATCGGTGATTTTATTTCGGTTTCTAAATATGACCATATGATGTAAACATGTACATAGACTAGAACTTCAAATTTTTATAATTTTTGTGCTGCGCATTTACCAGTTAGGCTAGATATAGAGACGAAATTCGCGCATTTCCTATTTTTGACATGGTTGTCAATAATTAGAAATCAGGAATTTCGTCTCTATATCTAGCCTAACTGGTGAATGCGCAGCACAAAAATTATAAAAAATTGCAGTTCTAGTCTATGTACATGTCTACATCATATGGTCATATTAAGAACCCGAAATAAAATCACCGATTTTTTTATCATTTTAGCCTGGGCCAGTCCCTTTAAACATCAAGATTTGTAAATTGCTTAGTCTTAAATTACAAATTAATCAAATACGAGTTGTTTTCTCTCACTTAAAGTTGTGGGTCAACGTAGTGAGACACAACTCCAAGTGTGTGAAAATTTAAATTATTAAATTCAGCAGTTTAAGGGTTAATATATTATTATTATTAGTCACAATGAACAAATTTTCTACAATATTTGCAGTACAAAATACATTTGTAGGCCTATTATTATTCGTTATATATTGGTCCATTTTTTTAGAATTTTTTTTGTTTTTGATTTTAATGGCACATATAGTCTAAGTCTATATAGACATCTACACCACGTTCAAGGTAGATATTTCCCTTTGAAAATACATTGATAAATGCGGATACAACAGGTGTGGCGAGGTTGTGGCGAGGTTACTTAGCCCCATGTGGCGAGGTTACCAAAGCTGTGGCGAGGTTACTCAGCCTTCTGTGGCGAGGTTACCAAATCTGTGGCGAGATTACCCGTGGCGAGGTTACCTTGTGGCGAGGTTACAGTCAGGTTACAGGTGACAGTCCAATATTTCGTTGCAATCAGCAACATTTCAACTACATTTTGGTTTCAGTAGTTCGTTTTCTGCCATACTTCATTTAAATTGTATTGGTAAGCATATTGGCCTATGTTTTGGATCATAGGATGCCGAACCTTGACTCTGTTCTAACAACGCTGAATACTAATACTGAAACTAATACAGCGATACACAGCTCACAATTTGACAGTGTGCGCCGTAATGGGCATTTATTGGCGGCACTACCATGTCAAAAATAAGAAATACGGGAATTTCGTCTCTATATCTAGCCTAACTGGTAAATGCACAGCACAAAAATTAAAAAAACTTTTGCAGTTCTATTCTATGAACATGTTTACATTATATGGTCATATTGATAAGCCAAAATAGAATCACTGATTTTTTTATGATTTTAGCCTGAGCCAGTCCCTTTAATTCAGCAGGCAGGGCCTTATCTTCAAAAAGCCTATGGCCCACTAAAATTAACTTGTTGCGTCAAAAACAAAGATATTGCTAAAAGTGTGGCGCAGCGATAGAATGATGTTGGGCCAGTTTTATTTTTTGTGGGAATACCACAATTAGGCCTACTCTTTATAAGTCAGGCACTGGGTATTCTTTACATCAGGCACCAGAAACACCAGATAACTTGATACATTGGCCCAATGCTGATGTAATGCTGGGCCACTGTCTGGTCTAATCACTATATTTAATCATAAACATATATTTTATCTGAACACTTCTTAAAGACGAAAGTAGGCCTACCTAACCTAGTGACCTCAAACGTTATATTGGACATATTCACAAGGACTGGTGTACAGAAATGTCAACTGTTTCTCACACACAGCACCCCTATTTCCCCTAAATATATAGTTCACCATACTTTGTCCCCTTTTCATGTCAGATGGTCGTAATGAAAGGGTTAACTTACCACATGATCGGTTATATTATACACACCAGAAGTGTATAAATTATATCAATGTGCAATGCCTTTTACTGCCGAGTCCAAAAATCTAATTTTAAAAATACAAAATTTGCAATTTTTGGAGATAAATATCTTAGCCAAGACCTAATTGTTATATTGCGTAACATAATACTGTTGTGTCAAGTGAGGCAGAGAGGGGTAGGAAAAGGTGGCTAGCCCTCCCGCGACAGACTGCTGGCATTCATGAGCACCTACGCAGCAATCACGAGGCATTGACCCAATGTTGTTTTAATGTTGTGGCAACGTCGAAGATGGTGGGCCAGCATTAGAACAACATTGGGTCAATGCCTCGTGTCTGCTGGGTTTCGGTCACAGCTGATCAGCAAACTCGAGTCATTGACACAATGTTACCCTGATAGTGGCCCACCGTTTGCAACACTGGGCCGACATTAGCCCAGCATCGGCATACCAGTATATAGGCCTAACAAGATAAACGTTCACCCTATGCTAGCTTACTGCTAGCCCATCGTCTACGACCATGGCTCAGCTGTAAAACAGCATTGGCTAAAGGTCTCATTTTTGCAGGAAACACCGGCAACTCAATACCCTGACACAATGTTGGTTCAATGTTGGAAGAGTGTCATAGATGATGCCAAAAGGAGGCAGTGACATCAGCGGAAAGGAAGTATATACTTGATTTACAAGTGAACAAATACGGCCTTTCGGCAGCGCTATGGCAGGAAGAGAAGGGACACCAGTTAAAAAGCAGTAAATGCCTAGTATACCAGGGAGCAGATATTGCTTTCTGACATTGCACAGACAGAACGGAAGTTAACGACAGACGTTTGTGTGGAAAACCAGCTTAAAAGTTTGTCGAGTCGACAAACTAAAAATGTTAATTTGAATTTCCAAAACAGAGGGAAGTATGCCATTTTGTAGACGGTTACGGTAAATTTAAACAGTTACGGTTATTTAAAAAGGCGGGCTATTTCAATCAAAATTCGGTGTCGGCAGCATCGCCGTCAGCGCTAACATTTACTTGTGTGCAAGATAACTTGACAAGTTGTTCATGTATCCTGCTCAAATTTGTTATGCATGTTTAACAGGGTGACCGATCCCAAGGATTTCATGTATATAAAATTCCGTGATTTTTCCCTGACGAATTTTCGAAATTCCATGATGCAGTGAACATTAGCGCAACTCCTTTTTGACTCTTTTAGTGTATATGGTATACCGGTAGGTCAAATTGACCACAGCTACCAAGCTAGAGACAGAAGAGGAGGGATTTCCACACCAAAAAAGCCACCAAAAGCAACCATTATTATTCAGTGAATTTGTCATTTGGTTATGAAAAAAGCAACGGACTGATGTCGCAACGCTTTCTCTTTTGGGCAGGTGAACATGATAAAATTCCCAAATTTGAAACACTGTCCTCAAATTCTTTTCCCTAATTTGAAAACTTGAAACTCATTTTCCAGGGTGGCTGGGAACCTTGTGATACTAATAACCAGTTCTTGGACAAGTTCAATAATGGATGAAAAAGATTCATTGCGATTTTTCCCGTTTTACGTCTCTGATTTTACCTCGTGGACGCGATAACTTCAAAAGTTTTTTATGCATCCTGCTCAAATTTGTACTGCATGTTGCTAATAACCAGTTCTCGAAGTTCAATATTGTCGAGTGTGCTCTGTATTGAGATGGTAAGTGCTTACGCAATTCCAATCTTAATGTAAATAAAAATTACGTAATTTATCACCCAGAATACAGAGATATTGTAGTCACGCTTTTTTGTGGGCACCAAAACTAGTGCTTAGAAATTATTCAAATTTTACAACCTCATTCTGAATAATATAGATTTATTCAATTGATTTCACTCAAATTAAAAACGGCTGCCAAGTGGCGACTATATATTTTTGGTGGCCTCAAAAAATCTAAAAACTTAATAACAAATTTTAAAACCAAGTTCCCAACAAGATGCGTGGAGATGTGCATGTTATTTTGGCGTTATGACCTTTGACCTACATCTCTGCCAAAATAGCTTTACTTCCTTTTAAATCTATAGACCATTCTATGTATGCTTCTGGTTTTAGTTGTACCCAAGTTGCATCTATCTCTGTGATCAGCGTGGTGCTTTCGGTTTACAGATGTGTGCCGCTGTTCGTACACAGCGGACTACTCCTTTAATATTGCTAGACCATAACTATGAAGCAAAATATGTGGTTTCATGGAGGAATGTGACAAGATTATTTTTTACTCGAGCAAATTCAAAATTACCGACTATCAGCCATGATTTACTTTAATATGCCTGGAGTGGTATCTGGCAAACTGTGCCAGATAGCTAGATCATTAACATAAAACAAAATGTGAGACTTCATGGGAGGATATATTTTAACTCTGATCAAATTCTAAATGGCCGACTATTGGTCAATATCACTAATTTAATATACCTGATATTTAGCAATCCGTGCCAGATAGCTAGACCATTACAGGTACTATAAAGGATGCACACTGAAAAAAATCTATCACTGGAGCAGCGCGGGAGATTATGGCGGCCTTTGACCTCTTGTATAAATATTCTACCAAAATTCAACTTGCAAGTGAACTTCATATTGACGTGCTTTGTGTGCATCGTGGATGGATTGAAAATTAAAATTTATGACGACAACCCTCGCACCTGTCAATTAAAACAAGGCAGCTCGCCTCTAGAGTGTGAAACCAGCGTGTTAATCAATTATAAGGAACGAGTTAGTAATATGGGGTAAAAACAACTAGTATATATATTAGTCGTATAAAAGAGTTTATAGTAAGTCGTCAAAACCTGGTGATAAGTCGTGGGAGCACAATACAGTACCGTAAATTTTGAGAATGAGCTACTAGACTTTGAGAATGCCTAAAAGTGAGTTGTGATCAGGTTAATAGTAAATCGGGGAACAAGTAGGTTCGCAAGTCGATCGTGAGAATAAATAAGGAAGTCTTGAGAACGGATAAGTGAAAGAGGTAGGCCAAGTAATTTCTAAGAATATGTTGGAATGTTAGCAGATTATGGAAACAAGTAGAAGGCAAGTAGGCCAACATGGCCTTAGTGGGAACGTTGGATAGGACCTCGTTATAACTAGGCTACCTGCTGCGTCATTTTCAGGAGTGGTCAGAATGGGTAACTAAATTGTATAAAAACGTGGGAAGCTACTTAGTAAGTTGTGAAATATATGCAATCATGGAAACAACGTTTTCAATCCTTCCTAATTTATGTAATTACATAGATATTCTCTAGAGTTATATCTAATATGACTAATATTATTAGGTCGAATGTGGTTACCGTTTCCATGAGTATTTCTATCATTCTGACCTCAGCGACATCTATGTGTGGAGAATGTATTTCTATAGGCCTTTAAATCTACGGAGTGGCTATCCATACATGATGATGATTTTTTACATTATTGGAACTCATTCCAATAATGTTTTAATTTGGTTCACGAAACGGATTCTGGGCACTTTTTTATTGTGTCCATATAATGTGTGTCCCAAATGACTATCACTAACATCTTCTCAAATACGGCAAAACGCTTAGGTTTAGTTTTCTGTCATTCCATAGCCTGCAGTAGGCTCACCAAACGTTGTTTCTGTATAAGCATAAATATCTGTATTACTAGTTACTAGGATTTCCGTCGTCAATTTTACGACAGTTAGGGGTCTCGAAATTTTTAGATGTGTGTTGGGCTATTGATTTATACCCTGTAGATAGTCAGTAGATTTTACTGAGAACAATGCCTACCTTGGGATCAAACTAGGCCAATATAATCTTAAGAAACCACCACAGTGAGAGTTTGAAACTGGGGAAAGCTAACAGATGTTTTGCTCTTGAGACCAAATCTATCATGATATCGATACAATATTTTGCAATAATATATTGCCTTTTGAAAATCTAACCCTCTGACACCATAGCTACAATTGTATTAAAGAACATTCTAAGATAGGCTGACCTACATCTCAAGCATATCATAGGACGAGATAGATTTCCCTGACCAATCAACACACACAGTATCTGGGTTGTCACATCCCTGGACATTTCAGTATATATGCACGGTATACCAGTAAACATGTGACATTGATCCGCGTTGTTTCAATGCTGGGCCAATGTCTCGTAATGGTCCTATTTACGATAATATCTGCTGATTGGCTTTCAGCGACCACATGATAAGCGTAGCCTCATTGTACATGGTCTATAGGAGTTCTCTTACAACTGCCATGCAAAGCCAAAATGCAGTATCTGCTCACTTCACAATTGAGCACATACTGCCTTTGCAGACTATGCAGAGGGGATAACGTACTACAACGGAGGGGGATGCTTATTCTGAGGCGTATACGCCCCTTATCTGCATGTGCAGGTCTGTGGTAGGTAGGCCTATACACACTGTGTCACGCTGTAGGCCTACCCACCTGTGATTATGTAATATGTTACACTGTGACATGACTAAGCTACTGACTGTGGAATAAATCTATTTTATGGAAATTACGATTTTTTTCCCAGCAAGCACAAATCCATCACTGTATGTTGTTATATGGTAATTATGTTATTGTTTATGCTGGATCAATGTTGTACCAGCGTTGTTGACGGCGGTCCAGCATTGAACCTGCATTGTGTCATTGTCCCGTGGTTGCTGCGTGGTGTATCAGTGTATAGGCCTACATCCAGGTATTACTAGCTTGGCTGTCTAGACATCCCCATCCCGAGGTGAATAAATATCATAGAGATGAAAAAATATCATTGAAATTAACTAACTATATTTAAGTAGGATCAAATGTCAAAGTAAATAATAATGAACATTATCAAAATATCACGATGGAAAGTGATTTTCAACGTCACATCAAGGATGGATAGCCTATATGGTGATATTGAGATGCCTGTGGGACTGGGAGGGTCGGGTTAAGCACCCTAATCACACAGCATATTAAAAAACACACAAATTTGGTACAAATTTAACGCTTGTCCGCGAAGGATGAACGCTTGAGGCTTCTTGGCCCAAAATGTCAATTTAAAGCACTGACGTCTATTACACAATGTAAAAAGGCATACATTTCCATTATTCAGCATTATGACCCCATCCATGGAACACTAGATTATATAAGGACACTGCTGGTGTTACTGTATAGTTTACTCTTGTACGCAGTTAGCCTGTAGACCATGCATTTCATCTTGGAATGTTCTTAATAATATATGTATTTGAGAGATGTTGGTGACAAAATGAATGAATGGATATTTATGAAATTTCTATAGCGCCTACCTTGTATTATGCATGTTTTTTTCATCATAAACAGGTGTCAAAAACACAACTCGTATTATACATAGAGGTAGGTTTGAAAAAAAATTCAGAAGTTTTTACAGACGTTTCTGTTATTGCCCTTCTGTTATTGTCGCTAAGACATCGTATACCCTGCAGTAAATATATATGATAGATATTTCACGTTAGTTCCGCATTTAATTGTGTATTGGTAAGTAAAACAATAAAAGGAAATAAATAAACAAAAAAGTATCTATGAAAAAATGTATAATTATCCAATATTTTAATAAAATAGTGACCTAATTTAAGTCATATTATAGCAGATCTAGTTGTCAAGTAGTTGTCAAGTAGCACAGCGTCGCGAGGATGCCGCGCGGCTATCACTCTAAACTGCCAGAATAACAGCGATATTAGAATCATTAGAATCATTTTGACTACAACTGTGTGTCTCTCACTTAATATGACTGTCGACCAATGGGAATTATCGCATTCATGTGATATATACGATAAATAAAAATATATTGACATACTATCGTGCTCTGCATTAGCTCTTGGCTGTAAAAGGTGTCAGCTAAAGGTGCTTACACACTGGCTACTTGTTGCGATGAGTGGCGGTATCTGGGTATAGCCCGCAAACACAGACGTTCAACCAGGGTTGACAAAATGTTTGGTCAGCGTTGCCGACGGTGGACCAAAATTGAGCAAACGTTAGCTAAACGGCAGGTCAATTTTAGACCTTTTACACATTTATTGTAAGTATTAAATAACAACGGAGCAAATGAAACGCATACCTATTTCAGCGACCGTCGATAAGCAGTGAAGATATGACAGTTCATCAGATCACTGAGCGACCACATATCTCAGACACGGGGTCGCCGTTTTTCATAACTAGTGGTCGCTCATTGTACTATATATTCAAAATAATCATGAAGAATCATGTATTTTTTATATATTTTAATTTGAAATAAAAACATTTTTATAAAAAACTACATATATATACAGATATACTAGTACCAATAACAAAAAAAAACTATTATCTTTTTTATTTTACTTTGTTATCATACAATCATGTAGTCATCTACCGAAAATGGTGAGTAGCGAGAACAATTAAATCTACCACCTTTTTGTCATTTTCACATCCCCTTGGAGACGACGGATCCCCCTCATATAGGTCGGTCAGCGCTATGTATTACCATGCTTACAATTGTAGCATTTTCGCTTATAGGCTATTGTAAGGTGTTATGTTCGTACCCAGCAAACACGAGACATTGATCCAATGGTGGGCCAGCGTCGAAGACGTTGTGCCAACGTTAATCCAACATTAAGTCAATGTTGCAACAACAACGATTCTTGTCAATTTAAAAGTTTTTGTCGAACCAGTATTACCATGGGCACTCAATGATGATATATATATTTATATCATAATGAAGTATGCTGCTCTAATTTTATTGAATTACGAGTATATACCGTAGTCATTTACCTCGTCATTTAAGTACCGGTAGTTCTAGTTACAGTGCATGTATGAGGACTTGATGACCGCAAGGGTGTGACCCCAGTTGGCCCAATGCTGGTTAGATATTGGGTAGACGCCGTAGACGGTGGGCCAAAATTGAACCAGCATTGGGTCAACGTCTCGCGTGGGTCTGCAGTGCGGCACTGTGTTTTGGCGCTAGTTATACTTTCATGTAGTCTGGTGTTTGATGGTTGCAGTTGTAAGTACAAGGATTAAGTTGTTGTGTTTATTGGAGCGTGTTGAACCCTGCTTATAGAGGCTTGGTAGTTATCCTATGAATAATATAATATCAGTCCTTATTATAATATCTTATAACACGATTTATTAAAAAACATCATATAAGTTTGTTTTATAATATTAATTACACGATTTTTAAGACAAGTCACTACACCCAGGACGGGGTGTTAGGAGTGCTTGCACAGTATTTTAATATACTGCTATCATGTGAACTAACAAAGAAAACATCTTGCACTTGTGCATCTAATTATTTTAAAGAAAGTTTTTGCAATCTAAATTAGTAATTGGCGGAAAATATATATTTGTTTTGATTACAGTTTTACATGCATTGCCCATTGCTTTAATATCAACTTCAGTCTGACACAAAAAATAACTCTCAATAATGTTCGGAACCGCAGGTTTCTTGTTGATGTTCTGCTTATAGGAATGAAACAGTCCTAATTTAAGTAATTATATAGTATTTCGCAAGTATTGTAATAGGAATAGATTATTGCAAGACAATATGTATATTTCAAGGGCCTGTGAATGCCGATGTTTCTCAGCAAACCCCAGACGTGGAAGCTATCTTGGTCCAATGCTGGACCGATGTCGCAACACAGTAAACCAACTAGCTCTCGACGTCTTGTGGCTGTTGGAATCAGGATAAATCAGGATGTTACTGCGCTTTGAAGTGCCCTTCATAAAAGTGTGTTGATTTCATGTTTGAGCAGGCATTATGATCTCAGTCCAGGACCAGCAATGTTGGGGCAATATATTCCTAAAACTGGTCCAGCATTGAAACAACGTTGGGTGGACCAGCGGGTCAGCCTTGCGGGCTTGGATCTGACCCGGTGAACTCGACTGGTTGTGACTGCTTCAGCGGCTATTGTGAAGTATACGTGCAACGTGTAGTCTAGACCTTCTGTATTGACTGCCTTTACGAGCGTCAACACTCGCGTGCAGTCAATATAATAAGGACGGCAACCGACGGGACTCACGTTACTGACTAACAACGGCCAGCGTACGCTGCGGGATTCCCTCGTAATGACGTCACACAGCACACAAACAGCACCAAGTTTGGCATGAGCTGGTGACTTCTCCCGTTTGTATCCCGGACACCGCTACAAAATAAGTTCCAACTTATAATCTATGTGGATGAAATATTTATTCTTACCAAATCGATCATCTTCGCATGTTAAATCATGACTAAAAGGGCGAACGGAGACTATAAAGAGGGGTTCAATCTCTTGGAAGGAGCCAGCAGTGATTCAGAGACACAGGAACACTTTGCATTGCCACCACTCAACCTGCGAGGCGGCCAGAAAAGCGTGGTCAAAGTGAAGAGCAAGTAAGTACAGAAAGCTCATATAATAGTAGGCTACAGCCCAGCAAACAGGACACATCCACCCAATGCTGTTTTAATGTTGTGCCAGCTTCGCAGACCTTAGCTCAACATTAAAACAGCATTTGGGTGAATGTCTCGTGTTTGCTGGGAGGTAGCAACTCGACGGTGACCCAGTGTTGATTTGATGTTGGCCCAGTTTTGTAGACGGTGGACCAACCTTAAACCATATCATTGGGTCAATGCCTAATTGTGTTTGCTGGGCTTGACTGTGTTTTTAATTTATTACAAAATACAATAATACTAAAGATGTATAACCCTTATGCATGTCTGACCCCCGTCTTCAATATTGAATTTTGGCCAATAACTGGAAATAAAAAGAAGACATAGGCCTACACATTGCAATTTCCGTCCAAAATGATTTAGCCCAAATACATCCATTGAGTTGAATGAAAAGTGTTTTCCTCAGTCATATATATCATAGGGGTGGATTCAGTATGTATCTGAAAAAAGGGGGTATCGGGAATTTGGAGGCCTTTCCCAATATTTTTTGGTATACTTAGGCCAATTCAGAGGATTTTTTAAGGCTTTTAGTGAAAGATGGATCCGTCACACCATCATGCAGGCCTGGAACCCTACAGCCAGTTTAGTTAGCTATATAATGGACCACCGAATTATTGCCATTGTGGTTGTAAATTCAGTGCTCCAAACTATTCGAAGGTCGGTTGGATATGTTACCAAAAGACTACCATAGCACTAACATACATTCTATTCATTGACATTAGAAAAGAGTAGGGCATAGACTCATCCTGTCCCGTTATTGAATGGTTTAATCGCCAGATCATTACGGGAACCGCACCGAAAGAAAAAAAATTATAATGCCGTAGACATAGGTATTCAAATGAAGCGGAAGGAGCTAACTAAGACATTTATGATGATTTTTAATTTAAAAACCCTTTGGTATCCATGGTTTATACAAAACTGTTTCAGCGTTGTAAGGGTTGACAGATAAATATAAAAAGTAGACGCATCAGCTGGACCATCCCATTGTTTACACATGTTATAACCTGGTCCACATCATGTTCTAGGATTAGGGGCCTATATTCGTTAGACAAATGTTCATACCAGATCAATAGTTTATAGGCCTACTATCTTCAGGTCTATGTTACTGAATCTATCTCAACAAGATAGGCAACATGACGCACATGAAACTGTGACCTCATCCTAGCATGTATACACATAGACATTTTTCAGTTTGGCATACACATATTTATTGATAACTTTCACCACTATCTCTCTCACATATAGACATTTCAACAACATTTATTAGTGAAACACACCAAGAATAATGGTGCCTTCACACTTGCACGAATTTGAGGCACTGCAGACACATTCCCTTTTTGTGCCAATCCGTGTCACGGATAGCCACGATTTTCTCCGTGACTTAGGGTAATGTGTGACGAGTTCAATCAAATCACTGACGATCTTGAGAGAACGATTTCATACGACATGGTCGGACTGTGTCAGTCACGTCATGTGCATGCACAACGCAGGTATGGCATCAAAACTCGAAACAACTACGAATCTATATGACTAGTACGACCAAGAACTGTATAGACGTTCTTGATACGAATGACACCGCACTGTTCAAAATTAGGTGTGCACCCGTCAAGACATTATCAGATTGTGACTACGCGCATTCGGAACGAAATCTCGTGCAACGTGTGAAGAGTCATTCCAAAAGCAAACGGGAAAACAATGTCATATGGCTGCTATTTAAAACAAAAGAGGGAGATGTTGGAAGAAGAGAACAGTCTGGAAAAAAACGTAGAACTGTGTGGTTCAGAAACTGGTTGATGTAGTAGTTAATTATATTAATAATAATAATTATTATAATGTGACATAAAACAAGAAAGAAAAATAATCATCAACACGCCTCGTATCCTAAATCTGATAGAAATGAGTCTGGAAATCTGCAGAGATGGGTACCATTTATCTGTTTATAGATCGGACAGGATGTCGCGTGTCAGGACAGTTACCATGGTTACGTATATCATCCGCCCATGCATTGCACGGTATATATAGCATGCACACCAGCCTCGTTGTGTTGACGTGGCATGCAGAAACACTTGCTTCGTCCCACGTGCATGCCGCGTTCTTAGCTCATATATAATTTATTTGGGTAAAATCTTGATAGTCTTGCTTGATAGTATACATGGTATAGGCCCCTACACAGCACACATAATGGTTTCGTACCTGTCGTGCCAGTTCGTTCATTTACTTTTAGGGAGTACGAGTGGCACGACTGAAGACGCCTTGGAAATGACTCCACTGCGAATACACTGTGATTTGAAGAGCATCTGCTACGAGTAGGGCGATCAGTTGAGATCGTGTGATGCTTTTTAACTTTTAAAAATCCTTGTTGCGACTAATCATGCTAATGGTGCATTCACACATGCATGAATCTGAGGCACGAGTGATAAAATATCTTGTCTTCTCAACTTCTACTACGAATAGTAGCAAATTTCTGAGGCTTAAGACAGCGCTGATAGTGTGCATGTTCTGCGATTTTGAGAGAAGGATTTAATACGACAAGGTATGAATGTGTCAGTCAGGTGATATGCAACTGCATGCAAATGCATGCATAAAACCTTGACACAAAACCACTACGACCCTGTTAAGAATCAGATATGCACCAGACCTACCAGTTACGACTCCTTTATGACAACCACGAATTCTGGAGGGCGTCACGTGCAACGTGTGAATATATAGCGTACATGTGTATGATAGGGAGCCATTTCGAAAGTAATTCGAGTAATTCGTCATGCAAGCTGAGAGGAAAAATATCATTGTTATCTTATTTGACAAGCACCATGATAACAGAAGAGGATGTTGAATGAAAGAGAACACAGCTCTAGAAAAAAAGCGTAGAGCTGTGTGGGGGGAAATCTGGTTGTGAAAACTTGAGTTGTTCAAAAATCACCTGCGTATGGGGAGCTGGTTGAACGCCCGAGCCCGTACCTTATAAATAGTTATATGAGAAAGGCGATTGATCCTGAATTGTAATTCTCCACCACTCATTGTAGCATGGGAGCCATACATCAATGTGTTACCTAGGCCGATATTCTCGTACAAGTTACGATAAATCGTAGGCTTCTGATTGGTCGAGATGGCCATCTCGACCAATCGGAAGCCTACGATTTATCGTAACTTGTACGAGAATACCGGCCCTGGTTACAACTTTAAAGTGGGTTAAAGCACTGTGTCCCAGTTTGCAGAAGTAAGCAATGCTGTGATTGAAGGTTACAAGACAGAGGTGAAGGCTTTTTTTAAAACCTGCAGAATGGGAGGGAGTGGCTGACCAATTATCCAAAAAATAAAATTATCCACCACTGCCTTAGAGCCTGCCAATAGGGCGACAATTCAAGGTCGTGCGATTTTTTTTAAAATTCTTGTTGCGACTAATTTTGCAGCCACGCATTAGCTACGATATGTCACGACACCAGTGTGCATACCTGTATACCACGAACCATCATTGCACGAGCAATTCGTGCCCAGTCGTACATAAAATTCGTGCACGTGCGCCATAACTTTGCAGCCACGCATTATTAGCTGCGAAATAATACGACACCAATGTGCATAAATTTACCTCAAACCATAGTACGAGCATTTCGTGCCCCGTCGTGCCACAAATCCATGCAGGTGTGGAGGCATATACTTCATTTTTTTCGAATGTTTTACAGTTTCTGATGTTTTGACATGTTTAATATAGAAACTGTTGATATGTAACTAGATAATTGCCAAATTAGCCTTGTTTTGGAAGCTGAATTATTGTATTATGTTTATTGGGTTCATAAATGTTTCACAAAAGGTATATTTATATATGTCTATACCATGTACAATGTATACATAGTATTATACAGTTAATATTGTATTTCCCCTGACTAACGATTGCTTGCTTAAAACCACTTCACGAAGGTAAACACTGGTAAATAACTTCTAGCACATTATTACTCGTCATCCATATACAATGCATATTATGTAGTAGTAGTAAGGCTTCGTATATTGCGTTTGCTTATTAACGCGATTTCCGCATGAAGTAGGGGAAGGGGTATCTGTATTTTATAAGATATATAGGGCCTACCCCTACAATGTTCACAAAATGTAAGAGTTGATCTGACTTCTGTCGAATGACAAAATACATCTTTAGTGATGTCCTAAGCATAATCATGATAATGTCATAGCTGTTTTTTTTATGCTTAAAACCGTAGAAAATGTATTTAAAGTATTTAGGAATTTAACGTCACTGGATGATAATTAACAACAAATGTACTTATACAAATGGCAGCTACCTTGAATTTTTCTTCGTCATAGCTTCGGCTCACCTATTTGTATACATCAACGTATCTTTTCTGGAAAAGAGTTTGTATCGATCGATATATGCGTATCCATATTATTAGGCCTACGATTAGCAGAAAATGCCATGTAACTCATTTAAGGACAATGACAATGTCCGGTATTTGAGAATTAACCCCACGACACTATGACCCGCGGGGGGGGGGGGGGTTAATTCTAAAAAGTGTGTTGTCATGATTTTAGAATTATGTTTCATGCACACGTAAAGTGCGCTCTAGGAAGACATGTGCTCTAAACTCTCCTTTTGTAGTGATATGTGGCAGGCCTACAACGCGGTCGATAGTCTTGATATTTTTTAGCCAATTTGAGAGTAGCAATTAACATGATTAACAGATTAACATGATTAATTAACGCCAGGTGGCACCACTGCCATGTAACATGTTGTCAGTTCTAATCAGTTCTGCTCGTAGAGTCTTAACCGTGTTGACTGGCTGCATGTCATCTTTGTCATGTTGGAACCATGCCATTTTTCTTTTCCACGACGATCACTTTTTCATGTTTTTGTCACGTTGTGAGTCGTCTTCTTGGTATGAACTAGTAGGCTTTAGTAGAACGTAATATAATAACAGATTAGTGGTTACCCAACAAAGACGAATCGTCGTCCATGTGTCGGGCAAATACCGGGGCAACATCGTAAATTGCCAGCAATAGACCTACATACGTGTCCGCTGAATAATTGACGACACGTACATGTTAATTACAAAAGCAATGTATGCGGCAGAAAACTCAACAAAACACACACTGTGTTACATCGTTGAATATGATTACAGTAATATCACCATGTATGCATGCAGTTATATAATCTACATAATTACCTATGAGTAAGCAATGAAATCTTCCACGCGATACGTTGTTCCATGGGATAGCATTCATATTATCTGATTACAGTAAAAAAAATAATGAGGATACCATTTCTACCTGTCGGACACATATGTATGGCACCCAAAATACAAATTACTTGGATTGTTTACCATTTGCAAAAAATACATTAATGTTACTCTATTATATAGATTATTATTTTTTTAAACTTCCCTTCAACATGTACATTACCAGACAAAAGCTACGTAACAGCAATACTGGTGAGAAAAGGTCATTGTATGGCTTTGATACCGTTCACAGTCATGGTCTGAACTGCGGCCCATCTCCGAATCCGAATGCTCTCAGACCACTCTCAGCCCAATCTTTGTTAATCCCTGATTGGTGTGGGACTTGTCTCATATAAAACGACGAGTGATCTCCAACAAAAAAAGTTTTCTCCCAATTTTGACTATTCATTTTGATCTCCGACCTAAACATTGGCGCCGATTTTGGTCATGTTGGTTGCAATCTATTTGTAGTTCGCCCACAATATCAGTATGTCCTGGCCTAAGGTGTAACGTGCTGAATTCGATCAAAGGCTATGCAATTTGGTTGTTTACTATGAGTAACAGCATGATATATTGAGATACGTATATACATACATACTTATTACGAACATGTTGGCCTCGCATACAAATTAAATTTTTGACGACGAAGAATATAATAGCCCATAGCTTATAAAATGTGATCGGAATGACCCAGAGCCTGATTCATTCACCCCAATATATTCATGATATGATTGTTTTTATAATCATCACTTCAGCATCATTCAAATTGATCTCAAAATAGGGCATGTTGTCTTCAACTCGACGTCAACTAGATTGTACATATATCAGTTTAAAGGTAAAGGTAAAGATAAAGGTTTATAGTCTGATATCAGGTCTGAAGACTTATCATCCGACTTTACATTTCACCCCCTGGTCACTGGACCTGTTCATTCGTGTGCCATTTCAACTCCATGGAGAGCATACAGTTCTGCAGCCATTTCGGCGCATTGAACTTATCATACACATTACCATCTCTGTCCTACCAGGTACTCATTTCCACCTGAGTCAAGTGAAGCATTTGAGGGTGAAGTGCCTTGCCCAAGGATACAACATTGAAACAATGTCCCAAGATTGAGAGAGGAGACATTCTATTTCTCTGAAAATCTTGCACCAAGCGGGATTCGAAACCGCACGGCAGGCAGCGACATCGGCAGAGCGCCACACTCTAACCATTGCGCCATGTCCCTCTCAATAATATGTCCCTCTTTAATATATAGAGGGGTTCTGCTGCCCATTGTCTAACTTTTAGGTCCATTCACACTAGAGCAAATGATTCACACGAATCACTAGCTTGTCTTTTTAAACCCATACATTTATTAATATTAACCCTTTGCCCGCTTGTCCCTCTCAGCCCGTCGGGCCCGAAGGGTTTTTGTCGTCCTTTTCGTGCGCCGCCGGCTCAACCGCCGCACGCACCCTTGTGGCTACTACACCAACATGGTGTAACAGATTAAATTCATAATTCATGCGAGCATTCAACCACTCCCGGCAAATTTCTTACCGAAGGTCAAGGTCATAGGTCAAAAGTGAAGGTCAAAGATTAAGGTCAAAGATTCAAAACAAATCTTCGCAACGCGATAACTTGAAAAAGAATTATTGGATCTCTCCAATTTTTTAAGTGAAGTTACCCATGAGTATGGAGATGACCTGATTAGATTTTCAGCTTTCCACCGATAATCAGAATGGCCGCCACCTGACGACTAATTATATTTTTCAGACTTTTTTTTTAGAATTTCCTTAAAACCCGGTATATATAGATTTTCGGGGTCTGATAGTCTGTTGGCATTTGTCCCGTGTGCACTAGGCTATAGCGGCCATCTTAATTTTTTTTAATTTGACAATTCCTCGTTAACGCGATAACTTGAAAAATAATTATTGGATCTCACCAATTTTTCCACCGATAATTTTTTTTTATCAATTGTAATGAATCGTTCTTATTTTCAGTTAAATGCATTGAAACCTGGTATATAGGTGGCATATGCGATCCAAACCGAGGCTATAGCGGCCATCTTGATTTATCACTGATCGTCTATTGGCATAACGTATTGGAAGTAGTTGCGTCAGATTTGTGGACATTTTCAGTCACTGCATCAGCCGAGGGGTGTTTGAGTGCTTGTTTTATTAGCCGATTAAACCACTGTTATTGGGTATGAAAGGACTGCTTAAACATCAAGATTTGTAAATGTTTGGTCTCCAATTAATTTTCAATCACTTGAGGTTGTGGATCGCGGTAGCGGGACACAACCTCAGGTGGTTGAAAATCTAAATAAATTAACTTAACAGGCATAGATAGGTTTTCGGGGTCTGCGAGTCTATTGTCATGGTCCGTTTTCATGTTCGATCCAAACCGAGGCTATAGCGGCCATCTTGATTTAATATTGATCCTCTATTGGGATAACGTATTGGAAATAGTTGTGTCAGATTTGTGGACATTTTCAGTCACTGCATCAGCCGAGAGATGTTTGAGTGCTTGTTTTATTAGCCGATTAAACCACTGTTATTGGGTATGAAGGGACTGCTTAAACATCAAGATTTGTAAATGTTTGGACTCCAAATAATTTTCAATCACTTGAGGTTGTGGATCGTGGTAGTGAGACACAACCTCAAGTGGTTGAAAATCTAAATAAATTAACCTAACAGGCATATATAGGTTTTCGGGGTCTGCGAGTCTATTGACATGGTCCGTTTTCATGTGCGATCCATGCGATCACTTGAGGTTGTGGATCGTGGTAGCGAGACACAACCTCAAGTGGTTGCAAATTTAAAAAAATTACTTAACAGGATAAGGGTTAATATATTAATCTTGTGTTTTCTTCAGACGCTTGTCTTCCTTGTCTTCAGCTTTACATTCATTTGCTCTAGTGTAACTGTTCTCTAGTCTGGTTGCCAATTCTCCATTTAGATGGTCCCAGAACCAGCCTTGCATACTTGGGACGAGATATACCTCTTCAATTAAATCAATTAAAGCAAGTTGTATTTTTCTTTACATTTCAGCAAATCTACAGCTTTTCCACGGCAAATTGTAGATTCGCTGAAATGTAAAGAAAAATCATATGCCCATCACCATGATCACAGTGATCACTTTTTAGTCAGTCAGTGTCGTTAAAAAATAAAAAAAAAAGTCCAGCTGCCGACATACTGCACATCCCGGCTGCACGTGTAGCTAGTGTCGATTGATCTATTTTGAAGTATGGTAAATTGAATACATCTTATTTACATGATTTAGGGGTCAAAATGTTTTAAAATAGTATGCTTTTAGCTAACACATTTGACAGTAGTAACTTTACTAAACACTTTATTTTAAAATACAATATTGTTTCTGTTATAAATCGTTAACAAATTACGTATAAATATGGCACCTATGATACACACTAATTATTAAAATTAATTAAAGGTAGAGGTGAGGTAGCGGTCGTATATTGTTATATACATGGCTATCCGGACATTTGTTTTATCCGTATTCCATACCCCCAAAATCTTGCACACTGCATACAACTGACACAATAAATTGTTGTTAATTGTCCCTTCAGTATATTTTCTCAAGGTTTACCATACATTATGCTACAGCAGCCCTGTACAGTAAACTACTGAAACGGGTACATTATATTATTGTAATTATGGGCCCGTAAGATTGACTTTGCCCCCAACTGCCCAGGATGACTTGAGAATTTTATTTTTGTAAAATAATGACTTATTGAACATCTTGAGTAGACCCCTATACCGATCATTAGTTGCACAATCTATTTTTTAAAGCATTTTTCACATCACTCATAAAGTCTATATGGCTATAAGAGTAATTAAGTTATTAACATATTATAGAACCTCATGACTGTATTAATCTGCAACAATAATGAATAGGATCAAGCAGGTGTGTTTCAGGTAATATAATTACCCTACCATTAATGACAGGTTTGATTTATATGACATGTGTGCACTGTTGTTACCACTATTAGCCTATATACATACAATTAGTTTTTCTATATATGATGCAATCAGGCTTTTATTCAGCGAATTGGCATATACTGGCAAACCAATACGTTATTATCTAATTGATATAATATATTTTATTATTTCGTCCATTTCTTCAGCTCTTGCTGATCAGAAACTATATACCATGATCTTATTGATTTTGTGTATCCAGCTCCCGAGCATGTCGTAATGCGCTCAATTGCATCAAATAATGACGATTTTGACTTGGGATTTATGTAAATTAAACATGGTGAATGGGACTCAGAGCTCGTCATTCCGTAAACGAGGTTGCTCACAGAGTTACATTATGAAGAATCACGAATGACCACTTCGTACGAGCTATCATCCTTAGTTTACAGGTTTGAGTTTGAATAGTCAGCTTTTAAATTTGACACCGATACATTGCTACAGCAGAGGCCTATAGCTATATATTATGGCTATTTGGAGTCGCACGTCCTTGACACGCAGGCATAAATTGCGGCCAGCGACATAGATTATTACTGAAAACTTAGGTTAGAAATGACATTAATCACTGTTAATTTCTTAACGTGCTGGGACTGACGTGATTATAGCGTGTAGACGCCATTGAGATTTTTATTGAGCTTGAGTTTTTACATCCGGTGATCTTTGACCTGTCCGAAATGATATTTGATTCCAGTATAGGCTTGATCGTATCATAGCTGTTGTTTTGTTAGATATTTAAATTCTGACGCTTTTATTCATTTCAGCAGCTAATTATATCCTGATACATCATTGCAACTTTAAGTGACCATGATTATATAAGATGTCAAATCAATTAAGAAACAAATTATTGGCCAACGTTACTCTAGCTAACTGAAACAATTTTATAAATGTATTTTTACTTATTTATACGCCTTAGTTCGATGCGGTGTCGTTATCAGTGCGTGTCTAAATTCTTGACTGTCTATCTATTTTAAATGTCTGAATACAATTGTGATTCAATACAGCTATCATGAACTATCAGATTATGGTGCGTCACTACGGCGTCTTATCTTAAGATCATTCTGTGATTTATAGAGCGTAACATATTGCCACACAGAGAGCGTTGATTTATCTGTTTATAACGTGCCTATAACATTAAGTCAAGACGAGCGCATAAAAACTCATGATAGAATTATATTTATAATATAATAATATCATAGTGTGAACAATATAGGCTTATCATCAATGACAAACTCCCTTTAAAGTTTCTTGATTAAACCTTAAATTAATCAATCTCACGTCTATAACAGTGTATAAGAGCCAACAGAGTAGACATAAAAGAATCAACTGAGTAGACATGGTATAGTCAATAAAGGCTAAATGCCTTGGACACTTATCTATCTATCGATCTATCTATTAGTTTTTATGGGAGTTGGCTTTAATAGTACGACATGGCTGTGTCACACCTAGCTTATGGTCATATTAAGACCTATTCTACAATATATTGTTTCGATATTTCAAAGTGTGTATCTTTTAACCCTATATCTTAGACAGACATGTGATTGGTTGAGATCGTCATGTCGACTGATAAGATGCCAAATATTGGGGTCAGCCTCCCGTCGGAGAGCACTGGCCATGGTTTATAACCAAAGTCTCTATTGCATGACAGTTTAATGCTGATGCCATGTTGGTATATTATATTGGCTTATTTAGCAGTAAATTTAAAACACTTATAATTTGTTTGAATGAAATACAAATTACAAGACTGGTATACAATATACTTAGAGCGTATATTGGCAGCACCACATTCATCAAACCGTTTTTTTTTAGTTTGAAAATAATTCTGAAAAAAACATAATTATCATGAATTCTACCATATCAGCCATACCTGATACCAATTCCTGTTTAGTTTATATATATTCACGAGATGGCGTTTGTCCTTACTATTCATGTACCAAGCGAGATGCTTGCTGGGTATAGAACCACTACTTTAATATCCTTGATATTATCAGAAATGCATGCATTTCTGATATTAGGCCTATTTATGTCGGCGTCGCATTATATTGTGCATTAATAAATAATTCCGCTACAACTACACTATTATTTTTATACAGCATACACATTTTTGACAAGTTTTTCGTTTATAGGCCTACTATTATTTATATATGATCAAATCGGTATCGAATAGAACTATGTTTCCAACCACAAATAACTTAATCATGTTAATACCGACATGCGGTCTTTACGGGTTTTCAAGAGTATGTAATTAAAGGAAAAAAACAAATGGTCACCATAATAATTTGTATGCCCCGCACGACGGCGTTGGGGCAGGGGGTATTGGCGTCGCCTTGGATGTCGGTCCGTTCGGTCGTCTGTCCGCGTTTCGTTTCCGGAGAAGATCTCGGAAACCAGTGGATGGATTTCTTTAATTTTGCGCACACACCCTTAGGGGGTTTGTATATGCCTCTTGGGGTTAATGAAATTTCATCTACTTAAATGACCGACCAACGGCAACAATTTTTCAGCTTTAATAGGCCTGATATCTGGCCACATTTCTTATCCGGACCAGATCTCGGAAACCCGCGGGTTGATCTATTTCATATTGCACACACACACATCCCTTAGGTGGTGTAGATGTGCATTTTTGGTTTATGAAATCTGGCCGACCTAAATGGCCGACCATCGGCCATAATCCACTTTATCAGGCTAAAATCATAAAAAAATCAGTATTTTTATTTTTGGTGCTCGATCTGTCTATAATATGTCAACACGCCCATGGACTATAATTGCGTCAGTTTTTTTAAATTTTATGTTGCACATTTGTCAGTTAAGCGAGAAATAAGGACGAAAGTTAATTTCGGACATGCATGCCCAAAATAAGAAATACAGGAATAACTGATAAATGGGGTTTTCGGCACACTTGCTGCGTTGCCAAAGCAGCCCGAAATTTAAAAAAAATTAAATGAACAAATCTTATGGCCATATTAAGAAGCCAGAATAAAAATACTGATTTTTTGATGATATTAGCCTGATTGTGTCGTTTTAATAAACCTGACTTCTTGCCTTGTCAACCGTGTCAGATAGCTAGACCATTACTATAAAACAAAATGTGCGGTTTCAGGTAGGGATATGCCTTGAACGATTTAAATTCGATTAAGTTTAAAATGACCAACTATCGGCCTTCTTTAATATGTATGATATCTGACAAACCGTGCCAGATAGCTAGACCATTACTATGAAACAAAATATGCCGTTTCAGATAGGGATATGGCCTGAAAAATTTCAACTCGATCAAATTCAAAATGACCCGACTATCAGCGATAATTACCTTTAATATACGTGATATCTGACAAACAGTGCCAGATAGCTAGACCTTTAAAATAAAACAAAATGTGCGGTTTCAGGTAGTGATATGCCTTGAAAAATTTAACTCGATCAAATAAAAAATGGCTGACTATCGCCATAATTAACTTTAATATGCCTGATATCTGGCAAACCATGCGAGATAGCTAGACCATTAAAAACAAAATGTGTGGTTTCAGGGAGGGATATGGCCTACAAAATTTCAACCTTATCAAATTCAAAATGGCCGTCTATCGGTCATCAATAACTTTAATATGCCTGATATCTGGCAAGCCGTGCCTGATAGCTAGACGATCAAAAAACTGGCTTACTTTCGACCATCATCGAGACCAATATAATATGTTACATACATGGCAAACTGTGCTAGACAGGTAGACCATTACTGTAAAATAGAAAGTAAGACTTCTGGGAAGGATGCACCCTGTCAAATTTATATCACGCGGGCGGGGCGGGGAATTATGGTGGCCAGCTGGCCTCTTGTTTCTTCTGGCAATGAGTTCCAAACCTCCCATTTCACTTAGTCAATGATGACTGTTCAGAATGTTTTTCTGTCAAAAACAATTACAGCAAATTGTAACGTGTATTACATGATCCTTATCAACAATGACAAATTTAGACAAGCATTATAGTGTGTGGCAGTATATTTCCCTTAGAATAACGTGCTTAACAAATATTTTGGCTATTTGTGTATAGGATGGTCATGTCAGCACTTGAATGTGTACTCATCTGGCTAACAGGATGCCATGCAGGATGACATGCAATGAAATAAAAAAAATTAAAATAATTGGTGATTTATATACTTATAAAACTTGTAATATTCGTCTATTTTGGTAAATAATTCCTGGTAATAATGAATAGTTTAAACTTATTGACAAGACTGGCCAATAATCAGCGCAATTCACTTTTGTGCATAGAATGTTTTCTGACCATTTTCACGATACGAGGGGATGTGAAAAATGCTGTTTCAGTCCTCTTTTGTCATGTGTAGTATCAAATTGTTAATCATTTTTTTATTTGACTTTTCAGTCGAAAACATGCACAAAATGGTACAATATAATTATTATTAATTTAGTCACATGTTATTAACTTTGATTGACGGGAACAGGCCGAGACGACATCTACGAGGCCTGTCAACATATATTAGAGAATTTAAATTGTATAATAAAGTAATATAAATTATAACAGTACAATATAAAATTAACTGTTCACCAGTTATAAGTTTTGGCATACTTATCATGTAAGACAACGTCAGATTTAGTGTTTAAAATAGTAATGTTTTTGTGTACATGTTGTTTTGAAAATATACACAGTAGATTATTAATTTGGTGATGTGTACACATAAAATAAAATAGCTGACAATTATCTGTCATCTGTTTCCCGCACCAAAATGAAATAGCTAGAAGGTGCTCCATGTAGCAAAAAAGACTCTCCGGAAAGCGTAGAAACTTAATTAAAACCTCTAAACGCTACTTTTTTATCATATAAAAAGACATACAACTGGGGTATGTGTAAAAAAAGTAGTAAAACGATATGGTACTTTTAATTATAACATCTCCACACACATACATCCCTAAATGAAAGTATTACTATTAACCTAGAATGCATCCGCTGACGCAGTTCATATAGCCGTCGAGCAGCCGTAAAATGTTACCTAGATAGATATACACTACATATTATTGCATAATACCCAATGTATACTGATGTACTCTCTGTGCAGCGTAATATATTACCTGTATTCTACATACAATGATATTATTTATAGCTATAAAACAAAGTTGGTGATTTGCCGAAATGGATCACTTTTTGCGGAAATTGATCATAAGCATGATTATGTAAAATGTAAGAGGCATACAATTATCTTTAGGAAAAAAACAAAACTTACATCTTTACCTATAATCGACATGGCAGGCAAATATGAACAAAACCACTGCAAAGCAACATTAAATGCTCCATATCATATCAACAAAATTTCAATGCAACTTCACATTGTTTTTCGTATCAAAGGTCACAGATACATCCAAGAGATTCGGTGAGGCCTGATAAGCTAATTGGTTATTGGTTTCGAGGTGATAGCGACTGCGCAAGAGAAAGTGTGACTTATATGAGATACCTCCAATTAATATGGGAAACATCATGAACGCAATCTAATGTTATCATGGTTGTGTGTATTCAATAATTATGAACTTTGCCATTAAACATCTAAGCAGGACTTCAAAAGTTTTTTCTCCATTTTAAAATGTTTCATTTTCAAAATCTTAAAATTTGGGCTTAGTTAATTTGCTCAAAATCCGGGAAGCGCCCCCCCCCCCTATTTTAAATAGTAAAACGTATGCAGCTATGGGCCACTCATAATTTGATGTACAGTGAGATCATTTTTGCATAGTTGACATGATCAAGGTACTAGAAGTAACAAACATTTTCGAGGAAGGGTATTTTATTGTGGATTCTGTAAATCATGATAGAGTATATTCGGTACAGTGGTTAGCTTCGCTATTGGAACTGGGGGAAATGAACTTACACACATGTACGTATAATTAGTATTACATTCATGGTTGTCATTATTGTATTTCAGAAAGAAGCTGGACAAAGGAGGATGCTGCTCTCCAGTGTTGGCAGCCGTTTCATTTTTGGTGATGGTAATGATGTTAGCTGTGGCGGCTCTGGGGTTTTACACATACAAACTGAAGACCCAGATTGATCAGATGAATAATTCCAGCTCTGTATGTAAGTATATTAATGCTATATCAATTTACTACATACATACAAACAATACCTAGTCCCTGACCTACAAAGGCTGTAATGGATAGTAGATGCTAGATGATACTTTCTATGATCCTATTAACTTCACGGGGCAATGGGCTTTTCGCCCCCACCTGGGGCTGACAGATCACTGGGGATCTGTTCCGTCTGTCGCATGCCGTACGACATGGTATGGAAGCACTCTAGGCCACTATGTTTTTTTTCTCTGTTTTAGATGAGCGCGTGCATTATATTTGGGCCGCGCATTACCAAAAAAAACATGTATTTTTTTCTGCCCAGCGCGCGCATTAGATTGTTGCCGCTTTCCGAAAAAAACCCAGTCATTTTCGGGAGATAAAAAAACATCCCGAAAAAAACGAGTTCATTTCGAGAGATAAAAAATACTCGCTTGTTTTTTTTCTCGTCGCCCTCATTAACTTTTTTAAAAAATAGGTATATTTTTTTATTTCGTCGCCCTCATTGACGTTTCCAGAAATATGTCCAATGTTTTTTTTTATTTCGTCGCCCTCATTGACTTTTCCAGAAATATGTCCAATGTTTTTTTTTATTTCGTCGCCCTCATTAACTTTTCCAAAAATATGTTCAATGTTTTTTTTTCCTAAATGTTTTTTTTCCGCCCTCATTAGATTTTGGATTTTTTTCTGATCTCAAACAGAGAAATTAAAACAAGTGGCCCTACAGCGACCATCCAATTCAAGCTGCAGAGACTGAGATCGCTTCTTCACTACTGGTGTCTGGCTATTATCTCCGGGCGGGTTGTTCCGCTCAACAGCGGTGCCAATGCAGCTCCGGCATTAGCTCAGACACTGGTATGGCCGTGATGGGTTTTTTAACTACTCAGCTATTTTAATTCAGGGGACCATCCGACCTGAGGATGTCAGAGCTGTGCGAAAGACCAGTGTTTCCAGCGAAACCCAAGTCTCCGACTATCTGGGTATGTCTGGGGGTAAATCCCCTAGACAAGCCCAGAACCCCTTGTGAGCGAGTGAAGGGAAAAAATAACCCACCATGCCCTATCACCCTACCCTCATTTCATCAGCGCACTGCACTGTTGTTAACGTATTACTGCTGAACAGCAAGAACAATGATGTAAAACATTATTTTACTACTACTACTACTACTACTACTACTACTACTACTACTACTACTACTACTACTATTACAACTACTACTACTACTACTACTACTACTACTACTACTACTACTACTACTACTACTATTACTACTACATCTACTACATCTACTACTACTACTACTACTACTACTACTACTACTACTACTACTACTACTACTACTATTAATAATAATAATAATAATAATAATAATAATAATAATAATAATAATAATAATAATAATAATAATAATTATAATAATAATAATAATAATAATAATAATAATAATAATAATAATAATAATAATAATAATAATAATAATACTACTACTACTACTACTACTACTACTACTACTACTACTACTACTACTACTACTACTACTACTACTACTACTACTACTACTACTACTACTACTACTACTACTACTACTACCACCACCATGTACATTAACTTCACAGCTTATGAGACCGGGGCTATGCTACACTTACGACTCCATCTGTTAGTTATTCTGTGTTGGTACTGGGGTGATTCCTAGTAGTAGTACTTTTCACCCCCATCCGGAGAGGGTCACTGGGATCTGTTCCGTATGTTGCATGCTGTAATACTTGATTACAGAAGCACTAGTCTATGGCAATCATTCAAGGGAAGCTGCAGCCTTTACATGTCTGACCATATAGTCTGAGCTAGAGATGACCTAATCTTGTTTTGTGATATATACGATGGTTTTTTGATGTTTTTTATAGATTTTTTTGTGCTGAGTTCAAATCCGATGAGTGCCAGCTTGAAAAGTTTGAGCATTTCTGTAGATTCAAGGTCAAAGGTCAATCTCAAGGTCAAATATGATTTTTCAAGAAATGAAGCTAGGAACAAGTGTAATACCTCATTTCTATGTGATTTTGACTGGGCAATCCATTTAACTCATAGCAGTCTGGCCGTTTTGACATAGGACGTCTGTGTGGTCTGGCCATTTTTGTGATTTTGGGACATAATGTCTTACTTTTAATATAAATTTAGAATTATGGCATATGTATTTCCCATACACCATAGGAACATACATACAATATATATCCAGAATACACTTCATTTAAACGGCCAATGTGATGTTGCCATGGCAACCGACAGCCATTTGAATATGCTAATTGGGTAGTCAAATTTTCGGAAATTTTGTTTAAAAATGGTATTTTTGTAATTCACGGAGATTCAGGAGTACAACATTACATCAATTCACATAAAATATTATATTAAAATACATCGCAAATGGTTCGAAGAAGCATTCAATAGGTCTTTATAAACAAAATAATAAGGTGAATAAGTTATTACCATGGGATTTAGCAATCTTTCTAAAAAAAATTGAGATGCATACTGGATTTCAAATTTTGAGATGCATCAAGTTTGACATTCCCAACTCATCTGGGAAATAACAAAAGCCTCGTATTCATCTGAGCCTGGAGCTCGATTTTTATTTCGGAAACAGTTGTGATGCAAATAAGTCAACTCTTTATGTTCCAGGCTACCCATACTTGGTTCATAGTTGCACAAGTGATGTCATTTGGTGAATGGCTAAGCATTATTGCCAGGTCCGAGCTGGGCTCGGACCTAGACTGCAGCGTCATAAATGCCAGGTCCGAGCTGGGCTCGGACCTAGACTGCTATGAGTTAAATGACGATGAAGAGGCGTTAAAGGGCGACGGGAAGGCCTTAAGTGGCGACGGAGAGGCACTAACGATGACAGAAGGCATGGAGGGCAATGAAGAGGTGCCACACATGCGTGAAATTGCGATGCTTAGGCGGTAAAATTCAATGGGGAGGCGCTAAATATTGATGGAGAGGTGTTAACCCTTTTAGTCTTCACGATGCATTAATGCATCATTTTGCATCTCTGAAGAATCACTTTATTTCATACGCCTATACTAGGGGTTTTAGAACGAACATTTTCATAGAACTCTTTTAATAATAACAATATATTTTTCTGTATCTGTCACCCACTTAATGTCATCTTTATCCACTTTAAACCGAGAATTGCGACAGCAATTTGCAGCTTGTAGGGGATGGAGATGACAATGATAAATTCAGGCTTGAAAGCGTTAGGCCGGTGGGAACCAGTCCCGGATATATTCTGGATTTGGGATTGATTACATGAGATAACTATGACGTTATTAATTAATCTGGTCTCTACAAAAGTGCAGCAGCAATTTATTGTGGTAGTCAATGGGTTACATGGCGACGGAGAGGTGTTAAAGGGTAATGGATATGTATTCAGGGCGAAGAAACGTCGTCAAAGGGCGACGGTAAGGCCTTTAATTACAACGAAAAGGTGTTAAACTGAAAGTGCTTTCAGGGCGAAAAAGAGGCATTTAAGGGCAAAGAAAAGGCCTTCAATTGCATCTAAGAGCCCTATGAAAACGCATAAAGGACGTGAAAGTGCGACGGCAGTGTGTATCCATCACCTTGCAATGCTGCTTCATCGCCCTTTAACGCATTCCCATTGTCATTTAATGCTTCCTGGTAGCCTTTTAACGCCTCTCCATAGCCCCTAATATCCCTCTGCCACCTTATAATATACTCAGTCTCACTTTAACGCCTCACTGTCGCCCTTTAGCGCCTTCTCATTGCCCTTTAATATGCATTCCCATTGTTCGTTAGTGCGTTCTCATTATCCTACAACACCTTCCCATTACCCTTCAACGCCTCCTCACCAATGTTTAAAGTTTTCTGTTGCTCTCCAATGCATCTCCGTTGCCCTTTAATGCCTTCTTGTCGCCTGATTTTCTCACCATGTGCATGTTTATTCATTGAAACCCAACAGAATTAGATTATCCAATCAAAATAACATCTAAGCTAGGTATTATACGTACTCCAAAGTTTAGCATATACTCCAAAAATCATATTTGACCTTGAAATTGACCTTTTGACCTCGAGGTTGACCTTAAATGACCAAGATAATGGAAGAAATGGATTTTTCAGTCAAAATCACACGAAAACGAGGTATTACACTTGTTCCTAGCTTTTTTAGTTAAAAATCATATTTCCCTTCACTTGACCTTGATATTGACCTTTTGACCTTGCAAATGACCTTGAAGATCAAAATAGTGCAAGAAATAGTTTATTTAATCACAATGACACGAAAAAGAGGTCAACATCACACAAAAAAGACCTATAAGATTTCTTCCTATTTTTCTTTCTTAAAATTATTGTTTTTTTTAATTTTGACCTTGGAATTGACCTTACTACCTTGAAGATGATTTTGAAGCCCCAAAATAATACTATAAATGGATTTTCCAGTGCCAAAATCCCATGAAAAAGAGGTATTACACCTGTTCCTACTTGTTAAAAATGATATTTTCGCTTACTTGACCTTGAAATTGACCTTGAAGATGACCTTGAATAATCAAAATAATTTCAGAAATGGATTGCCCAGTCAAAAGCACATAAAAATGAGGTATTACACTTGTGCCTAGCTCCATTTGTTGAAAAAACATATTTGACCTTGAAATTGACCTTTGACCTCAAATATACAAAAAAGCTCAAACTTTTCAAGCTGGCACTTATCGGATTTGAATTCAGCACAAAAAAATCTATAAGAAACATCAAAAAAACATTGTATATGTAACAAAACAAGGTTATGTCATTTTTATATAAGCTTCGAGCCGGTTTCCAGGGGTGTAAACTGGTTTCTCTGTTCAACAGTGGTGCTAATGCAGCTCCCGTATCAGTGCAGACACTGCCAATGCAGTAGCATTACAGTGCAGGCACTGATGTTTGCCTTGAATCAACCGGCAATTGAGTGTTAGACATTATGTGTCTCACGTGGGATGAATGGAGTTACCCTGAGCTATTGTCACTCTGAGCGGAGCCGTGTTTTGTGGTTAAAACCCTTGTCTCTGAACGTCTGGGCATGCCTGGGGGTAAAACCCTAGACATCCCCATAACCCCTTATTGGGCGAGTGAAGGAAAACACTCACAACAACCCACCATCACCCCAACCTCACGTCATCATCCGTTCATCATTCATCTCATTACACTGCTCACCCTAGACACTGCTCCTTCGCATGTTAAAATGTGCAGATGGTCGACGTCATATTTCCCCGCTCTCAATTTTAAGTATTGTAGTAAGCTTGTGATTGGTCGGCTGTCTTGCTAAAAGTACCCTGATTGGCTGGCGAGAATATTGTGGTGGGGGAGGGGTGGGTGTAGACAGACACCTGTGTGGAGCCCAGCAAACGCCAGGATTTGACCGAATGCTGTTTCACTATTAGCCCACCGCCAATGGCGCTGGACCAACATTGAAACAACATCGGGTCAAGGCTTCGTGTTTGCTGGGAGAGCTGTCCGCATTATGATACACGCGGGCCGTCTGTGTCTGGTTGGAACAGGCAGTGCAGTGCTCTGTGTATCATCTCATCAGAGGACTGCACTGTTTTTATCATACTTTAACAATGTCACTCAAATGACCATCATTGCCGAAATGTGACGTAAAGCAACAATTTACTACTACTACTACTAGTTCGTCTGTGACAATCCCACGTCTGGCTGCTAAAGTAGGCTTTATGATACTGTTAGTTACTTTATCCTTTGAAATAACTTTATATATGTGAACCACCACACACTTTGAATTGAAATTCCTTGGGCATGAAATTGCAAAGATGTAGGTAGATTTCATGTGTGTCAGGGGCGGATCCAGAAAATAATCTGACAGGGTTCCAATATATATATTATATATTTATTACAACCTTATATTTATTACAACCTCATATTATTTGTGTAGGTATTAGGACACAAGGGGTAGTGTGAATGTTATGTATATGGTCAAGGCGCCAACATCAGTGTGATCCATTGTTCACACTGCAATTAGGCGTGACAATTAAAGGCTCAGTGCTGCCGACCCCTCCACACCCTCAAGCGCAAACGACTAGGTTTATAAATCATTTTAAATTACTTGTTTCCTAAATTAAAATTGACGAAAGATAAGTGTCACTTTCGTTTTGGAACCCGGTCAGTTGAATTTAAAAAAACTGACAGATTTCCAAACCTAAAAATGCCGTTTTTAGGTCTGAAACTCTGTACTCTGATCAATTTGAAAATGCTGACAGGGTTCTGGAACCCTCTCAACCCGGTCTAAATCCGCCCCTGTGTGTATACACAGTCTAAACTCATGCACTATTTTTTTTTGTCCAGTGTAATTGATTAAAGGGATAAAAAAACTCACTATCCTATCTATCAGTAGACCTAATATAAGCAATCCTCAAGAGCTCACGAGAAATAGACATTGCGATGCGTCACATATTAGCTTGGAAAGTATAGAAACGGGAGTATTTAAACATATAATAGCGTTTTTGTTCTGATCAATAAATCATCACATAAATCAATAAAATGTGTAGTGCGTTACAATATCATTTGTTTCATCCGAAGCGGTAATCTAGATTTGGAAAGCCAAATCTATAAATTACACACACAACTAAAGTAAATCTGATAACAATTTTTGAAACAGTAATCCTTTCTAATTCATGATTTACGTTAGTGGGAAACTACATACTTACATCTGTCTAATAATGATATCAAAACAAGTACACCTAACTTAATTAGACGTGTAGTTGGTAAAGGAGTAGTCCACTGTGCACCAACAGTCACTGAATGGGCTCCCTTGAGGTAAAACTAAAAACATAAAAAGGACTGACAGTGGTCTGAGGTTTATGACATGTATAAGGCAGCAATAATTGTGTGAAATACGTCTCGAGACATCCACTTTTATTTTACTGAAGTCCAGGTACTCCGCTGGTACTCTGCTATATTAACTTCTGTAGTTTGACACTGTTGCTGAAAAGTTTTTATCCTCCGCCCAAAGAAGTTAGGGCAGGGGGTATTAGCCTTGGCTTGAATGTCCGGCCGCCCGTCCGGGTCACTGTTGATCTGTCCGCGTTTCGTCTCCCGAAATGAAATTAAATGAATCAGGCTTTAGGCCACCTTTATGCACATATAGGCTAAACTGGGCCAGGAGAACCTCCTGAGGATAGTGAGATGAATGAGATGACACTGTCCTCCAGACACAGGATTCAAAATTTGGGCCCTGGCACGCTACCTCTCGGTCATGGAGGCTCCCCACAATACTGAGTTTCACACGTGGATGGGGAAAAAACAGTTTTTGTGTCTTTCAAACTGCCGAGACTGGGAACCGAACCCCGAACTCTGGCGTGAAAGGCAGCGGTGCTAACCACTACCCTAGGGCCCCCGCCCTTTATCTCCCCCAGATTTCTCAACACACACACATCCGTTAGGGGGTGTAAATGTGCCTTGTGGGGTTTATGAACTTTGACCTATTTAAATGACCGATTATCGGCTATAATTAAGTCTCCCCTCTGTAGACAGAGAGGGGGGGACATATTGGTTTGCTTCTGTCCGTTCTGTGTGTGTCTGTGTATGTCTGCGTCAATGGGAGAATGCAGCGACTGGTTAGAGGCACAGCCAGAGCCTGCCACCAGGTCGGGGATTTCCCCTCGGTTTCTATCATGCAGGCATACGAGACCACCCCAGCAAACACGAGACGTTGACTCAATGCTGGGCTCATGTTGGCCCACCATCTACAACGCTTAGCCAACTTTAGCCCAGCATTGGGTTAACGTGTCGTGTTTGGCGAATGTGGGCCAGCGTCACAGTGCTATAGACAAAAATCAGCTTAATATTTTCCAAACATAACGGTGTATTGGTCTTCCTCATGGGCCAGAAGAATCCAGAAGGATATAGTCAGAGATGGTTCATTAATAAAATATCTGATATAACTAAGGAAAAACCCAAGGAGACAATTTAAAATATATCTTCAACGTGTATTCCTTCCCCCCACCATCGCTGGTACTGACCAACATTCATTCAATACTTGCCTACGATGTACCTCGTACAGAGGATGTAGGCCTACCCACCAAATGCCGGTTCAATGTTGGGCCAGTGTCGTAGCAAATTGCTGGTTCAATGCCCAGCACTAATCCATCACTGGGTCTGCAGTATACTTCGCTCAAACACGTGGCATTCACCCAATGCTGTTTCAATGTCGACCCACAGTCTTCGACGCTGAAACAGCTTTGGGTGATTGTACCGTATTTTCTGACTGCTGCATGGGGGTTACTATGCGGGTGACGCAATAACACATACTTTGGCCCAATGTTATGTAATGCTGGGTCACTGTCTGCGATGCTGGGCCAACATTATTCCAACAAAACCCAAAAGCTCTAATCACTATTATTTAATCGTGAAGGTGGGCGGGGGCCCTAGGGTAGTGGTTAGCACCGCTGCCTTTTACGCCATAGTCTGGGGTTCGGTTCCCGGTCTCGGCGGTTTGAAAGAAACAAAAATGTTTCTTCCCCATCCACGTGTGAAAGTTAGTATTGTGGGGAGCCTCCGTGACCGAGAGGCAGCGTGCTCGGCCTCAGACCGCCAGGGTTCGAATTTCGAATCCTATGTCTGGAGGACAGTGTCATCTCAATCATCTCGCCATCCTCAGGAGGTTCTCCTGGCCCAGTTTAGCCTGGAGGTATATCTTTTCTGAACACTTTTTAACGACGAAAGTACTTAACCTAGGGATCTCAAACGTTATATTTGACATGTTCATGAGGACTGGTGTACAGAAATGTCAACCATACATGTATCAAATAATGCTTCAAAGACGGGCCAGCGTCACAGCGAGAGTCCAATTTTGAACGACGTTAGGTAATAAGGGGATATGCCACCAAATGTCCCAAGTATTCCAAGTGTCCCATGTGTCCCAGATGTCTCATATGTTTCAAGTGGCTCATATGTCCCAAGTGTCCCAAAGGTCCCAAGATTCCCAAATGGTCCATGTGTCCCAAATGTCCCATGTTTTTCAAATATCCCATGTGTCTCAAATGTCTAATATGTCCCATGTGTCCCAAATGTCCCATGTGTCCCAAATGCCCCATGTGTCTCAAGTGTCCCATGAGTCCCAAATGTCAATTTGTCCCAAATGACTCATATGTGCCAAATGTCCCATGTCTCCCAAATAGACCATGTGTCACAAGTGTCCCAAATGTCACACTTGTCCCACATTTTCAGTGTCCCAAATGTTTCCCAGTGTCCCATGTTTCCCAAGTATCCCAAATGTCCCATGTGTCCCAAATGAAACCATGTGTCCCTAATGTCCAATGTGTCTCAGACGTCTCAAGTGTCCCATATGTCCCAATGTTCCATGTATCCCAAATGTCCCATATGTCCCAAATGTCCAATGTGTACCAAATATCCCGTTTCTCCCAAATGTCCCATGTGTCCCGAATGTATCATGTGTCCAAAATGTCCCATGTGTCCCAAATGTCTCATATGTGCCAAATGTCCCATATGTACCAGGTTTCGCAATTGTCTCTGATGTCCCGTGTGTCCCAAACGTCCCATGTGTCCCAAATGTCCCATGTGTTCCAAATGGTCGATTTGTACCAAATGTCCCATGTGTTCCAAATGTTCCATGTGTCCCAAATGCCCCATGTGTCCCAAATGTATCAAGTGGCCCAAGATTCTCGAATGTACCATGTGTCACATGTGTCCCGAATGTATCATATGTGCCAAATGTCCTATATGTCCCTTGTGTCCCAAATGTCACAATTGTCCTGAATGTGCCATGTTTCCCAAATGTCCCATGTGTTCCAAATGTCCCATGTGTCATAAATACCCCATGTGTCTCAAATGTCCCATGTGTCCCAATATGTCGCATGTGTCCCGAATGTCCCATGTGTCCCAAATGTCTCATATGTGTCCCAAATGTCCTAAATGTGTCATATGTGCCAGATAAACCATGTGTCACAAGTGTTCCAAATGTTCCATGTTTACCAAATGTCACAATTGTCCTAAATGTCCCATGTGTTCCAAATGTCCCATGTGTTCCAAATGTCCCATGTGTCATAAATACCCCATGTGTCTCAAATGTCTCATGTGTCCCAACATGTCGCATGTGTTTCAAATGTTCCATGTGTCTCAAATGTCTCATATGTGTCCGAAATGTCCTAAATGTGTCATATATGCCAAATAAACCATGTGTCACAAGTGTCCCAAAGGTTCCAAGATTCCCAAATGGTCCATGTGTCCCAAATGTCCCATGTTTTTCAAATATCCCATGTGTCTCAAATGTCCAATATGTCCCATGTGTCCCAAATGTCCCATGTGTCCCAAATGCCCCATGTGTCTCAAGTGTCCCATGAGTCCCAAATGTCAATTTGTCCCAAATGACTTATATGTGCCAAATGTCCCATGTCTCCCAAATGGACCATGTGTCACAAGTGTCCCAAATGTCACAATTGTCCCACATTTTCAGTACCCCAAATGTTTCCCAGTGTCCCATGTTTCCCAAGTATCCCAAATGTCCCATGTGTCCCAACTGAAACCATATGTCCCTAATGTCCAATGTGTCTCGGACGTCTCAAGTGTCCCATATGTCCCAATGTTCCATGTATCCCAAATGTCCCATATGTCCCAAATGTCCAATGTGTACCAAATATCCCGTTTCTCCCAAATGTCCCATGTGTCCCGAATGTATCATGTGTCCTAAATGTCCCATGTGTCCCAAATGTCTCATATGTGCCAAATGTCCCATATGTCCCAAGTTTCGCAATTGTCTCTGCTTTCCCGCGTGTCCCATACGTCCCATGTGTCCCAAATGTCCCATGTGTTTCAAATGGTCGATTTGTACCAGATGTCCCATGTGTTCCAAATGTTCCATGTGTCCCAAATGCCCCATGTGTCCCAAATGTATCAAGTGGCCCAAGATTCTCGAATGTACCATGTGTCCCATGTGTCCCAAATGTATCATATGTGCCAAATGTCCTATATGTCCCTTGTGTCCCAAATGTCACAATTGTCCTGAATGTGCCATGTTTCCCAAATGTCCCATGTGTTCCAAATATCCCATGTGTCATAAATACCCTATGTGTCTCAAATGTCCCATGTGTCCCAATATGTCGCATGTGTCCCGAATGTCCCATGTGTCCCAAATGTCTCATATGTGTCCCAAATGTCCTAAATGTGTCATATGTGCCAGATAAACCATGTGTCACAAGTGTTCCAAATGTTCCATGTTTACCAAATGTCACAATTGTCCTAAATGTCCCATGTGTTCCAAATGTCCCATGTGTTCCAAATGTCCCATGTGTCATAAATACCCCCATGTGTCTCAAATGTCTCATGTGTCCCAACATGTCGCATGTGTTTCAAATGTCCCATGTGTCCCAAATGTCTCATATGTGTCCGAAATGTCCTAAATGTGTCATATGTGCCAAATAAACCATGTGTCACAAATGTCCCAAATGTTCCATGTGTCACAAATGTTTGATGTGTACCAAATATCCCATATGTCCCAAATGTCCCATGTGTCCCAAATGTATCATGTGTCCTAAATATCCCATGTATCTCAAATGTCCCAAATCTCCCATGTGTCCCAAATGGCCCATGTGTCCCAAATGACTCACATGTGCCAAATGTCCCATGTGCCCCAAATGGTCCAAATCACAACTAAAGTCACAACTGTAACCAAATGTCCCATGTGTCCCATATGTCCCAAGTGTCACAAATGTTTCATGTGTCCCAAATGTCCCATGTGTCCCAAATGGCACTATTGTCCCAAATGTCCCATGTGTTCCAAATGTCACATGTGTCTCAAATGTCCCGTGTGTTCCAAATGTTCCAGGAGTCCCAAATGTGCCTTGCCTCCCCAATGTCCCAGGTGTTCCAAATGTCCCATGTGTCTCAAATGTCAAGGGTCCCGTGTGTCCCAAGTGCTCCATATGTCACAAATGTCCCGTGTGTCCCGAATGGCACTATTGTCTCATGTATTCCAAATGTCCCATGTGTCCCAAATGTCCCATGTGTCCCAAATGTGTCATGTGTCCTAAATGTATCATGTGTCCCAAATGCCCCATATGTCCCAGTGTCCCAAATATCCCATGTGTCCCAAACATCCCAAATGGCCCATATGTCCCTATAATGTCACAATTGTCCAAAATGTCCCATGTGACCCAAATGTCCCATATATCCCCAATGTCCCAAGTGTCCCATGCGTCCCAAATGTCCAATGTGTCACAAAGATTCCATGTGTCCCAAATGTCCCATGTGTCCCAAATATCCCATGTGTCCCAAATACCACATGTATCCCAAATGTCTCAAGTGTCCCATGTATCCCAAATATCAAAATTTATCCCAAATTTTCCATGTGTCCCAAATTTACCATGTGTCCCAAATGTCCCGTGTGTCCCAAATGTTCCATGTGTCTCAAATGGCCCATGTGTCCCAAAAGGCCCATGTGTCCCGAATGTCCCATGTGTCCCAAATATCCCATATGGCCCAAATATATCATGTGTCCTAGATGTCCCATGTGTCCCAAATGTCCCATGTGTCCCAAATCTCCCATGTGTCCAAAATATCTCAAGTGTCACATGTGTCCCAAATGTATCATGTGTCTCAAATGTCCCATGTGTCCCAAATGTCCCATGTGTCCCCCCCCAAAAAAACCCCCACAGATTGTGACGAACAATATTTCTTTACACCCTATGAAGTTACTGTTGAGATTCAATCATAACTTTTTTAACTGTTGACGGATTAGAAGATTTAACATTCATGCAGCTATCAGGTAATGGGCGATACTTTGCCTGAGTGGTTAACAGTGTGATTTTTTTCACAGATATTTTGTCAGATAACCACCATATTCACAAACATTTTCATACAGTTCATAATATAGTTCCACCGAAGACTACATTTTGTCTCTGTCCGTTTCCATTTTTTCTATAAGTTGAACAAATGCTATATCTTCAGCAACTGGACTTTGTGTTGCATTTATAAGCGTACTGGGCTGATTTTGGATGGGTAACACAGTTCGAACGCGGCTAAAAGAACCCCAACGACTTGGAAATCGTCCCTAGAAATCGTCACTGCATTATTTACCGCAACATAATACATTGTGTCTTAAAACAAATATCCTCCATTATTTCTCGTTTTTTAGCTCCCGCCGTCACCGTAGGTGAGCGAAGGGAGCTATGGATTCTACCTCCGTTTTTTTTGGCCTCTTCTTTTGCCTATAACTTTGTGAGAAAATAAGCTAGGATAACAATTTTTGGTATGTGGGTTACTTCCAGGTGGCTAATGGACGGGTTAAAATATTTTTAATCTGAATTCAATACGCAAGGTTGCAGAGGAGAAAATGATGATGTGACGGCGTTGGGCCGTTGGGCCGTTGGGCCGTCCGTAAACAATTCGTTTCCGGAGCATATCTCTGAAAGTACTTGTCCGATTGTCTTCAAATTTTACACACAACACCCCTAGGGGGTCTAGTTGTGCCTTTTGGGGTATTTGAACTTTGACCTACTTCTGGTTCAGAACTATGACCTATTTAGACGTTTTGACGCGCACTTCGTTTCCGGAGCAGATCTCGAAAAGTACTGGGCCGATGACAGTCATATTGCACATACATGTTCTCTAAGGTCCCTAGTTGTGCCTTTTCAGGTTTTTGGACCTTGACCTTGAAGTTGACCCAGCACTTTGACCTAATTTATAACATCGGTAAATCCGACTGAAAGATTTTGCGGAATATCATGAAAACCGCTCAAGATAGCTACACCATTACTATAAAACAAATTGTGAGGTTTCAGGAGAGGATGCATCTTGAAAAATTTCAAGTCGATAAAATTAAAAATGGCCGCCTATCGGCCATTATTCACCTCGACAGGCCTGATATTGCGGAATATCATGAAAACCGCTCAAGATAGCTACACCATTAATATCAAATAAATTGTAAGATTTCAGGAGAGGATGCATCCTGAAAAAATTGAAGTTGATAAAATTCAAAATGGCCGCCTATCAGCCATTATTCACCTCGACAGGCCTGATATTGTGGAATATCATGAAAACCGCTCAAGATATCTACACCATTACTATAAAACAAATTGTAACGCTTCAGGAGAGGATGTATTTTGAAAAAAATCATTTTGTCAAAGTTCAAAATGGCCGCCAATCAGCCATTATTCACTTTCACAAGGCCGTTATTTGGTAAACCGTGCTAGATGGCTAGACCATTACTATAAAACAAAATGTGTGATTTCAGGAGAGGATGCATCTTGGAAAAATTTGACTCGATAAAATTTAAAATGGCCGCTTATCAGCCATTATTCACTTTCACATGGCCGTTATTTGGTCAACCGTGCTAGATGGCTAGACCATTACTGTAAAACGAAATGTGAGATTTCAGATGAGGATGCATCTTGAAAAAAATTGACTTGATCAAATTTAAAATGGCCGCCTTTTCGGCCATTATTCATTTTCACATGGCTGATATTTGGTAAACCGTGCTAGATGGCTAGACCATTACCTGATTACTATAAAACAAAGTGTGAGTTTTCGGGGGAGGAGGCACCCTGAAAATTTTTAACTTACGAATTCAAAATGGCCGACAATCAGCATTATTTACCTCGATAGGCCTGATATCAGGTAAACCGTGCTAGATAGCTAGACCATTACTATAAAACAAAATGTGACGTTTCGAGAGAGGATGCCTGTCAAAAACTTTCGACTCAATCGAATTCAAAATGGCCGCCTATCGCCACTATTTACTTTCACATTGCTGATATTTGGTAAACTGTGTTAGATAGCTGGACTATTACTATAAAACAAAATGTGAGATTACAAGAGAGTATGCATCTTGAATAAAAATGACTAGATCAAATTCAAAATGGCCGCCTATCGGCTATTATTCACTTTCACATAGCCGGTTTTTGGTAAACCGTGCTAGATGGCTAGACCATTACTATAGAATGAAATGTGAGATTTCAGCTGAGGATGCATCTTGGAAAATGTCGACTTGATCGAATTCAAAATGGCCGCCTTTAGGCCATTATTCACTTTCACATGGCCGATATTTGGTAAACCGTGTTAGATAGCTAGACGATTACTATAGAATGAAATGTGAGATTTCAGCTGAGGATGCATCTTGAAAAATTCTGACTCGTTCAAATTCAAAATGGCCCCCTATCGGCCATTATTTACTTACACATGCCCAATATTTTGCAAACTGTGTTAGATGTTAGTCCATTACTATAAAACAAAATTTGAGGTTTCGGGAGAGGATGCACCCTAAGTTTTTAACTAATTTATATCGAATTCAAAATGACCGTAAATCAGCTATTAGTTAACTCGATTGGCCTGATATCGGGTAAACCATGCCAGATAGGTAGACCATTACTGGGATACTGATTAGGATCATTAATTTCAATGGAGGTTTGCAATCTCTGACAGACTGTCTAGTTCTTATCTTACTCTTAGACTGGGCTTCTTAGACCTAGTTGTCTTGCGTCTTGATTTTTGACCTAGACTAGGACTACATTAATAACCCTATACAAAATTGCTTAAATCAAATTCTAATTCGGAGCGGGAGCTCCTGGACTTGTTTGGTTGTGGAGGATCATCACTGTCGGCTATTTTCGTGAGGTAACACATGCCTGAATTGTATGCTTGCAACAATATGTTGAAACACAATCTCTGACTGTGACATTACATTCATCATATCTGGCAATTAAGCAAATCAGTTGCGCCTCGGTCTTTAGTTACCTTTATGATTGATCTAATTCGAGCTGGTCTTGCTGATAACAAGCCGACATCAACTGATTGGTGCATATTTGCCGCGAAGCTTGAAATAACAGCCCTCCATGATTTAAATTTCATATAGGCCTAATCATATGTGACGCGGTTTCATAGGCCTATCGCTTTTTGTTATGATTATGTCACTTTAAAATGACCAGTCATCCTTGAGGACTTCTAAGTGTCCCTTATAAATTACTATTTTACTGATTTTGACTTTGCACATCGCGAAGACCTTACATAGGCTATTTGAAATAAAGTCTGTAGGCCCTAGCTATAATTAACAAAAATATTTTTTTCATTGGTTATTTTATGGTAGGTCTATGGTTGGGGGCCGTTCAACAATTACGTAACGCCTAGAGGGGGGGAGGGGGGTTAAGCGATGCGTTACGGACCGTAGTCAACACAACGTTAAAAAAGCGTTACGAAGGGGGGAGGGAGGGGGGTCAAAAATCTCTCAAAAAAGCGTTACGTAATTGTTGAACAGCCTCTTATTGGTTTTGAAGTTAAAAAGATGTGGTTCTGACGTCTTCAGCAATTACCGCATTTCTGGGGGGTATAGAAGTTTTATTGAATGATTGAATGTTACCTTGTTACCTAGCTATATCTTTTAAACGCTTCCTTTCTATATTAGGTATAAGCCTACTTTAGGTTAGACTCCCGGGGTTAGACTACAGACTACAAACATGTCACTCATCAAGTATATATCCCAGCAAACACAAAACATTTATGTAACAAATACAATGTCGGCGTTGGTCCAACATTGTAGGCCTACAAATGTTTTGTGTTTGCTGGAATGGATCTGTAGCCTATATAGTATGTATTTCCTTCACATTGCCATATTGGTGACGTCACAATTATTTATACATTTAAAGCTCTGTGAAGGCACTGTTCTACGTCTTGTGACGTCACAATATAATACAAGACACATCATAGGCCTATTAATAGTAGTTTCATGGTGCCCACTGATTTTATGACATTCAATATAATGCTGAACAGTTTCTATGAAAATATGTAGATCATCTATTATTTGTTGTGTTACTCCCAGTAGTCTATTACGGCTAAAGTCGACCAATATTTAAGTAATGTTTTTTTAAATAGTTACACTTAGCCTCTTAGGCCTACTGCCCGTGGCAATTATTGTAATTCAAACCACAGTTTCCGTAAATCATATATTTTGCGGCGCACAAAATAAGCTCCATGTCCGATGAATTTCATTTTGTTCACGGATACCTTGTATTTACATCGCCCATTATTATACGATCTCTGATTGGACAGAAACATGAGAAAATAAACTTGACCCTAGAATATATAAATACGCTTTTTCGTCCTATATATAGTGTTAGCAGTATGAACTACATTATATTATGTTTATATAATACTATTGATCGAGCACTTTAGAATTATATTTGATATACAAGAGCTGGTTTTAGCTGACAAAGATATTTAATTCAGCTTTGTGTCACTTCCTGTTGCTACTCATTGACCAATTGAAAGATATCTTGCAAAGTAACCTTCGCCCCGATTAGAGCTGTCATGACTGTCAACTGACTGTTCATCATGTTATCTGTTTATGGATTTGTTTATCTGACAATATTATAGTCTTAACCAAATTGTAGCCTAATTTAATAAAAGCAGATCATTTATAAGCCATTTGAGTTATTATTCAGTAGGCCTATAGTGTAACTCCTGTGGCCTATATACTATAATATATGTTTTAAAATCGGTATAAGACTGGATGAATACACGACAGAAATTTTGTCAAAACTGGACCCACAAAATATATTAAACGTGGAGTTCAAACCAATTCCAGGGAAAAAGATGAAAAAGCGTCGTGAACTCGACGCTTTAGTGAATGGAAAGATTGGCAGACGGAAGAAATATGGCGAGCACGAACTTCTACGGAATGAATCAGAATCGTCTGAAATTGAAGAATTCAGTATTGATCTCCCACAAAAAACTGTTGTTCGAAAGTGAGAATTGATTGAGATACCATACCAGCACGACATCAGGCTCGCTCTAAAATGCCTAGCAGTCCGTCACCATAGGCTCAATTATTCTTCCGTCCTGTATATTTTAGTATTTTATTATTCGATTTGTTAACTAAACTGTCTAACTTTAAATTCTAAATAACAAGCCTAATTATACTATTTTTCATTACGTATATTTTTATATTTTATTATGATAATTATACCCGCACTCAGATTAACAAGTTAGTATCACATTTTTTTCGCCGATTTCTCAGTCAATTCTCAACTGATTTTGATGAAATTTTGCAAGGTCTATTTTTGAATCACGCAGCGACTACCGTAAAATTTTCATCAAAAAGTATAATTATAGTTTAAAAGTTAGGCCATTTGACATGTAGTAAAATTGTAATTACGACGTCCCTATATAAACCCATTAAACTTGTCAAATTGAAGTTTGCTTTTAGCCTTGAAATGCATTAAATGCCAGATGGTCTACCTTTTTACCTACACGATATTTTCTTATGAAAATTTCACGGTAATTGCCGTCTGACTCTAAAATAGCCCTTGCAAAATTTCATGAAAATCAGTTGAGGATTGACTGAGAAATCGGTGCTATACAAGTTAATCTGCCAGCAGGTATAGTCTAATCTACATATAATTCTAAATTCAAAAATCTACTATAATTATCAGGGATGCTAGGCCTACTATAATCATAATGTTAGTAGCACTACTGCCTTTGCGAGACAGTCACACCTTTTTTTTCATTATAGCCAGATTCACATCAACCATGTTAACTGTGGTGTATGAATTTCACTGATTTATCAGTCAATTCTTAACCAATTTTCATTGAAAGTTTACAATCAGCACTATTCATACAGCAACTACCCTGATCATTTACAAAGTGATCACCGCATCCCTAGAAAATAATGCTTACAAAATTTTATGTGATTCGGTTTAGAATTGATTGATAAATCACCAAAAACCATTCACCACGGGTAATGTGAATCCGCGTATATACATTCTAGTGTGGTTATGTTGCATTATAAATCTTAATTATAGTTATAAATCAGTTTTTCTTTTGCCAGCAAACCTAGGGTTCAAAATTAAGGGTAGTCTGCTAGCTCAAACCCTACCAGTAAAAAACGCTGAGTACCGTTACTTGTTTACTAGTAAATGTATGTAGTTCTGTCTGTTACAGTCTAGTAAAAAAATATGTTGAAGCCATTAAGTTTCAATAGGCCTACATTCTGTCACTTGTTCCAGGGGAGTGGTCTTGTGGCCCTATTCCCGTCAGTCTATCAAGAATGTCCTCGGACCACCAGAATGCAAGTCGTGGAAGTCCTCTGAACCACTGAAATAATTGTTTTTGTGTCAGCAATAATTATGTCCAGCTGGGGATAATCTAATGCTATATGTTATGATTCCTAAACCCTTTGCCTACAGAAACTTCATAATTTAAAAAATCTCTAATAGCTCGACAAAGTTATTTTATCATTTTTGGCAGCCCACCAGAGGTTGCGTTGGTTGGGTCTCCATATTTTCCAGCTAGTGGTTCTGTGGTCCACTGCTCCAACATGTTGGTTCTGTGGTCCACTGCTCCAAAGTGTCAATCCCCGAAACATTATTTGAAAATATAAATTAATTAAGCCATTTGTACTCTTTGTACTAATTGTAGTACAGTATTCAGCTTCATTTATAATAAAATTTTCTGTTTGAATGCAGGCTCTTTTTTTCAGTGGCAAATAGCATGAATAGTAAATCAGTTTACAGTTTGAACACAAATATTTTTCTTTTCGTTTTTCTAGGTATCAATGAAAATATATGGCTGAGCTTTATTTTAAATTTCTACTGATTTGTAAAATTGTAAGCCTTTGGTGTGGTAGTCTTTTATAGAACCACAACATTCCCACTTGCCTTTGATAAGCTGAGCTGAGGAACTTCAGTATTCGGGGTTCAGTCCTCATGTATAAAAAGATGTATGATAATTATATCAGGGATGGAAATAAAAAAAAATTCTGAAAGCCAAAAAAACACAGCCCCATAGAAAAATTCAGATGCCCCGAATGTGTTGATGAAAAAAAAAATTAAAAACACCTTTTTTCTCACTTGCACGTCTGTTAGTTTATACGTGTTTATGTGTGCATCCTGTATTATTCTCTTTGCTGTGTGTCTTGATTAAACTCCGCTAATAATATGCCAAGAAATACCATTTTATTCTTCATAATTTCAACCAGCCATTCGTGCCAGTCTTTAGACGACATCTACCAGCCTGAGGCTAAGTTCACATGCCTTTTGTTTGCAAGTTTGTCAATCACGATTTGCATTCCATAGATGTCCAGATATCATACAAATATATGACATATCAGTTTCTCAAAATTCAGGTGTTTGGCATATGGCAATGAATTCGTTTTATTGTCCCTATTTCTGTAGTTAATTACAGGGAACGTCATTAAGATTTTTTTGGTCTTTAAATACTACAAATATTGTTATAACTCACAATACAAATGTAATGATTATCTCCTCAATATTTGAATCATTTGAACACGTTAAATAATATTTAGACAGTGAAATGTCTGAATTATAGCCAAAACGTTTAAGTGCTAAGTTTTTTAATTTGAATTCTCACCAGCAACTTCCAAGCACTGGGTGAAAATTACTTTTTAATTTCAGACCAAAACATTTGCAAACCTTGATGTCTAAAGACCCATTTCATTACCAATATCAGTGATTTTATTCACTGGTAAAACAGATTAGTAATGACTATAATCATGCTTAGCGGTGTAAGGGTTAACATGTTTTTAACTGGGACATGATAATATTGTAAGGATTAACGATAATAACATTATAAATAAAATTTGGGTTTAGTATGGCAAAAGAAAAACTGATGATTGTATTTTTTTTTTAAATTCTAATAGGCCTGTCAATTGATTCTGTTGCAAGTAAACTTTTTATGAATTTTGACACATTATGGTTTAAAGGCAGGGTTTGTGATAATGGGGTGTTTTGAAAGAACCAGAAATCGTAAATGACAAAAAGATTTGAATCTTTGCAAAGTTTGGGTTGTTAGTGCTAAAACAGACTTCCTTCAATGTATTAGTGTATACACATTTTAATTGGCAGACTCCTAGAAAATATGACAGCCAATGTCTTTTTTTATCCATACTTTCATACCTTAAGTTATTGCAAACCCTGAGAAAAATGTATTTCCCATTTTGTATCTTTAATCCTACAGGGTCTTTGTCAATTCACAGAAATAAATCAGTGCATCGATCAGATTACCATTTTGAATTTTTATAAGTCTATTAAAATGATCATACAAATAGTTCACTTCACTTACTCACAGACGCCAGACAACTCGTGTATGTGCCACGTGTCTCGTGGTGTTGGGCTTCCTCCTGCTAGTTGCCTGCATTGTAGCAGTGGCTGGATTGGTGTGGGTCCACATCAAATTACAACAGGATGTCGACCTACTTAAAGTGACAATTCAAAAAGGTAACTGATATGTAGCAGACCTGTTTTTTTTGTTCGGTAGACATAAAGACTGATTGTTTTAATTACATTCATGAATTGATCATGAGTTCACGAGCAAATAATTAGTCTTTATTAGCTCCCGCCGTCACCGTAGGTGAGACGGAGGGAGCTATGGATTCTACCTCCGTTTTTTTTTGCCTCTTCTTTTGCCTATAACTTTGTAAGAAAATAAGCTAGGATAACAATTTTTGGTATGTGGGTTACTTCCAGGTGAATAATGGACAGGTTAAAATATTTTTAATCTGAATTCAATACACAAGGTCGCAGAGAAAATGATGATGTTACGGCGTTGGGCCGTCCGTAAACAATTCGTTTCCGGAGCATATCTCTGAAAGTACTACAACACCCCTAGGGGGTCTAGTTGTGCCTTTTGAGGTATTTGAACTTTGACCTACTTCTGGTTCAGAACTATGACCTATTTAGACGTTTTAAAGCGCACTTCGTTTCCGGAGCAGATCTCGAAAAGTACTGGACTGATGACAGTCATATTGCACATACATGTTCTCTAAGGTCCCTAGTTGTGCCTTTTCAGGTTTTTGGACCTTGACCTTGAAGTTGACCCAGCACTTTGACCTAATTTATAACATCGGTAAATCCGACTGAAAGATTTTGCTGAATATCATGAAAACCGCTCAAGATAGCTACACCATTACTATAAAACAAATTGTGAGGTTTCAGGAGAGGATGCATCTTTAAAAATTTCAGGTCGATATAATTAAAAATGGCCGCCTATCGGCCATTATTCACCTCGGCAGGCCTGATATTGCGGAATATCAGGAAAACCGCTCAAGATAGCTACACCATTACTATAAAATAAATTGTAAGGTTTCAGGGGAGGATGCATCTTGAAAAATTTTAAGTTGATAAAATTCAAAATGGCCGCATATTGGCCATTATTCACCTCGACAGGCCTGATATTGTGGAATATCATAAAAACCGCTCAAGATAACTACACCATTACTATAAAACAAATTGTAAGGTTTCAGGAGAGGATGCATTTTGAAAAAATTCAACTCGTCCAAGTTCAAAATGGCCGCCAATCGGCCATTATTCACTTTCACATGGCCGTTATTTGGTAAACCGTGCTAGATGGCTAGACCATTACTATAAAACAAAATGTGTGATTTCAGGAGAGGATGCATCTTGAAAAAATTTGACTCGATAAAATTCAAAATGACCGCTTATCAGCCATTATTCACTTTCGCATGGCTTATATTTGGTCAACCGTGCTAGATGGCTAGACCATTACTATAAAACAAAATGTGAGATTTCAGATAAGGATGCATCTTGGAAAAATTTGACTTGATCAAATTCAAAATGGCCGCCTTTTCGGCCATTATTCATTTTCACATGGCTGATATTTGGTAAACCGTGCTAGATGGCTAGACCATTACCTGATTACTATAAAACAAAGTGTGAGTTTTCGGGGAGGATGCACCCTGAAAATTTTTAACTTACGAATTCAAAATGGCCGACAATCAGCATTATTTACCTCGATAGGCCTGATATCAGGTAAGCCGTGCTAGATAGCTAGACCATTACTATAAAACAAAATGTGACGTTTCGGGAGAGGATGCCTTTTAAAAACTTTCGACTCAATCAAATTTAAAATGGCCGCCTATCGGCCACTATTTACTTTCACATTGCTGATATTTGGTAAACCGTGTTAGATAGCTGGACCATTACTATAAAACAAAATGTGAGATTACAAGAGAGGATGCATCTTGAAAAAAATTGACTCGATCAAATTCAAAATGGCCGCCTATCGGCCATTATTCACTTTCACATAGCTGTTATTTGGTAACCGTACTAGATGGCTAGACCATTACTATAAAACAAATTGTGAGATTTCAGGAGAGGATGCATCGTGAAAAATTGTGACTTGATCAAATTAAAAATGGCCTCCTTATCGGCCATTATTCACTTTCCCATGGGCGATATTTGGTAAACCGTGCTAGATGGCTAGACCATTACTATAGAATGAAATGTGAGATTTCAGCTGAGGATGCATCTTGAAAAATTTTGACTTGATCAAATTCAAAATGACCGCCTTTAGGCAATTATTCACTTTCACATGGCCGATATTTGGTAAGCCGTGCTAGATAGCTAGACGATTACTATAGAATGAAATGTGAGATTTCAGCTGAGGATGCATCTTGAAAAATTCTGACTTGATCAAATTCAAAATGGCCCCCTATCGGCCATTATTTACTTTCACATGCCGAATATTTTGCAAGCTGTGTTAGATGTTAGTCTGTTACCATAAAACAAAATTTGAGGTTTCGGGGGAGGATGCACCCTAAGTTTTTAACAAAATGACCGTAAATCAGCTATTAGTTACCTCAATTGGCCTGATATCGGGTAAACCGTGCCAGATAGGTAGACCATTACTGGGATACTGATTAGGATCATTTATTTCAATGGAGGTTTGCAATCTCTGGCAGACTGTCTAGTTCTTATCTTACTCTTAGACTGGGCTTCTTAGACCTAATTGTCTTGCGTCTTGATTTTTGACCTAGCCTAGGACTACATTAATAACCCTACACAAAATTGCTTAAATCCAATTCTAATTCGGAGCGGGAGCTCCTGGACTTATGTAGTCTTGTTAATCAAGTATTTCACCTGACTCAGTATTGTGTTGCCAACTGTGGCAAACAGGTCCAATGATTCACCCTGTTTGACATTTTGACAATGCAGGTATATATCCAGCAAGTATGCAGGATCACACAATTTTGTATTATTAATATTATGGACCTAATATACATCATGTGTGTACAACATTGGCCCAACATTGGATCCAAATAGCTGCATAAACTGTGTTTTTGTTTGTTCTGATTGTGTACAGACAGATAGTCTACTTAAGGTCGTGCTCTAGCCTGTGCCGACAATTGTTCCCAGTCAAAAACAATGAAGACGGTCTAATGCCGCAATTAATGCGACCCAATCGAGATAAAATCAATTAAAAATTGTTTATTTTATTTTGGCTTCTTAATATGACCATCATAATGTAGACATGTCCATAGACTAGAATTGCAAAAGTTTAAAAAAAATTGTGCTGCTAATTTTACAGTTAAGCGAGATATAAAGACGAATTTCCCGTATTTCTTATTTGGACATGCATGTTTTAAATAAGAAATCGGGAATTTTGTCTCTATATCTCGCTTAACTGGTAAATGCGCAACACAAAATATAAAAAACTTTTGCAGTTCTAGTCTATGGACATGTACATCATTATGGTCATATAATTAGAAGCCGAAATCAAATTACCGATTTTTTGATGATTTTAGCCTGATTGTGTATATTTAAACATGTTAAAGGCCCTGTATCAATTTATTACTTAATACACAATATACATGTACTTCTTGTTGTGACTTGATTAATTACTAAGCACTCCATACCGCTGAAGACGCATAATATCTGTTATTTATTATGAGACCCACAACAAATTCTGTGTGTTTACATTTTATTGTCAAATGACACTATTGAAACTGCTAAGCACAAACATTACAACTGAGCATGCAGTTTTTCAGTGGAAGTTTTTGACATTTCAGCAATAGCTGCTCTAACGCTCAGTGATTGCTATTAGAAATAAATATGCGGGTCAGCCAACTAGTATGCGACCAGTATGCCCCAGCAAACACAAATACTAGTGCCGCAGACGGTGGACCAACAATAAATCAGCATTGGTTCAATGTATCTTGTTTGCTTGGTACACAACAACGGGGACCCTCAGCTGGGAGAGTTGTATGAACACATCAAATGTGGTGTGTCCATTTTCAGTTGTGGTATGAGGAAACATAAATATACTAAGATTTCAAGCAATGTACAGTGTATGCTCACTTTCAACTTGTCTCACATGCATAATTACTTAACAAAAAATAAACATCATACTGGTGCATGACACTTGCACTCATGCTGTAAGAAGCTCAGAGTGGGATAAATATGTTCAAATTGTCTTAAATTAAAGCGACACTATCAGACCAAAAATTGCCCAAAGGCCAAAATTGTATTTTCACTTCTTGATATGTCCATAATATGTCAACATGGCCATAGACTAGAATTATAGAAGTCTTTTAAATTTTGCTGTGGCACTGTAGCAAGTGTGCCGAAAGCCTTATTTATCAGTGGTTCCTGTATTTCTTTTTTTCGACATGCATCCAAAATTAAATCTTGTTCTTATTTCTCATTTAACTGGTGAACGTGCAACGCAAAATAAAATAACTCGCCCAATTCTAGTATATGGCCATGTTGACACATTATGGACATATCAAGAAGCCAAAATAAAAATGATGATTTTGGCCTGATTGTGTCGCTTTAACATGGTTGTAAGTTGTCAACAATATGTAACACCAGTAAGTGATTAATAATACAGCATATAACACAGTGACTGATAATGACATTTCTGTTTGATTTATTTAGCCTAGGGATGTAATTCAATACAGGTATTTTTTAAAAGTGATTTGCCTATTTTTAGATGAATATTCTGTCTAACAGACTGCTTATGTTTATATCCTAATAAGAATGATGTCAAACAATTACCTGATTACCTTTTAGAGCAATGTACATTGCAAAATAGCTGGTCTGTGACTATAAAACAAATTTATGTAAGATCCATTTCAGAATCACATTTTACTGTGCTTCGTTGCAGCTTTGCATTTTAAAAATTATGCTCTCTTTTTTTGTGATGTTGACCAATTTTGTTTTGTTCAAATTTTGATGGTACTTCTTTTTGAGAATTTAAAGGTAATATATCACCCCTTATATGGTATGAATAAATTTGTGACAAATAAGTCAAAGTTGCCACTAGATGGGGCACAATTGTTTCCTTATATGGGGTGATTTGCTATCATGTGACCCTCACATGAGTCACGAGATAGCCCTTACATGGGTCACATGATAGCCAATCACCCCATATAGGGAAACAATTGTGCCCCACCTTGTGGCAAATTTGATTTATTTGTCACAAATTTATTTATACCATATAAGGGGTGATATGTCACCTTTGATATATATAGCAGAATTCTGACATTTAGTTGCTTTGGTGACTTGCTCGGTAGTGATTCAAATTACATTAATATGCTGTCATTAATTTATTAGCATGATTAGTCAGGGTTATTAAACCAGTGTCACAGTAACATGATACTAAATGTTTCGAAATCACAGACTTTGTTTCTACAGCACAGTGTACACAGAATCAACCAGACACATGCATGTAATCTAGCTGCTTAAATTTGTCCTTCAATAAATACTAAACTCTTCTTTTTCTTTTTAGTGCAAACTGGAAATCGACTGAATCCAGAAAACTTTCATGATGTACATGAAAAACTCAAATTAATGCAACAAAATGTGGATGACCTGCAGCAGCAATTAACCACACTGGTGACTGTGAATCAGGTTTGTATTTATTTTATTACTCTGTATTACAGAGTGGGGGGTCCGGAACCTGCACATGTTTAAGAATATTTATAAAAATACAACCCATTTCCAGGACCCAAACAGTCACTGTTTCATCTTGCTAATACACCTTTAGAACTGGCAACCACTATGTCACATGGAAATAATATTATGTGCTATTAACCGGATGTGCATAATATATGTCTCAAGCATAGGCCTTCTGTGTGGTATAGAGCAACGCGCGTTGTCTGTTAATCAATATACAATGGTTCAAATGTTATATACCGTTGAGGGGTTCAATGGGTTTGCATAGTATTATTCTATCACACGAATTCCGGTCATAGTATCTTTAGAATATAAATAAATTATGTAATAATGGCTGCAAATGATGGGGAAACCCAGGTCAGGTCTTTATGTCATGGATAATCCAGAAGATTGGTAAAGATGGATAAACAGGGGTCTGTCAAGCTGTGTCTGAGCTGGCTATTTGTTGCAATAGAAAACATTATGTTATGTTGATTTTATATTATTCTTGATGTACAAATGTACATGTAATTATTTTCTCTTTTCTCATGTTAAGATGGCGGCAATGAATGCAACAATAAATCGGTTGAACAAAACTACACAAGAAATTAAAAATGCTAAGACATATAATCCAGACCTGTCAAATGACATAGAAAGTCTGCAAAAGGTGAGTTTTTTTCTCAAATTACTCATATTTTTTAAGACCTTCACTCATGTCAGTTGAATGATAATTTCATATATACATTTCCATATTTTTATCTGTGGATTATGGCAGGGCCGTTGTGTTGTTAAGTTACTTCAGGCTTTGTCTTTCGTTTCATATCTGAACCTGTTATTTTTACAGAAATACTGCTGGCAATTAGAATTAGAACCATTCAACCTTTACAACTCTGGAACATTTTTGTATAAAACCTAGAGACCAAAGGGTTTTTTCAATTTGAAATTATCATAATTATCTTAGTTAGCGCTTTCTGATTCATTTCAATACCTATGTTATGGGTCTATGGCCATTATTATTTTTTATTCTATCAGTGCGGAAATCAACTTTAGACGTCAGAATCTGACTTCTCCATAGATGTCAAATCCTGATATCTGTAGTCGTTCCCGTGCTGAAAGGTAAAAACATTTTAAGTACCGTATATCCCCGTGTATAATGCGATGTTTTTCTTAGCTATTCATGTCGCAAAAAGGCACCTCGTATTATACATAGATGTAGAATTTAGTACATTTAGTACTAGCGGTAAGTTCTGCGGTAAGTTCTCTAGCGGTAAAACGTATCTGTAAACGTAGGCCAGTCAGCGTGTTTGGTAAGCAGGCCTATACAACAAGAACAACAGTTAGACTATGCTTTTCTAACTAGTAGAATGTCATTTACTGTATTTCACGGACGACATAATATTAGCGGTCTTGCGATGATTGTGATAATGAGCACGATACACTAACGCAATGCTGGGGCAAAGTTAGGACAGTGTCGTCGACGCTGGCCCAACAATTATAAAGCAGCATTGGACATTGAGTCGTGTTTGTTGTGAGGCCCCCCGTCTCACGTTGTCGGCGTTTTTCTCGCCGACGCGCGTGGCACCTTCGACAACCACGGGCAGATAAATGACGCCGTTAGTAGGGGTTAATCTGCAACCAATTCAGACTCCTGACCTGTTCAATTGAAATAATATTGATTTAATCTAAGATAGCCTTTCATATGGGAGTGTTCCATTGTGTACGATCGCGGTAGGCCTATCTGAACATGATATTTTGGAATGAGAGAAATGCGTTGACGATATATAACAAGATATCACTGATTATATTTCCGATGGCAAATTCTATACTTGTAGGCCTCAGAATGTCCATATTGCTGGGATAACATTAACGCCTACCGCCGTTGCCGCTGATGATACGATATTGAGCAAATGGTGGTATCTGTTAGCTGTAGTTCACGGAGCGCGGCTCTGTAGCACGTGCATTGTTACACCTAGACACCTTATGCAGCCAAACATATCTTGTGTCTAGACAGTGCGGCTAGTCTGCAAATGTTTTACAATCACATTTCATTTTGGAATGTTCTTATTCGAGCATGACGATAATAAAATATGGTCTTTGTAAAAGATAATTAAAATAATAGAAATTTGTCGGCGAAATATAAATATTTTAAAATCTGACTGATTATATTTCCAGTGGCAATTTCATACAGTGTATATGTAGCTTATATAGGCCTGAGAATGTCTGCCCGAGACAGTCCCGATGACATCCACTCTGCCGTGGAAAATGAAAATACAGTATCTGCTCACTTAACAAGTAAGCAGATACTGCCCTTTGGTTTTGCAGAGCTGTAATGTTGCCGCTGTTCCCATCACGGAGCATCGTGTATACAGGTATCTGTCCTGTGTAGCGGCGCTTTTAGCTGATTAGTAGAACAAGATATTATCTGACCTCACATTTAGATGGCCGGGGACGCTGCCGACATCCAACATTTAAGGTCGTATTATACAGAGAGGCAGGCGTTTTTCATGTCATCCGTGGCCTCAAATCTTAACTCGTATTATACATGGCATCGCACTATACACGGGGATATAGGGTACATGTACAGTAGAACCTGCTATGAGGTTCATTTGCCATTTTGGGGAATGACCAAGTTGCCTCTCAGAGGAGGTTGGCTGCTCATAAAAGTGGCTGCTCATAGTAGTTTCTACTGTACTTCAATTTCTGTGATTAGTCGATAAGTGATTGTGATTGATAGATAGATAGATGCTGTATGGATTCGTACATTTTTTTGAACATATTTCCATTATTGTTCTGTTGTTTGTTAGTCTGTGGCTGATTCAGTCAGTGAAATACAAAGCCTGCGAAGTATCGTAGAAGATTTGCTGACAAACAAGAAAGAATCTGAGAAAGAAATGGACAAATTAAGAGAAGAAATTAATTCACAGGTATACAGTAGAAGAATGTATCCTTGTTACGCAGCATTAATTTAGTTTTCCTGTCTGATAACAATATCAAATTGCATGATCATCGACTTGCCATTTGTTTAATATTCTGAAAAGTATTAACTTCTATATATGCAAATATAAAACAGTAGAGTTGTATGAATTAGCAAGTCGTTCTATAGTTACTCTTACATTTGTTCAAAGAGCTCACAATAATTCAACATCAAGCCATCTATGGCTAGATTTTATGTTTTTAAATATAAAAATAGATTACATCGGTAATATTGTAAACAAAGATGACATATATCCATATTTAACCCTTTTCCTGCCTGTATACTGGTACAGTAGAGCAGCCAACCCCCTATGGGAAGCCACTTTGTCATTTCCCAAAATGGTGGCTGCTCATAGCAGGTTCTACTGTATATGGTTTCAAACAAATTTCAAACCACATAAGCGGACACTGGAATTAAAAAAAATGGGTTGTGGTGGATGCTTAAGTAATCGAAACATTCAATTTGGAGACATCTATTTTTCATAAATCAAAATATCTTTTGTCATTTGAAGCTAAAAATTGCTCATAACATTGAACCAGTGTGGTTTATTGTTGGGCCAACGATGATGGGCCAACACAAAACCAACATTGGATCAGTGTCTAGTATACAATGACACATGAGTCGCTAAATATGACTATGCACATTCACGGAAAAATTACTGAGGCCCTTGGATTTATATGAATGCTAAACTTAGGGTGGAGGATGTGATTTTTCCATTTACTTGATTTCATTTTTTTCAAGGATGTCTTTTTTTTGGAATTCAATTTTTTAGGTAAAAAATATCATTTCTGTGAATTTTCAGTTAAATAATTTTTAATGTTTTTTTCTCTTTTAAAGGGTGGAAAAACTGCGGAAGAAGAGGGTGGACGTAGTTTAGAACACATTACTGAGGGGACAGAAACGGTTAGTTTGGTTACTCTGAGACAAATTTGTAATTATTTAAAAGTCCCATCTATTATCATCACCCAGAACTGGCTGATAATAACATAGATTACATTATTAAGTGTTATAAAGTTGCAGTCATGGAATTTGCAATAAATATATATTCTTTCAAACACAAATGTGACTTAATTTGTTCAGTATGAAATAAAAAAAAAAGCATTAAATTTCCATGCTACATTCTTTTTCCATTGAATGAAATCGTTTATAAAATATTTGATGATTTTGAGGCTATTGTCTCTCACTAAAATTTTTCTCTCTATCCAACTGAAAGATATAACAATATTTGAATTTATATTCTGTCGTACTTGAGGTCTACCTTGTATAACCTGTTGCTACAATTTACAATGGTGGATTTATCTGCAGTTATATGACTAGCTTTGTGAACTATGATTGTATTATAAACAACTGAACTTTTTTATTATTTCAGACAATTCAGAAAATTACTGCCGGCATTGCAGAGATGAATTCAACAATGATAGAAACAATGTCATTCCATGAGGTATATTTAAACTTTAGAACTGTAAATCATTAAATTGAAATTCAGTGATGAGACCAAATCTTAAGTGTCTTGGAATTTTATTGAAAGTGACTTAGATTTGTCAGATATCACATGGTTTATTAGGTCAAAGACACTCTTGTGCTGCTAAGACTGTATACAGTAGACTCTCACCTACCGGTCAAATCACCCATCCAAGTGGCCTCCCATGGGAGGTTGGCTGCTCATAAGAGTGGCTGCTCATAGCAGGTTCTACTGTATGTCCTAAATCTGTGTGTGATATTGATAAAGGACATGACCTAATTTTTACAAATCCAAACAATTTTCAGTCACTTGGATTTGTGAATTGTGGTAGCGACTGTAAATGTGAATTTATTAGTTCAGATGTGTAAGGCTTACACATAGCAAGTCACTAGGTTATATTGTGACAAAATGGAAATAAATGCGTAGGAATATGGGCCATTCTGCCAACAGTAAATGAACATTTGGCGCAAACAGGAAGGTTGCTGCCCATAGCAGTCTTTACTGCTGAAGTAAAGAAATACACTGCTGAAGTGTATTATTATTTAGTTTGTTCAGTTTTTAGAACCATTAAAGTTTCACTAATTATGTTGTAGGCAAGGCTGAACCAAATAGGTAACAGGACTGAGCTCTTGGACAGCCGCTTACAGTTGCTGGAGCTTAAACCTACTGCACCAGCTGAAGTGAATAAATCAGAAGAAATAGTTCCAAATATGGAAGATATTGTTCAGGAGGCAGTCAATAGTGTGGTATGTACACCGAGTAAACACAAAACATTTGGAACAGCATTTGTACAATGTAACTATTGGTCCAACATTGAAGACGTTGGGCCGACATTGTATAAATGTTATACAAATGTTTTGTGTTTGCTGGGCAGCGGGAGAAATAATTTACAGTTGATAGAGAATAAATTGAGTACATCTAAGTCTGACACTATGATAAGACAATAATAACATCTCTCTCATTTAGATATACAGCCATTCCGTAAACAAAAAACATTTGTATAACATTTGTGTAATGTTGGACCAACGTCAAAGATGTTGTACAAATGCTATACAAATGTGTTTACTGTGATATCAGTAAGTGTGATTATGTAAGTTATATTATGTTAGCAATGCCTCAGCTTCACTATTTTCCCTTAACCCTTTCAGCAAGGGTTTAGACTTTAGACGTAATTCCTCTCTTCAAGGTTATCTTGTCAATATATTTGATGCATCTTTTCAGATGGATGGTTTAAAAAATGTTTCCAATGATGGGCTTAAACAAGCAGAAAAGGCTCTCGTGGCAAACTTGACACATCGCCTTGAAGATGTTGAAGGAAGATTAAATTCACTAGAAAACATCTCGCATGCAGTCATTCCGGTAATTAAGCATCCCGACTAAGAAGTTTACTGATAAATTTTGTTTATTTTTTACAGTGATACATATGTGCCTGGGTAATTCTCCCCATATATTTTTTTTGCACCAAGCCATAAGCGGGCAAGATGGCTGCCTAAAAAATTTGTGGGCAAGATAACTTATGAACCGTTGCTTGGCTTGTATTTAAATTTGGTAGGGTTGTACCCTAGGTAGTTTTTACCCCTGGGCCCGAAAGGTATTGTCGTCCCCTTCCTGCGCCGCCGCCGTCTCCGCCAAAACATTCAACCCCTCCCGGCACTTTTTTTTCCAAGGTCAAGGTCAAAGATTTTAAAAAAAATTAAGTTAACGCGATAACTTGAAAAATAATTATTGAATCTCTCCAATTTTTTACGTGAAGTTACCCATGAGTATGGAGATCACCTGATTAGATTTTCAGCTTGCCACCAATAATCAAAATGGCTGACTTTATTTATTTTTTTCATAATTCCCTTGAAACTTGGTATATATAGGTTTTCAGGGTCTGAGAGTCTATTGGCATTGTTTGTTTTCGTGTGTGACTGAAAACGAGGCTATGGCGGCCATCTTGATTTTTTAATTTAATAATTTCTTGTTAACTTGATAACCTGAAAAATAATTATTGGATCTTTCCAATTTTTTATGTGAAGTTACCCATGAGTATGGAGATGACCTGATTAGAATTTCAGCTTTCCATTGATAATCAAAATGGCCGCCACCTGGCGACTAATTTTTTTTCAACTTTTTTTTCCGAATTCCCTTGAAACCTGGTATATATATAGGTTTTCGGGGTCTGTGAGTCTATTGGTATTGTCCGTTTTCATGTGAGACTGAAAACGAGGCTGAGGCAGCCATTTTGGTTTTATCAATTTTAATAAATCGTTCTGATTTTCAATTAATTGCCTTGAAACCTGGCATATATAGTGTCACTGCATGAGCCAAGGGGTATTTGAGTGCTTGCAAGGTATTTTTTCATTTTTATAGCGGATTAGTCTCTCCGAGTTTAGAAAAGTAAAAAAAAAGAGTAAAAAAAAATTTTAAGCAAGAATTTTTTTAAAATATTCATTATCTCCATATGACCTATGTGACTGGGCTATTTTTCCGATATATATGTTTTGGGGTGCACTTAGCTACAAACGGCCATTTTCCATGATGGCCGCCTAAAAAGCATCTAGTTGTTTGTACCTTCTATCACACTGGCCAATGTACAATATACAAACTTGATATTCATTATCAAATCTGAAAGAATAAACTAAGATATCTCAGTCATATCTAGTAACTTACTACATGTTATTGGGATAATCAATAGCTTTTCTGTCTCTGAGCCTGTATACATACAAGGCTAGTCGGCCATTATGTGTACACCTCTGATGATTGGCTTTGTCAAATGGAAGTAACTGCTTACTTGAAAAGTGAGCTTTTTCTCCTTTTGGCTCTGCTCTCTAGTTTATCTTTCACATCAATTTTAGTGGACCAGCTTTACATGTCAATATTTTATTGAATTATGTAAACAATGAAAAAGAATTAACCCATTGAACCCCTGAACGATGTTCACTGGCAGAAAATCATAAAAAGGCTGATGTAGATGGTTTTGAGCGCTTTCGTTTAAACTTCGTGATACAATTTGTTGATGATAATCACTGCCTTATATATAAGGTGTATGAGCTATGTACACATGTCAGAGAAGAGTGAACCGCCAGCGGTTTACACAATGCAATGAAGGATTCTTGGAGAACTTTGAATTTGTTTTTATGTTTTTGTAATGGATTCGAAACCCCAATGACTGGCAGATTCTTCAGGGTTTCTTTCAAATAATCGAATACAGACAAGTGTGATTGAGTTCCTGGTTTCTCAAGAAAGTTATTTGGTGCTGAAGGCTTTTCGCATCTCTGATGGCTTATTTGTAACCTTTTGCCAAAGATTTATACCTTTTTTTGCAGACTGCAGAAGGTACTTCAGCAGATAGTGATAGCGATGTGATGGAGTTCATTGGCAGGCTCAATGTCTTGGAGCAAAATTTCACACAGTACACGGTGCTAGTGGATGGTGTTATACAGGTACGGTCATTTATGCCTTGTTTTCATTCGCAGGACAGTTCCCTGATTTTTTTATTTCAAATTTTTCTCATTAACACTTATCCTGCTGAGTAAGTTTACTTAAATTTTCACCCACTAGAAGTTGTGTCTCGCTACAGCGGCCCACAACTTCCAAGTGGCTGAAAATTACTCATATTTGTTTAATTAGACACCAAATATTCAGATATCTTGCTGTTTAGACTCACATTTCATTCGCAGTAACAGTGATTTGGTCGACTAATAAAACAGATTAAAATTGACAATTGTCTTGATCAGCAGGATAAGAGCTACCCTTAGAGCACTGAGCTAAAAAATTTAAATTTTCAACCACTTGAGTTTTTGTCTCGCTACCGCGATCCACAACTTCAAGTGACTGAAAATTTGTGTTATTTGTGAAATTTAAGTCCCATCATATGTTTCAAGATTTAAAGCATATTTTATTTTTAACATCTGTTAATATAGGTGCTAACAAAAACACAGAATGTCTACTGTAGTCAACATCAGTGTTCTAAGGGTTAAGATTTATCAGTAAATATTTTTTTGAATGCCGTTCTGAAATGTATACCACAAAACTAGTTGAAAATGAGGTCACAGTGTTCATCAATGTACAAAAAAAAATACATTGAAACTGCCAGTTTTTGCAAACTTTCTATGGTTGAACATTTAGTCACCTAAGAATCAAATGTTGATATCTGTCCAAAAAAAATTACATTGAAACTGCCAGTTTTTGCAAACATTCTAAGGTTGAACCTGAGACATTTATGATGATTTCAAATTGAAACAAACCTTTAGTCTTCATGGCTTAAAATAATTCAGCATGTTAAGGGTTTATAAAGTGGCAGATATGACCTTTTAATCCTCAGGTGACGATGTATGTCAATAATGTAAGTTGCGACAAAATGCCAGCAGTAGCAAAATGTTTTTACCAGAACACCCTTTTCAAGTTAAGACTTAAATTGTAATTTTGTCTAATAGAATCTGTCCAACATGTCTGTAATTTAAAATGTATGGCCCTGGAATACAGTAGAGTTCGGATTTTGCGAAGTTATTGTATAAAACGTGGCAAATGCATTGATTAAACTGCTATTGGCATCCCTAGTGGTTAACCCTTCCAGCGCAGGGACCCTCTTTAGCTGCAGAATCTGACATCTAAGGACGTCAGATTCTAACATCTAAACACGATCACCGAACTGAAAGAATTAAAAAAATATTGAGGTCATATAGACCCATAACACAGGTATTCAAATGAAGCGAAAGAGCTGACTAAGGCATCTATGATTATTTCAAATTGAAAAAACCCTTTGGTCTACATGGTTTATACAAAAATATTTTGAAGTATTTTGAGGGATAAAGAGTTGAAACAATATTGGGTTGGCATGCCATGTTTGCTGGGATGCTATTATTATAGAGGTGGTGGTCACAATAGAATTCTAAATGAATATTATCAAGCTCACTTGACTACAATTGAGCCATGTTCTGTAACCTGTGTTTGATATGTTTGATGAAGGCCATCAATAGCACTGCCTGGAGTGCCCATGAACATACAGATAGAGTGGAAGACAAGGTGACTGATTTATCACAGCAGATTTTAGTGTTTCATGATCTCTTGACTCGGACAACACCTATTTCAGCACCAGCGCAAGAAACTGTGTTGGAAGGTAATATTTTTTTGGTAGTACAGTTATTTGATTTTTTTAAATGTTTTTTCCATGGTAACTGTTGAATCCTCAGAAGAGCTGAAATTTAGCTATATCCGGTAGTTCCGACTACAATAAGACTAGAAACAGTAGTTTGTTTTGTTCTCACCTTTTATCTGCTCTCCATTTGATGGGACTTCTTCAGAATTACCATTGTTATAGTTAAAAATATCTACTGGTACTACTAGTTACTCATGATTTACATTAACATAACAGTTTTTAATCAATTTCTTTATCTATGAAGCTTTTGCAAACAACCGTGTACAAGCAGATCTAGCCTCATATTAAACGTTTTTTTTTGTTCAAATTATGTTATAAACATATTATAATCTATATTTTTCATAATTTTTCTAAAATTTGAAATTGAGTCCTAGTACTTGATCATTATCCAGGATTTCCTGGGGGTTTTTAATCAATTTATTTATCTATGAAGCTTTTGCAAACAACCGTGTACAAGCAGATCTAGCCTCATATTAAACGTTTTTTTTTGTTCAAATTATGTTATAAACATATTATAATCTATATTTTTCATAATTTTTCTAAAATTTGAAAATGGGTCCTATTGCTTGATCATTATCCAGGGTTTCCTGGGGGTCCTTTTAAAACTGGCCACATCTTCCCCTAAAAAATGCTCGCTCAGCACAGCAGCCCCTCCCCCCCAATCACTCCCAATTCAAAACACAACATCATCCAGGAAACCCTGTTATCATACAACCTGATAATTACTACTATAAGATAACCACAAGTAATAAAATAGCCACAGCAGCTCTCACACCCTCATATGTATGTCCAGTCCTAGAATATAGTTATTGAACTACATATTCAGGCCTTCAAATTTGGCGGGAGTGATTGCTAACGCACACTGTAACTCATGCAAGTGTGAAGATGCGCGAGCGAAATACAGCTCACCTCAGTGTTTTCAGATTTTTTTAAATGGCAAATTTAGAGGGTTTATTTCAATTTTCATCAACCAGTCAGCTATAGCATTTAACTATGGTGAGTGATCACTCGCCTCACCACTTTGAGGTGAGCTTTTTTTCACTCGCCACCAATTTTCAAGGCCTGCATATTTCGCATTGAATATACAAATTCACACTCTTGGTTTCTGCTCAAAATATGCGAGAATCAATACCATTTGAAATGTAAGACTACTGCAGTATTATATCTCATGATATATGAAGAAGGTACTGCATCATATTTTAATTATTTAAAATATTGCAAATAATTAGGGACCGGACTGGAAAACAACTCTCTATATGAAGACTCTACCAGTGAATATACCCAGACAACACAAGATGACAAGAGCAATACAGCATTCCCATGGCATGTGAGGATTACACCCAGAGCTGAAGAGGAAGCAGAGAGCAGTACCACCAGGTTATTTGGGAAAGTTACAAACTCAATAAAGCAAATTAACAAAGGCACACCACCACAATGGATATCACCAAAATCACATGCAGAAGATAATATTGAGGGTGCTAAAAGGACTACTGTGTTCCCAAAGGTTTCGCACCGACGAAAACAAGGGAAGATTGATCGTACAACCAAGGTGGATTATATCGCACATGATCCAGATGAAGATCTGGGTAGTACTGTTCTGCCTCCATCAAGATGGTACCCGTCCCCTCTACCACATAAACGTATATCTGACACATCACGAGGTACAGCTGATTTCAACAATGATGGCCGACAGAATTCACAACCAATAACATATCTTACTAAAAGCAGTTTACATGATACAGATTTGACCACCACTACGAGGCCATATCAACATAGAACCACATCTGAAGCATTTAGGAGACATTTATTTGACCGCATTCATCGGGTAAAATCACATCACACAGATAAGTTAAATGGCAAGCAGGTCATACAACCGACATCATTGATGGAATCAGTTGAGGAGAACTATGTGAAAACGTCTACTGAACTAGCACCCGTATATAGAACCAGACCTACATTATCAGAAGAGAAAGGGGCACATTTGGTAGCCCACAGTACTTTAGAACCTACAGATGGACCAATAATTGAAAATCTGACAGGTTTACCCTTCAACACTGATGATTCGAGGAAGTCTGGGAATCTCTGGAAACATGTCACCCATTATAGTAGGTTCTGAGCGATCCTCAAATTTGACAGCTTGTAATTTGCTTTTCACCTTTTCAACAAATAGTCTATCAATTGATTATAATTTAGTGGTACCTCTGAATATGTTTGTCAAAATGTGATGAGTAAATTTTGTTTTCCTGATTGTTTTCTTTCTAGGATTTATTGATCAAGTTGATTCTTTGCTTCAACCCACTTTTTGCAATCAGAGTGTAGGTGTGAAACAGAGTGTGTGCACACATACATACAACATACATGCACACATACATAACTAAATCAGGGCATCAAATTATAGTTTGCAGTAAAGAATTGCTAAATATTTTGTATTATCAACTGTGACTGATTATTTTGTACATGTTAGTCTATACAATTTATGATTATATCGACATGTAATACCCTTTGTCATTGTACATTGCTTGCTGAAATGAGTAATAAAATTGCATAACTTGTATATATCAATATAATATACATGTATACATATATAATCCACATACTGTACACATTTGTGTGAGATGCATTTAAACCTCTGTATATCATTTTTGCTCACAATGAATGAAATATCAAATCATTCAGTGAAATACAGAAATCAATGCAGAAATAGATGCAAGAATTAAATTCAGAAATAAAATGCTGGAATTAATTTCAAATGAGATCAGACATTAATATGATCGTTGATATATTGTAATCATATGAATAAACAAATTTATAAAACCATATTTAACATTATGATTCACAACTATATTACTTGTAACTAAGCCTGTTTTAGTGTCACATCATTCCAGATTTTGATTAAATGTGGGTAGTTATTTTCATCTTTTACAATAGATGGAAATTGTAAAATATGTATGTAGGCGAACATGTACGTGCAGGTTATTACCATTCTTATCTATTCACAGATAACCAAAAGATAGCCACGACCACCACTTTTAATGAAGGTATGTATGTGTCATGTACAATTTCATAGTTCACGTAAATGTAACTGATACACACGCACAACCAAACCTAAAGATTTAAGGTAATTTTAATGGCAATCCCAACCTCATTTGCAACATCCATTAATAATGATTTATGAATTGCTGTGTCCCAAATGTTATGTTTCTTGCACTGACAGTGACCACTGGTCTTATGCAAATGTTCATTCCCTACTTGGCGATTCGTCAGGATGATACTCGCTTGCCGATAATTTAACCCCTTAGATCACTGAGCTATTCAATTTAAATTTTCAGTCACTTGAAGTTATGTCTCGCTACCGCGATACATAACTTCGAGTGATCGAAAATTTATGTTATTTGTGAAATTTAAGTCCCAATATATATCAGTATTTCAAGATTGAATTCCTATTTTTTTGTGAACAGCTCGTTATCAAGGGTTATACATGTCGTAATAAAACACAGAATGTCTACTGTAGTCAACATCAGTGCTCTAAGGGTTAAAGGGTCTTTAACCCTGTAAATGCTAAGCATGACCATAATGGTTTGTAATTCATTTTATTAATCGATCAAATCACTCTTAGTGGAAAGAATGTTTGATCTCAAATTAAACAAATGTTTGACCCAATCTGGCAAAATGAGTCGTAAGTCGCATATTTAAATATCTGGAGATATAAGCAGATCCTGAATCTACACAAAATTACCATTAAAATGGTAATTTAAACAACTGTAGCATGGTTAGCTCTGAAAATATGATATAAAAAAAAAAAAAAAAAATTGTTTCGACCCCATTTTTTTCAATAATAAACATATAGGTCTAATATTTTGTAAACTTAAAAGTTGATGCCCTATTTTTTTTATTTCCTACGTATTCAGTGTTCAGGCCAAATGTTCTCCAGCCATCTGGGTCACTGAAATTTATGATTCACCAACCCTGAAACAAAATCAATGACCCCAGAAAATTTTGGAAATATTAGTGTTGTATGAGTGCATTCTGAGGCACTTTGAGACTGAAATTAGAGAAATACACATTTAGATTCTGGCAATCGCCGCACCGTTGCTAGTTTGTCATTCACAGAGCCTGGATACAAATTACTGCTCTCTGGTCAGCTTTTAAGACCTTCACTGAGTATCAGCGACTGTTTCCATGGTAAATAGAAATATGTAAATAGAAAAAAATCACTGATTGGAGTGTAATTAAGACTAAAATTAAAATAACATATATATTTAACATGTACATCAACTTCTATGCTGCTGAATTTTAGGATTTAAATGTATTCATATGAAATTATATAAAAATTGAAAATACGACATATCAGGATCATTTTAACTTTTAAGGACCCTAGCATCATTTGTTGAAATGAGACTTACTACTCATTTTCTGGTCACATATAAGTAATTTTCACCCACAAGTTGCATCTTGCTACCACAACCCACATCTTCAGAAAGTGTGCAAAAATGGTAATTCTATGACTTAGCGCCTCACGGGTTAAGGATGAGATCCAACTATAGTGAAAAGTGAAAGTCTGCTGACAGTTTTAGAACATCATCGTTGTGCTACAAGATATTTTCCACATAAGATATTATATATTAACTGCTACAATAGATCAAATCCCTGAGTTTCGCATCAAAATAATGTATCTTCAAAATGTGTCCAAATTTTCAGCATTATCTGTCAAATCGAACATGTGTCACACTAAATATCACAACCTTCAGATGTAAGGCCATGCTGTTATACAATTGTTGTGTTTTTTTAATATAATATTTCTTGAAAAGCTTCTATTGGGTTATATAATATCCAGTAAATTTATGCCCATCAGGTGGTTTTGAGGCAAAATGTTTTCATAACTATTTTTTCATAACACCTTATAATCAGTTTGGAAAGGATGACCTTATATTGTATATTTATGTATCATTTACAATATAAAAAATTATATATTTTTGTTTTCACATTTAAATAATTTCACACATGTAGATAAACAAGAGTTGTATGTGTATGTAGGTAAAGGATATTTTTTTACCTGCCTAATTGTTTTGAAGATTTTGGAATAAATAAATATTTCTGACAGGAAAAACGTCATGCTAGATGTGAATTCACTCCTTATTCCTGTAGAAATGCACTATGCTGAAGAAAATTACTTTTTATAGATATTTTATGCACTTACTAACATACAATTTAAAGGGACTGGCCCAGGCTAAAATCATAAAAAAAATTGGTGATTTTATTTTGGCTTCTCAATATCACCATATGATGTAAACATGTCCAAAGACTAGACCTGCAAAAGTTTTTTAATTTTTCTGCTGCGCATTCACCAGTTAGACTAGATATAGAGAAGAAATTCCCGTATTTCTAATTTTTGACATGGTTGTCAATAATTACAAATCAGGAATTTCGTCTCTATATCTAGTCTAACTGGTGAATGCGCAGCAGAAAAATTTAAAAACTTTTGCAGTTCTAGTCTATGGACATGTTTACATCATATGGTCATATTAATAAGCCAAAATAAAATCAACTATTTTTTGATGATTTTAGCCTGGGCCAGTCCCTTTGAATGTTTGTATACATTGAATATCTACACAGTCACTATAAAGCACCAGACATCTTTCCACAACTGGGAAATGTAAACTTTTATGTTTAGTTAACAACTAGAGCAACATCCATTCTAGAAAAATGATAGATTTTTTTAAGTTGACAGATGTTTTGGCATACTGTACTTTAATCCAACTGTAATTTGTTTCCAGCTGGCGAGATTCCAACAGCTTCTGTGAAAACAATAATAACACCATTAGGTGAGCTTGTCTAAGGACTGCTATTGTAACATTTTGTCCCCTGCCCACGAAGTAGGGGCGTGGGATATTGTCATCACCATGTCTGGCCATGCAGTACTGTGCTTCCGCGTCGTTTCCTGACGATATCTCCGAAACCGTTAGCCGGATTGTTTTCATATTGCATACACACATCGCTTAGGAGGTGTAGATGTGCCTTTTGAGGGTTATGACCTTTGACCTAATTTTTTACCTCAGATTTGAGGCGATTGAAGAGCTCCTAAATTTTATACTTAGACACTACTTTACCCAAGTGTCATAGTTTCTTAATACAGAAAATTAGTGTTCAAAAAGGTAAATAAATTTGGTTTTGTTTAAAGATGCATTTATATTTTTAGCAGAGTGATTAAGTATTTTTAATTTGTGTTGATCATCACTCATTATTTATCAGAAAATAATAAGTATATCTATTTTAAAGAGAAAGAAGAAACAATGTTATTTCATAAAAGTGTGATATTTTACAGTAATATATTTATGTACGACATACCGATATAGGCCTAAAGCACAGTTGCTTTCACTCTAGCAAAATTGTATCTTAGGCCACACAAATTTATTTAATTGTTTTACCGAATCGCCGCCGAAAATTTCCGAAAATGGCAAAAAAAAAAATATTGAAATTTTAAAAAAAAATTATTTTTTTTCCTGCCGTCGTGGATTTATTCATTTCAAAAAAAAAAAAAATGAAAACTTTCTTTCTTACTGTGCCAATGCAATAAACAGTCATTACTTTCGTTGTAAGCAAAATTGACACGCTGCGGTCAGTCTGACACAACTCAATGTGCAGCCAGGTGCCGACATCAGGTGTGAAAAATAGCTGACAAATTAAGGCTGATACTGTGCACGCTATGGTTCTGTTAATGTGTCACACACATTACACTCCAACTCAACCCGAAACACCTGGATTGATCGATAATACATTGCCAAATAATAATTAAAAAACAAATGTAATGGATGACATGATTCTCATTGATATATTCAATGGCAAACAGGCAATGCCAACTCTGGGCCGGTATCTTAGTTGTTAACCCAGCATTGATTTTGAAGACAGCGCACGCACACAGACGCTATCTGTAAGCACATGAATGTTGTCGGCGCGAGACGTCGGGGCAAAGTTGTTTTAATGCTGGGCCACCGTCATCAATGGTGACCTACATTGGACCGGCATCGGTTTGGCGTCTAATGGTGTCGTGTGCAAATATCGTCCTACATCCAGATCTGACACACAGCGTCTTGTTGTGCAGTTATCCAGCTGGCTGCGGCGGCTATTCATTCACGTCTTATCTCTCTCAGTTTGTCCAGGGAAGTAGTCAAATAGAAAAACATGTTTTTTTCTTGACTTTAATAAGACTAATTTTCTGTTAAATGAACCTGACCACAACGAACGAACCTGTATGCAAAATCGGCCGCCGTTTTAGCAAACGATATGGTTTGTTGATATTAAGGACAGGAGAGTAAATTTTATTGTTTTTTTCAAGCCAGTTTATAGGGTAGCCTACCAGAAAAACGGGGGGGGGGCGTTTATTAGGGGGCGTTTATCAGGGATAATACAGTATGTTAGCGTTCGTAATTGGCCCAAACCTGGGAAACTCGTCGCTTTCTGTATTGTGGACCAATCTAAAAAAAATTAAACACCTCTTTATCTGATTTTTTTTTTTTTTGCGGCTACCCGACAGCCCCAATGCTGAAAAAAAATCGGTAAAACAATTAAATAACATTGTGTGGCCTTAGCGTTACTGGTTTAGTTTCTTTATGTATTAAAATTGTTCATTCCTTTGAAGCTTTCAATTGCTTTGTCAATGCCTTCCTAGAAAAAGAAAAAAATGTTTAAGATTACTCAAAGTAATTTTATTGTGATCTATTATTGTGATCGATGATCATGATGCCATAGCAAACACTTACATTTTAAGTTGATGCTAATATAACCCTAAGGCCTTCCATCAACAATTAATTAGGCATACCAGCTCTTGTATACAGTTTAAATCAATTGAATAATTTTTATATACAAGAATTTTTTATAAATAATATAATTGTAATAAAGTATTATCCATATGTAAGCATTAAGGGCTTTCCGAGATAAAATTGAGCTTGAATCCCAAGCATTCATCTGGATTGGTTAACATAGATCTGATTCTCACACATTTTGAGGTTGCCGACGGTGGCCCAACATAAGGCCAACATTGGTGTAATGTTGCCTACTGGGAGGATTTCAGTGGAATATAATGTTGAGTGTATAATATTTTCCAGATCTCACCATAGCTTTCTCACGCTGGGATAGAGATGGAGATCAACTTGTCAAATATGAAGACATAACACCATTTTTGGGTCGTCAAACACCAGACAAACAATTATTAGATTTATATGATTCTGACCATGACGGGTATCTTACAAAAGAGCAGATGATGAATGCTTTCGGTTTTAAAGAAGGTGAAAATAGTTTTTCTCTAGCCTTGACCATAGTGAAGGTCTCTAAGCTTTCACTGACTTGTGTACATAAAATTCACCCCTTCTGATTTGTTGTAGAAGCCAGTGATATCAGTGATATCATTGAGACCTGATATATACATGTGCTGTATACATTTCAATCACCACAGATTATATTTAGGACACCCTTTAGTTTAAAAAAAAATGCTTCTGCAATTTAATTTCAATGACAGTGGTATCGGGTCAAGTGATCTCTTGTTTATAATTTCCTCACTCTGCTCATTTATCTATTACATTTATTTGAAAGTTATACTAGTGTAATATACTTTTATTTTGCGTGGAATTAATTTACGCGCATCTCGCGCAAGGTCCGTGAACCCAAAATCATATTCCAAGCGAAATATTGTTCACCACATTAATGTTTCGTGAACTTTTAAAAACAAATTAAAGTCAAATATATATGGACATATTTAACTGAAACGACACATGTAGTAAATCAGCAGCAGAATAATAATTAAATGATAACCTGTTGGATTGATAGGGTTAATGAGCAGCGTGTGTCAAGTGCATTAGCCTCAATGGTCAGTCACCCCCCTACAGTTAATTAGTGACCATACATTATGTTTACCGACGACGTTGCGTCATAGTGATTACTAGTCGGGAAGGGTGGTGACAGTCGTTACGGCGCAATAACCCAGACCAAAAAAAATCAACTTTAAAAATTATTTTTACGCCAAATTAAAAGACCGCAAAATGATCAAAAATTGGGTTTACACAAAAATTCATACCCGCGAAATTAAAGTATATTACAGTATTTGCTTTGAACAGTTGTATGCGAGTGAAATTATGCCTTCAGATTGATGTACTGGTAATCCAACCCAAATTAATGCATATGTATAAGTGCATATTATTGATCCTTAATTAAAATGTAAATATTGTGAAAAGTTATCTCACTGCGTGACACAATCCAACATTAACCCGTTCCATTGTCACATTTTTGCACCACACAACATATTTTGAATCAAATCAATCGATAAACCATCACACTAAGGCGGTTCTGAGCTTTCTTTTGAATACTTGGATATTTAATTCATCCCCTTGGATATGAAAGGGTCGATCTGCCACTTTACAAAGTGGCAGATAGACCCTTTCATATCTAATGGGACGAATTTTAAAATCAGGACACTTTTATACACCTTGAGTCCACCTTTACCCACTAAGTTCTTTATTTTAATTTTTCACCCAGTTGAAGTTATGGCTCACTACACAAGTGACACAAGTTGAGACACACTTAGTGATATCATGTTTTATGGGCTCACTAGGTACATCATTTTGATGGATTAAAAAATTGTGTTAACTAAACAGTTAAATGCTATATAGCAGGCCACATGAACATTTACAATCTCTTTATTTTACAACTATTTTGCTTTATAATGACTCTGGAAATAAGTCGGCTGATTATTAGAAACTGTTGAAACAACCCCTGTTATCAATCTATTCATATACCAATTGTAAGTTAACTTCATTGAATATAATAATTCATGTAATGGAAAAATAAAAGTTTACACATGACTGTCCCTATCTAACTGCCATGTTGTCAGCACATCACTTCAGCATGTGAAAACAATTATTGGTAGTGGAATAGTTCATTGGTCTGTCTGTCTGTCTGTCTGTGCCTCTGCACATGCCCATCTACCTGGCCTGGTGTATATACTGAGTTAGGATTGTTTTGGTTAACAGATGGTACTGAAGAGAAGTCACCAAGCAGAAGGAGTGTGAAGGAGCATACAGATCAGCTACAATCAATGGGCGATGATGAAATCCGAGAACTTCTAGATTTACACTGAGGGAGGGTGTAGTCAAGAGACATTCAAGGTCACAGTAGCCGCATCAGCATACTACACGTCAGTCAGACGCAGCATATCGTCCCTTGGATATGAAAGGCTGTATCTGCCACTTCGTGAAGTTACAGATGCACCCTTTCCAAGGGGACGACTATATATATAGATGATGCTGTCCGCTCACAGATCGACATTTGTATTATTAAGCTCAATATATAATTAGACATGTATGTGTCATTGCCTGTATTTGTGTTTTGTATCTTTCTATTCCAGCATTGAGCAGAGTAACATGAGTACCAGGTAATATTATAAACAGAAAATTATTAATCTACATTGATTTTATTAGTCGTGAACATTTTGAAAACACAGCATTATTTTGAGGTTGCCTTTACTTACAGGTGATACCGAATCTTTCTTGATATTTTTTTGCCAGCAATTTGATTTGCATGCCAAAGACCAGCCTTCACATTCGCTTGTGTCATAAATACATTGTTGTTTATGGCATCATAACTTTAATTTATTTAACCAATAGATATTAAATCCAATAATGAAATAATACAGCATTTGGTTAGACTATAAACCTGAAGTATGACATTATTGGATATATGTTGGATCTTTATTTACTTAGGGGGACTGTATTGACAATATGCAGTGATATATATACGGGGGGTGTACATAGTACTGGTACCTGTCGCCCAAGCCTGACAAACACAGACATTGATACAGTGTTGTTTGAATGTTGTATCTGACTTAGGCACAATGTGAAAACATTATGAGGCCGATGTCTAATGCTGTTTGGGGTTTGCTCATTTGACATGTAAAACAGGAGTATCATGATTTCTTCTTGTCAAACTTCACATTGTATTATTATATTTTCATGTATGAACAATTTTTACTATGACTATTAAGCAAGAAATATATAATATACTAGAAATGTTTCAGCAAACACCACATATTGACCCACTGTCGGTTTAATATTAAGCCAGCGTCTTCGACGCTGACCTAACATTAACTCAACACTGGTTTACTTCCGATTTGGTGTATTACAGTATATACACTAGAAGCGCACTGAGGCCACCTAGTAGTTTTTTGAGATGTATTCATAGGGAGAATCAACTATTTGTGAGCAGCAAATTGTTCTAATTAAATGCTGTTTTTATGTTCTACATGTAACCACACCCTGTATTTCCGGATTTTTGCTATATACGGTTCTGATCTCTTTATAATACTATGACAGATACCCGAATATCATAGTACAGGTTATTGTGTTATGCCGGGTCATACTTATTCTATTATAGAGATTGGACTGTATAATTACTGTGCCCAGATTCAGGGTGTGGTAATCGGCATAGTTAATTGTTACTGTGATATAAGCTGTACTGGAGATGTTAATTAAAAAAGTCGACCGATCACATGTACCATTACCGTTCTATTATATGTGCCGAGCAACCGCAAGACATTGACCCAGCATTGGGTCAATGTCTCGTGTTTGCTGAGTGTGCAGGTCTCACAATATGTGATAATATGACGTATTGATAAAGTTTGTCCCTCGCGTACAAGTTGTAAATGGTCCTGTAATATTAATCATGTTTATTAGTTGATTTAAGACTTGTCTGAGGTGTTTTGTTACGCAGTGTGCTTTAGGATAATTATACAACATTGTGCCATCAACATGTCTTTGTTAGGCTATCGCTGGTAAACAACACAGAATAAATCGTGTACCATTGGTATTTCGCATAAAATGTGCACGATTTTTCTTTTGATTTTCTTCTCACTTGAAAAGAAAATAGAACATGCACACATGACTTGGCATCAATAATGATTAAATACTTCAGTAGATGTAAGAGCTTAGTAATAATATTGAGTTATAATGAGGTTATCTGTCAGTGAATTCACTAGCGTATTTTCAATATCATCTCCTTGGAGTTAGAGGGTGCAAAACATCCACTTTGCAAAGTGGCAGTTTAGCACCTTCTAACTCCAAGTGGACGATATGTTATTAAATAGGTTTCGATGATTGACAAATGTTTTCGTGTTTGAAGCGCATTTATAATGAATGGTATGTATGAAGCTAGATAGTATGACCAATCTAAGCAAACATCATAATCTGGTGCAAGTACACGAAAGTTTGTGAGAAGCGCTGTTTGGTCACATTTAGTATAAGCATATAATTATCTGTTGGTGGGTTGACATGAGCTGGGTTTTGAATGTTATCAAAAAAACCCTTGAGCCTGATCAAAACTCTTTTATTTGTTACAAACTTTGTTGTGTATTTCTCTTTTCTCCGCACTGTTATTATAGTACACTTACCGTACATTGTATATGTATATATAGATCAATCTGTTCAATCATTCTAATCTAATGTTATACATATCATTTTGATGTTTAAGCTTAATGGACAGCAAAAAGCATAATAAAAACCCAGAAGTTATAATTCAGTAGCACTACAATAAGATATTGAGCCATGATGAACCTGTCTTGTCCGCCGTGGGAGTAAATTTTAGTCGCTCCCAACAAAAAAAATTTGGCCCATCGTCTATGACGCTGACAATCTTTCCCAGCCACACAAGAAGTTGAACAATGGTGCGTTTAACACTGGCCTAGAGCTCCGAGTTATTTATTTTAAACTTGAAGTTGTGTTTCACTACCACAATCTACAACTTCAAGTGACTGTAAATTAATCAGATTCGTAAAATTAATTTGTATATCAGTTTCACATATCTAAACCGCTAAATTGGAGAATTTAAATTTTCAACCACTTGAAATTGTATTTCTCTAGCGCGACCCACAACTTAATGTGGGCGAAAATTACTCGTACTGTATGTTTAATTTGAGAACAAACATTTGAAAATCTTGATTTTTAACTACACATTTCGTTCCCAATAACTGCTATTTAAATGGCTAAATAAAACAGATTTGATATAGTTACAGTTTGAGAGTTAACCCTTTCAAGCCTGAATTTATCATAGTCATCTTCATCCACTACAAGCCTGAAGATGATTTGATAAGGTTTAAAAATTAAGGAAAAATGACCATTTATTGGTAAACCAGTTTCATGGAAATTTTCGTTCTAAAACCAATTGGTTGTAGGAAAATTAGGTCTATTTTCAGGGATGTAAAATGGTGCTTTAATGCATCGTGAAGGCTTAAAGGGTTATGACACGGTTGACTCCTAGAAACTGGTTACAAAAGTCCAGATAACACTTCCGTCGACACCAGTACTCCAGGGGTTGTTTTTAGTCCACATCTGCTCTGTTGGCCAAACATTAAACCATCACTGTTTAGAAAAATCTTGTGTCTGCTGTGTTAGCACTACAGTAGTTGAGTTTTTTATTTGCCAGGCTGTATTAATTCCAAGAGAACAAGGTTGATGAGTGAGTCACATCTGGTTTTATCACGCCATGGATTGTAAGGTCATTTTGATGTTTAACCCGTGTGTTAAATATGCAGTGGGTTTGATCATATATGTAATATGATCATGGAACAGCTCATTTTTTTATCAATACTACCAATCATGATTAAAAGCCAACTGCTTAGCGGTTTTAATTCTGGCCAACGTCGGAGTGTCTGGTGAATTGAAATCTTGAGATGATTGGTTTGATTTGTATTTAAAATCAGGATCGTGTTATCAAAAAGATTCTATTGTATGTCGCTGTGACATCTTATTTCATGATAATGTTGTATATATTTTGAACAAAAACCAATAAATGACGAGATAAAGTCTTATGTATAATAGTTAATCCGTATTATCTCGGAGCACTTTCATTTAAAAATAAATACAATGTTTATTTTATAAAAAAAATCCTTACACAGAATTTCTTGTCAAGCAGCGTCCGACATTACTCCGTCCACAGTATCCTTCCTATTTTTAAAGATTTTTTTCGGAACACTACTAGAAGCGTTAAAGAAGATGTTCTGAGTTATAATATTCTGCCTTTACACAACATAATGAAAAATCTGTTAAGTTGATAAATTTTTGCTAGTTTAAAATTCTTAGTCGACAATATTGTAAAACAAATGATACTGTATGGTGTAATATTACATGCACGCTATACTGTGATCCCTTTCTCTTGTTATTTGCCAAGAGTCTGGGACAGTAACGTTAATGTACCACACTAGACTACCCGTGTATGTATTGCCCACCGACCACTTACTCTTGCCTGTGTGTTCTGCCATGTACATATGACGAAGTTTACACGTGGGCAGCGCCTGAAAATCACAAGACGTTGAAGCAATACTGGTTTAATGCTGGCCCTGCGTCTACGACGCTGGGCCAACATTAAACCAGCATTGCTTCAACCTCTTGTGGTTGCTGCATCTGAGTTAACTATATGACACTTAACCCTTGCTCTACTAGACCCGTGTATATATATATATCGTCTGCTTTGTATCAGAGAGTCTTATCTTCCACTAAGTGAAGTGGCGGATACGAGCCTTTTATACCAGGGGGACGATATATACATTTTCAAGCATCTTTCAAACTAAATATAACGCCACTGAAAATTATAAAATTGTTTGCGATAGGTGCTCCTATTCATTAAATAACTTGATTTGCGATGTGTTTGTTTTTCATAAATAAAGATATTTTTCATCATTCAGCAATTCCACTTTTAAATGAATGAAAAATAGAAACAAACAATTCAGCAGCATAAGGGTTAACGGTCAATGTTTTTCCTGAAATACTTCACATCAAACCGTTTGTACTATTTAGTTTTCCCATCATATATAACATACTTAATTTAGGTGAGATCCTCTTGTAATTCTTAGACGATTGTACATAATAATTTCATTGTGAATATGAGAAAATGATGATGACTATAATGGAAGTGTACAAAATAAAATGTTTATTTTTATTCATGTTTTCCGGTTATTGTTGTCAGCCTAATCTGATAGACTTGACTTGCTAATGAAAATTTCCCAAGTAACTAACTCCTTCCCCGTTGGCGTCAACATTTTTTTGTGGTCGCGTAAACTTCTCATGTATGTTTCATGTATGTTTTTCATGTATCTTGCTCGAATTTTGCTCTGCGTGTTGATACTGACAAGTTCTTGATAAAGCCCAAAATGGCTTGATTGCGATTCATCACATTTTACGTCCCAGTTACTTCAATTTTTTTTCATATTTTGCTCAAGTTTTTTCTACATGTTGATAATAACCAGTTCTCGGACAGGTGCAAAAATTTCCGAAAAAAAATTCAACATGGCTGATTTATCACAATTTTTTACTTCCATAATTTTACCTTGTGGACGCAATCAAGTTTATAATGTATCTTGCTCAAATTTGTTTTGCGTGTTGATAATAACCAGTTCTTCGACATGTTCGATAATGGTCGAAACAAATGTAAAATGGCCGACTTATCGCATTTTTCAGCGCGATAACTGCAAAAGTTTTTCACCTATTCTGTTCAACTTTGTTCTGTATGCTGCTAATAACCAGTAATCGGACAAGTTCAATGATGGCGGCGGGCTATTGTCGAGTGCTTTTGTTTTTAAATATTTATCACTTTAAAACGATGAGTAGAGCCTGAGGCTCAGGCCTATTTCCCTCCGTGAACAGGTCTTGTTGCTTACAGCATATTATTATGTGGTCAGTTTGGAGCATTTATTCAGTACTGATTTAACAGTAAGCAAGCGTCGCAGATGACTAAACAAAATAACTCAAAAATTGTATGTATCTGCGAGTTTGGTCACCGACGATATTTATTTAGGTGTAGATTTTTGTGCACCCCAACTGTCCTTGTGTCATCAAATATTTTATTCCGGGACATTTCACTGTCCTGCAATTCACTGGGAATGTGAAGGAACACTGTTATCATCCGTGACGAAGGGCTGCTCCTCTCACTGCAAACTATATGTGGCTATTAAGCGTCGAATGATACCAATATCAGATTAAATAGTTTGAAACGACATCACAGACACCTCAGATAAGTGCCATTCGACATCATGATCAGATGTCGTGAAACACTATACGTGTGGTTGTTTTGCAAAGGATGCATGTCATCTTTCTTTAGTATCAGTCATGGAAAAATAGAAACCCTTACACAGAAGACATATTCGACTTTTAAAATATTAGACACTGAGCCAACGTTACTGTTCATTTAGTGAAATGTATGTCACATTTTGATAATGATGTTGCTCACAAGCTTGGGAGGCGTAGAATTGGAATAACGGGACACTTATCGCTTCAAATCATAAACCCATCCATCGTTTTTGTAAAGTGAATAATCGCTTGGCAAGTTCATACACAGCGTGCCAGCCTAAAGTGGGCAGTATTGAACATTTTTGCAAATTCAAAACCAATACACTCTTCCTGTTTTAGTTCAATCACAAGGATAATTTGCTTGTCCAATTTAGCTTGTATGTGCACAAAAGTAATCTACATCCACTCCTTTTATCACTAGGATGTTTCGTTTGTCCAATTAGCCTGTATGTACACAAAAGTGGTCTACATTCATTTGTTCAATCACTAGGGGGTTTTACTGGTACAATTTAGCCTGTATGTGCACAAAAGTGGTCTACATTTAATTGTTAAATTCACTCGTATTGTGCATCAAATATAGGATTAGTAGATACTTTGGTATCGAAAATAAAATTTGAAAGACCTCTCTGTTATGACACTTAAAAATCCCCACACAAATCACCACTACTTTGAAAACATTATATATTTGATTATGATATCAGACATAGATAAAATCACACAGTCAGGCGTTATAATTATAGGTCTTTGTAACCATTTAACGACTTTCTATATCAGGACAAGAGACACAAACGATACGCTAAAGATACAATTTTTAAAGAATTAGCATTCGCTGTTTCTAGAAACATAAAATACATTGTTTTCTAGCTATTGATTGTGATGCATAAATGAAAATTCTTCTATTTTGGACAAAATTGTCGCGATAAAGGAGGTCTGTCCAAAGAAGCGCTGAGAACCTTGTTTAAAATGTTTTTGGATCGAATCAAATCTAGAGATAAAGCACCATATAAATGTCGGAAAAAAGAACGGAAGAACTGTACAAAACATTTTGTCGATTCAGGAACAAAGTTCAAAACGATATTAAGAAAGCTAAATAAAATTATTTCAATAACAAAGTGCATGAAAATATAAATTAATCTTCTGCTCTTTGGAAAACTTTAAAATATCGAGGTAGCCTACTCCTTTTAAAGGTCAGGGTCGGGATCATTGGATTTGGATTGATGACAAAATTATTTTTGATCAAGCATCAGTAGATGACTCTTTTAGCAATTTTTTATGTTTGGGCTATGCCCAACATATTGAGTTTTGTTTGGTTTTTTCACGTTTTTACTGTTTTCTATACCCAAAAATTGGAGTGCTATTTCTCCTTGAGTTTTTAGGAATTCCGCGTTGTTCTTCTGGATTTATACAGGATATTCTGGATCACTATATGGATCAATGTCAAATTTTGATAGGTTATTTCTCCTTGATTTTTTATCAAATGAACTTGGCACATTGATCCTGGGGTATTGTGTTTGCAATATCTTTTTTAAGAAATCAGAATAATTTAACTGGATTAAATCAGTTTTTTAATGCATCCAAAGAGAGCTAACTCCAAAGAGAGGTATCTTTATTGAATAATGGGTTGTCATTTTAGCTTTTTAGTTTTTCCTCCATTTTCAGAGGCTGATGATTTCCTCGAGTTTTCAATATTTTTAAAATATGTTTGTTGTACCATAATCACACACACAGGCTAGAAGGGTCTAGTTTTTTGTGAACAGCAGCATAACCATAAAGGTTGGTAGCTTATAGATGTAGTGTCAATGGCCTGTGTAAATAATGTTATTAAATGGCTCCTGTGGACAGTAGAGACTGTATTAAGCGGAATTTATTATTCCGTTTTGGTGTGAAAGACTTGTCAACACTCCCAGCAAAGACGACGTTGACCCAATGCTGGTCTAATGCTGGCCCATAATCAAACCAGCACTGGTTCAACGCCTCGTGTTTGCTGGGCTGCGTTCGACCCAGTAAACACAATACATTATTGTTCTGTGTCCTTTGTGGAATATTTTGAAATGTTTTGAAAATCTTAGAAACTACAAGTAAAAGACTATCTGTTCAAATGAACAGAATTCTTCCGCATAAAATATGTTAGATCTTGGGTTGTAGGCCTGCCTAATCATCCCAAATTGCAAAACTACATGACTCTCAGCATTATGATTATTTTTACACTATTGTGATTTCTGGAGAGTGGCTGATTAAACAATCGTTGACCCTATGTTCTTTTAATGTTGGACCAACGTCGTCCAGTTCGGGGTTCGGTTCCCGGTCTCGGCGGTTTGAAAGAAACAAAAATGTTTCCTCCCCATCCACGTGTAAAAAATCAGTATTGTGGGGAGCCTCCGTGACCGAGAGGTAGCGTGCTCGGCCTCAGACCGCCAGGGCGCGAATTTCGAACCCTGTGTCTGGAGGATAGTGTCATCTCATTCATCTCACCATCCTCAGGAGTTTCTCCTGGCCCAGTTTAGTCTATATGTGCACAAAAGTGGCCTAAAGCCCGATTCATTTCATTCTCATTTATACCCTACAAACACTTGACGCTGAAACCATATTGGGCTAATACTGAGCCAACGTGGTTGACAATGGACCAACGCTAGTCAGCACTAAAACTTGTTGGGTACCCGCACTCTAAGGTGCCAGTATGTCTGGTTGCCGTCTTTTGTCTGTTCTTCAGACTTTTAGGCCTATTCAAATAAAAAACAAAGGACAACTGACCCAAGTGCTGCAAGCTAGTTATTGTCTGGTCCTCGTCATTGTAGAACTCGCAATAGAACTCCTCCACTTGTTCTGGGCGGGGGCCCTAGGGTAGTGGTTAGCACCGCTGCCTTTCACGCCAGAGTTCGGGGTTCGGTTCCCGGTCTCGGCGGTTTGAAAGAAACAAAAATGTTTCTTCCCCATCCACGTGTGAAAGTTAGTATTGTGGGGAGCCTCCGTGACCGAGAGGTAGCGTGCTCGGCCTCAGACCGCCAGGGCTCGAATCTCGAATCCTGTGTCTGGAGGACAGTGTCATCTCAATCATCTCACCATCCTCAGGAGGTTCTCCTGGCCCAGTTTAGCCTATATGTGCACAAAGGTGGCCTAAAGCCCGATTCATTTCATTTCATTTTCCACTTGTTCTATTTCTCATACAAGGCTCGGGCCGTACAATAACTACTACTTGAAACCAAGGCTGGGTTAATGTTGGCCCGCCGTCTGTGACGCTGGCCCACATTCAGCATTAGGGGGGAGGCGGGCAAAGGGGGCCGGTGGGCAAAGGGGGCCGTCAATGATATTTTAATTGTGACATGTTGTATGAAATAATAATGACGTCATAGTTATGAATTATGAACATATGTATACAAAAAATTTAAATAGACATCTCGTACATATCTTAGATAGACATAATAGACGACAGGGTGTTTTTGCCCGCTAACTTACAATGGGTACATATTTCACACACTAATCCCAGTGAACGAAAGTGTTTAGTACATTACTTAGTATTATGTCCAACAAAGCATGTCACCATATACATCAAATGATAGGTTTTTTCATATCTGTTTTATTAGGCTCACTTCAATGTACACATTTGTGTATCAAAATAATAAAAAGTACCAAGGTGGGGGGTGGCCCCCTTTGCCCAATGCGCTGGCCCCCTTTGCCCAAGCTATTGGGCAAAGGGGGCCACTTTGAGAGCAAATCTATTTGGCTTACAATTAAAATAATAAATTCTTGAAACACTAAGTGAGTCTGTTATATGTATCTACATTGCATGTACCTGACATAAAACAGTCATTGGTTTTAAAATAGTTCGAATATTCTCCTTAAATACCATTGAAACGTTAAGTAGCCCCCTTTGCCCGCCCTTCCCCTACATGAAAGCATTACATGTCCGCTGATATCCATTCATTGCATCAATAGACTCGGGCTGAAGTGATGCACATGCAGTGTGACCATGCAGGCTGGGTTGGCCTATTAACCCTGTTAGATTTGTTAATTAAATTGCTTTTGCACAATGCTCTTTCAATGCAGAGCCAATCTTGCAGACGAATGCCCACCATTGAACCAACCTTGAGTGTTAACTATAAACAGTAGTAACCTTTTAAGTGCTCCACTTGACAATTCAAATAGCGGTTGTAATTCTATCAAACAGGAAAGATCGACCCAATGTTGTTTTAATATTGGGCTTGCGTCGTGGACAGTGATACAGCATTAAACCAACAAAGAGTCAAGTCAATGTGTTTACTGGGACACCAGAAGTGGGCAAATGCGCAAGTACTTGCGCAAGTGCGCAAATGCGCAAGTACGCAAGTGCGTATGACGCAAGTACTTGCGTATGAATGCAAATGCGCAAGTGCGTTATTACAAGTACTTGCGCAGGTGCTTGCGCAAGTGCGCAGGCGTTGCAAATTTTTCAAAAGTGTGCAAGTGCACAAATACGCAAGTGCGCAAATGCGCAAGTACATGCGCAAGTACATGCACAAGTGTACGTGCGCAAGTATACAAATGTGCAAATATGCAAGTGCACAGATACGCAAGTGCGTAAGTACATGCGCAAGTGCGTGAGTGCACAAGTACGCAAGTGTGTAAATGCGCAAGTGTGCAAGTACTTGCGCAAGTTCACAAGTATGCAAGAGTGCGCAAGTGCGCAACTACTTCTGCAAGTGCATGCGCAAGTACTTGCGCAAATACGAAAGTATTGCATATGTATGTGTAAAAGCGCAAGTGCTTGCGCAAGTATTTGCGCAAGTATTTGTGTAAAAGCGCAAGTACGCAAGTGCGCAAGTATGCAGGTACGCAGGTGCGCAGGTACTTACGCAAGTGCTTGTGCAAGTAAACAAATGCACAAGTAGGCAAGTGCGCAAGTACTTGCACAAGTGCTCGAGTACTTGCGCAAGTGCGTAAATGCCTACTTGCGCAAGTAGAAACATTTTAAATGCTACAGTACAAACTTAAAATAACAGTTGTAATTCCAGCAAACACGAAACGTCGATCAAATGTTGTTCTAATGTTGGGCCGGCGTCACAGACAGTAATACAACATTCACCAACAGAGAGACAAGTCAATGTGTTTATGGCCCTCTGAGTGTGTTTCCATTTCACAAACAAATATATATGTAAAAGTACAAAAGCTCATGTGGGGACTTCTGACCTTTGAAGTCTGAAGTCCGAATTCTGAAGTTTGAAATCTAAAATTCCTATTCAAAATGGCTGCCAAAAAAACATGAACCAAATTCCAATCAATCTATCATAATAAAAATAACAAAATTCAAAAATGGCTAACAAAAAACGCATAAAACCTAGTTCAAACATTATTGTTACTTGAAAAGTCACAATTCCCTTCTAGTTTACTACTGTTGCTTCTAAATTGGTAGAAAAATTACTTACAGACGTTGGATATTTTGTTATGAATGTGTAGAAAAAATGTATTTACATCTTATCTCATCAAGTGAAAATGAAGGTTTAAAGCTGCTAAATAAAATGTGTACATAAAAATCTGCAGGTTTAGATGGACTTCCAGCTAAGTTTGTCAGGGATGCTTCCACTAGTATTACATTCTCAGTATCACATAGTAATAGACCTTTTCTACTTTGTGCTGGAACCGTTCCTTATTATATGAAATCCTTGAGAGTTTCTCCTATCTATTCATAAAAAAAATAACAAATCGGACCGCGAAAATTATCAGCCAGATTCAATTTTATCAATATTGTCTAAAATCCTGGAAAGGGTGGTATTGTGTATTCTCGGGTGAAAACAATGTAAAACCTTTTCTTTAAATTTCAGTCAATTTATCGAACATCATTTTCTATCGATAACTCTTTTTTATTGACACCATCAGAAAAAACATGGATGCAAATCTTTATACAGGAATAGTCATGATTGACATCCAAAAAGCATTGAAATCCAAAAAAATCCAAATTTAAAGCTATTAGTGTGTATGACGAATCTATCCTCTGATTTAATCTGAGAGAACGGAAGCAGATGGTGGGGGTAAAATGAAATGAATGAATGGGGTTTTAAGCCAACTTTATTCACATATAGGCTAAACTGGGCCAGGAAAACATCCTGAGGATGGTGAGATGAATGAGATGACACTGCACTCCAGACACAGGATTCGAAATTAGAGCCCTGGCGCTTTAAGGCCGAGCACGCTACCTCCCGGTCACGGAGGCTCCCCACAATATTGAATATTTACTGGTGAGCGGGGAAGAAACATTTTGTTTCTTTGAAACTAAAAGTGGGGTTCGCACCCGCGATCCCCGATTTCTAAGCAGGCAGCTTTAACCACTGCACCAGGGCCCCCGGCCAGATGGTGGAGTAATGGTGTTCTCTTTGGTTTGCAGTTTGGTTTCCTTTAGAGTATAAATGAAATGAAAACTTCTATAGCGCCTAATTCCTCGGAGGGCCGAGCTCAGAGGCGCAATCCATCCGTATCAAATTCCAAAAAGAGTCGAGAAAAATAAGCATGGTCGTCATCAGGGGGCCGGGACGCAGATGAGCTTAGGCGGAACAGACAAATCGAAGAAATGCGTTTTAAGCAGTTTTCTGAAAGATGAAATATTTTTAGCTACACGGGGCGGGGGCCCTAGGGTAGTGGTTAGCACCGCTGCCTTTCACGCCAGAGTCCGGGGTTCGGTTCCCGGTCTCGGCGGTTTGAAAGAAACAAAATGTTTCTTCCCCATCCACGTGTGAAAGTTAGTATTGTGGGGAGCCTCCGTGACCGAGAGGTAGCGTGCTCGGCCTCAGACCGCCAGGGCTCGAATTTCGAATCCTGTGTCTGGAGGACAGTGTCATCTCAATCATCTCACCATCCTCAGGAGGTTCTCCTGGCCCAGTTTAGCCTATATGTGCACAAAGGTGGCCTAAAGCCCGATTCATTTCATTTCATTTTAGCTACACGAAGGTGTGCAGGCAGTAAATTCCAGAGAGTAGGACCGGAAACAGAAAAGGCACGATCACCGAACATAGTTCTGATACGTGGTACTTTGACTATTTAGTCTGCAGAAAAAAAGAAGGCTAGATAAATAAGATGGCTGACCATCATTGAGACAACGAAATACAAAATTACATTTGAATTGTATTCTAAACTTGATTGGAAGCCAATGTAATGAATTTAATAGAGGAATAGAGCGACTAAAACGAGGAGCCTTTGTCACAACCCTTGCTAAACAGTTTTGAACGCGCTGCAATTTGTTTTGCTAAAGCTAGAGGTAGCCTTTTTCTGATGCGTTCAAGATCTCTAAGGTGATTAAAACATCCCAGGGATCCATCATGGGTCCATTCCTTTTTCAAATTTATGTCAATAATATATATTTGTGGTGAACAGCTGAGTTTTTTGCTATTAAATAATTGATATAAGTGATCAGTTTATAAAATCGTATCTAATAATAGCAATTTAGTCTTGATTTATTAGAGGACAGTCTAAAAGTGTCATTTTTATTAAATGAATCCTGATTTTTGTGGATTTGTGAAATGAAAGAGTCACTTTATTGAATGAGATCGCGAATTGACTCGATAGTGGTCAAATAAGTCAATCACTGCTCTCGTTGACCTGGCGTTGGCCCGATCCTGTGCCAACCTCTGAGGTGCTGACCCAGCATTGGGCAGTGTTTGACCAGCTTCATATATTAGCTTGGTGGGTGAGTTATGTCACTCTGCAAATCACCTACTTACATCTCAACATGTTGGTTCAAAGTTGGTCTTATATTTCTGAGATCGGACCAACATTGCGACAAGGCTGGGCGGGGAGGGTCAAGACTAGGTTCTGCTGGAATAAGACAGCCCGGCAAAAACATGACATTCAACCTATATTGGTGTAGACACTGGCCCAACAATGATCCAATATAGGCTCAATGCGTTAGGGTTGTGGGATTAGAGTTATGTCGGCAGGTGATTGTACACACACGAGTTTGTTTTGTACATTGTGTGGCAGGTTGTGGAAGATTTGGCGGGGTTTCTCAGTCGTGTAATCGTCAGGTCAGAATAAACAACTGCACTCAGAGAATATGAGGCAAGTGTTTACGTGAACAGGTAATAGCTGCCTTCGCGATGTCAGTCACCAGGTTCATCGAGGACCAGGACTCCACTAGGACTATTTACAGGCGGGATCCCACCACGACAGCCAAAACGCAGGCAACCACTTCAACGGTCAGTAGTCTATAGTTAATATGGCAGTGTTAATTATATTATGATGTAAGTGCAGAACATTCTTTATAATGTTTAGTTATCATGTGACTATAAGTACTACTATAGTAACACTTTGACATGCGCAAGAGTATAAGTACTGTATCGTCGGGTAATCGGCTGATAAACTTCTCTTTAGGCCCACCTTTAAACTCCCGAAGAGCACAATTGAAAATTCAAACCATCGCTTTCCAGGTTCAAGTCCTCCTTTCCATCCAGACATTTGCACAACAGAATGTAATTGGTAGGCTAAAAAGGACTCGCTGAGATCCCAATGCCATAATCTCGCTCTGAGCACCCTTCGAATGTGCTCAGAGCGATATGATAATATGCAATTATTAAACGCCAATCCTTTGTCCAATATAGGAGGGCTATATTGGACAAAGGATTGGCGTTGAATAATTGCAGATTTAAAGATGTACATGAGAGAATGTACTACATGTACATATACAAATCCCTGCACTATTTTTTTCAGATATACCCGGTAGTTATTATTTATCGCTCGTATATATATATATTAAGGAAACTATGAGATCCCCATTTTAAACTGGTTTAAGCTAAGAAAAGTATATTCCACGGAAAATTGAATAAGTAGGCCTAATTCATATTTTGAGCTACTATTGTAGACTAGCCGTTATTGTCATGTCACTGTGAATGAAAAAACCTTGATGTTCCAAAGAAATATAACAGTAATAGAATAGGAAATAGTTTTTATTGTACCCCTCATTCAGTTATCACATTTTATCGCCCATACTGAATGACGTAATCTTCATTATCTCCTAGAGGGTACAAAGGAAACACTTTCCTCCAAAACAAAGAAAATAATTTGTTTAATGAGAAACTAATTAATTATATTATTATCATCAATTGGTAACAACACCCAGTGTTTAGACGGTAGAGATAACAACGTAGTGATATTCACGGGGTCTGTTAAAATAGCGCGTCTGTATTCCGACATATGATGTAAACATACCAAAATATCAGTCTGATTTTGCGCAAGCGGGATAGTGAGTCTCTAGCCACTTGAACTTAAACCCTACAGTTTGCGGTGACACCTAGTGAATGATTTTGGTGACAATATATATATATACAATTGGAGGCCTAACCATAAGCGACATCTAGTGATTATTGGTAAATTTGCAGTAGCTTACAGATGTAAAAAGGGGTTGTTATATTTGGGGTGTTATATTTAAAAATATGGTGGTGGCGAGATAAGCATAAAAATGAGCTAATGCTGATTTAATTATTTTTTGCATGAAAAACAATCCACTTGCTATCCATTCTATATTTCCTAAATATTCAAACCAAAATTATCCAAATTAACAACTTCTTGATAGATCCTCTATTATTGCAAAAAATACAGGGGCTAAACCTGGGGCAAAATACAGGGGGAGTTGCAGATCGGGGGGGGGGCGGTTGAGAGTTTGGTAATATTTGATAATTTCAGGGGAGGGCAGCTGCCCTCCCCCCACAGACTCCGACCATGAAAGATAGTAAGCCTAATAATGTTATTCCCTGGTAAAATGCCAATTGTTCTGGCTATCTGAGTATGCCGTGCACCCTAATCTATCTATCTAGCTAAAAGGGGTGGTCATTTAGTAGTATAATAAACTAAACTGTAGAACTATTTTATTGATAAAGCCAAAATTACATATAATTATATATAATAGAAAAATAATCCCCATGATTGTTATTAAATTACATACATGCATAGTCACTGGGTGTCGCTACCTAGCAAACACAAAAAAAATTATAACAACATTGACTTTGGTCCAACATCGTATAAATATTATACAAATGTTTTGTGCTTGCTTGGTATAAATCATCTTTTCAAAGTATATTCTCATCAAAATCACCCACCAGGTGTCATCATGCTATAAGTTGATATGGGAGGACGAGGAAGGGCCGGAAGTTTTCGTCACATTATTAATAAAATACGAAATTCATGATATATTTATTAATTCACGTCAACGAGAACGCACCAGTTCTTGCTGTTGAAGCCACTAACTGTAGAAAATAAGCCGGGTGATCTTGTTTAAATATTAAGGGGTTTTATATTTTCGTATTCAAGTCGACATTTTTTTTTTACAATTTTCCATGTCAAATAATCTAAATATTACCTAAAGTATGTCATGTAATATAGCAAAATTCTGAGAATGTGTCACAGGTTTATAATGTGCTTCACAGATGCGTGTGAAATGAATATGTAAGAATGTAAAGCAATATTCACTTGAAAATGTAAGGATATAGCGGTAAAATGTAGTTTTATTTTGGAGGCGATATTTCTCGAAGTATTTAACTTGTAAATACTATAGAGCATAGGTAACCCAGAACAATTTCTTACCTGCCATTTCCGATGCCTCGCATGGCTTATACAAATAATTACTGACAATTTTGCGCAGATATTTATTTTCAAAATGTAAAATTATCGACACTTTCAATAGCATTTATTGCCACACAACCTAACACAAAAACTGACGCACCAGCCTCACAGCATAAAACGAATATTAATCACCAAAACAAGACAAGAACATATCTGTGCAGACGCGAATGAATTTGAACCTGATTTAATAATTTGTTTGCTTTATTTGTTTGCTTCATTTGTTTGATTGGTTGACTGGTTGGTCGGTTGGTTGGAGGTTGACTGGTGGCTGGCTAGTTGGTTGATTAATCAGTTGGTTGATTAATCAATGGTTGGTTAATCGGTTCGTTGATCCGTTGGTTGATCATTAAATTTTGGTTGGTTGCTTGGCTGGCTGGCAAGCTGATTGACTGGCTGATCGGTTGTTTTATTGTTTCACTCACTCACTCACTCACTCACTCACTCACTCACTCACTCACTCACTCACTCACTCACTCACTCACTCACTCACTCACTCACTCACTCACTCACTCACTCACTCACTCACTCACTCACTCACTCACTCACTCACTCACTCACTCACTCACTCACTCACTCACTCACTCAGCCATTAATCAATTAATAATTAATGTTCTTAGAAAACAGATGGTTTTACACCTACTTCAACATCAGTGCACTAATTGCTAATCTAGCTTTATGTCCCTTATAGGGATCACTGGTGATGAATATGGGAAATAAAAACATTGCCATTTGATCATTTTTTTTTGCATAAATTGCACAAACGAAACTCACGGTGTCTGCTGTTGGTTAATAACTATACTTATTTTGAAAACGTATTGAAAACGTGAGATACACATATGTCTGGGGGATTCGTAAAACCTATTCTCCAATACAAGGAATGATAATTTTAGTTGATATTATATAAATATATTATATATATATTATATAATACCGATTTAAAAATATGTCAAATAACTTAGTGTACTCGTTTAGTTATAATCGCAAGATCATCCAGGCAAAAGCTAATATACATTCAGACGGCCTGAAAATAAGGTGAAGCATTGGCCCAGCACAGGGACACAGAGTATTGAGGTAACACTGGACAAGTCTCTCGTACACTAACAAGCCAAGTGTGCTTCCTCTTCGTGACATTTATTGTAAGATTCCCTAGTGTGTACATCTTAAAGCGACACAATTAAACCAATTTAAAAAAAAATATTTTGGCTCCTTGATATGTCTCATTATATGTCAACATGTCCATAGACTAGAATTGCGTAAGTTTTTTTAAGTTAGTGTTGCACACTTACCAGCTAAAAGAGAAATAAAGATACGGTTTAATATCAGACATGCATGTCCAAAATAGAAAATTCAGAGAGAACTGATAAACGTGGCTTTCTGTACACTTGCTACGTTGCCACAGCACCCAAAAATGTAAAAGACTTATGACGTGTTCACATAGACATATTAACACTTTTCCTTTTTTTTCTTTAAATTTTTACCGGCTTAAAGTTGTCTCGCTACCGCGATATACAACTTCAAGTGGCTGAAACTTACTCGTATGTATTCAATTTGAGCACAACTATTTGCAACTCTTGATGTTTGGACACACATTTCATTCCCAATAACTGTGATTTAATCGTATAATAAAAGAGATTAAAAACGACAATAGTGATCAGCAAGATGAGGGTTACGGAGCCAAAATGAAAATGATTATTTTTTTTATTATTTCGGCCTTACAGAGTCGCTTTAAATATTGTTGTGTTGTGTAAACCCGCACGTCACAAGGTAAACGTATTTATCTAGTAAAGTATGTATTTCAAACGCTAACATTTAAAAATAAACGTAGCGTAATTGTTTTACTCGCATATGAATGGAGATTTGTCTGTATTTAGTGTGATATACCTCTCCTGTTGACAGGTAAAAACTGAAGATGATGGCGATAATGACACAGGAGCTGCTGTACCAGGAGAAGCCGGTGGTGGAGATGGAATGGGTGTCGGAGGAGTTGTTGGAGGAGGTACTGGAGGAGAGGGAGATGTTGGAAATACTGGAGGCGGTGATGTTGGAGGAGGAGTAGGTGGTGGTGGAGGTGGTGGTGGAGGTAGTGGTGCTCGTGAAGGACTCTGGAACATTGGTTTGTTACTGCCATTAGTGGTCATAGGATTATTCTTGGTGGTTGTGGCATCTTGTCTGCTATGGCATAAACTACAAACCAGACGCCGCCGTCACAAATGTCAAGCACGAGGTCCTGAGTGTGGTGTCACCAGCTTCTACCGTAGTCATGATATAGCTGATGACTGGCGCAGCTCAACACGATCAACAACACCTCTACAGCAAAACAGCATCAGCCATTCCAGTCTGATTCCACCAAAACCAGAATTCAAACCTCAACTTGATAAAATCAGTGAGTCCCCAGAGGACAAAATGGCGGCTTTTGAGCAGAAAATGATCAGCTTGGCATTACAAGGGGGGATGCTTGATGATGTGTACAGTCCAGATACTAACTCCACCATACAATCTTCGTTTCGAGACACCAGGTTATTCAGCACTTTAAGTGCCACACCTTACCTCAGTGGTACGCAGTATATACCTGATGCCACCCAGTCCTACCCTAACCTCTATCTCCATCCTCAATCAGCTTGTTCTCCCTATCACCTCACGTGGCTGACACCTTCACAAATCACCAAGTCTGATCCAGAATTTCTTGACACACCAACCATTCTGAGAAACTCACTACGTCGGAGTCGTCATACTCGAAGTTTACGTATGTACAACAACACCCCGTGGAAGTCTCCTTATCACCCTAACTTTAACACCCCTACGAATGGTTCAGAGACGGATACTATGTCTCCTGGTATAGTGATAAATCAGACGAGGCAGCCGACGTTAGAAGAGCCCGGAGTCAACATTTACACAGAGACAAGTTATACTGACAGTGACGGCAAACAAAGTCATGAGAACCATCGTCATCACATACCAATGGCATATGCCCCGCAGAATCAAAATGGCGCCCATGTTCGTAACTTCTGTGGATCTGGAATTGACGGTAGAATGCCCGTCAGTCCATGTAATGTAGGTCCGCCCGTCCCCTGGCCGCATGGTTTCGTGTATGCGTGCTCATGTGAGCAGAGTCCTTATCGTCGAACACCTCACCCTTCTCAGCAGAACGCGGCTATGAATAGTGTGATGAATGGCGATCAAATGCTACCTGAAGATTACATGTTGTCCAACAATACTTCCCTTATACCGGCAATGGGGTCCTCCAATACCTCACTGTGTCACCAGCGGGGTCCAGGAAGCTACACCTCCACGAGGGCACAGCTTGATAGCTGTGAAATCTCACAGCCTAGTAGTGTCAGCTCCACCATCACAGCATCATCTACTGGCTGTAATAATTCATCTATTTATCCCAACTATAATACCGATCTGCATCTCGCACACAGATCGAAGCCCAAGGTACCTGGTATCGCGCAAGATCCTCAACAACATCATGTCAGAATACAAGAAGACAGTAGTGACTCACACGCTCAGAATGTAGACTATAGCCTGGGGTCTCAGGACACTACCAACTCTCTGTATGTGACCACGCAGTCAGCACCTGCTGCCTTAGGTGCTCAACGTGGAACAACTCCAAACAGCTCATTGTCAATGGAAACCATGGAATGGGATAGCTTCGCCCATAGGCTCACCACATCTACAGAGCAGCAGTTTGATAGAATGAATGGATACGGAGTGAGGCCTGCTAATATGACAGACAGTAGGAGTACTGGGGGTACTTATAGTGCTGACATGACAGGTACTTATAGTGCAGATATGACAGGTACTCCTATTTCTCAGACAGACTCCAGTTTAGCATCAGTCAGTCTCAGTCTATCACGTCTCACCATGGCTGCCCCTCCACTGGCTCCAGATGAGCGTTATCCTGCCAGTATGGGGTCTCATGTTGAACATGCAGGATCTGTGTCCAATGAAAGAACAGAAAAAGAAGAAAACCGACGCCGGTCTGCCCCCTTACAAAGTATGAACAGTAGACTAAGTGCAGGTGATCAACACCAGGTGACACCAACTACCCGCCGAGTGAGTGAGCCGATACATAGTGCTCCTAGATACAGACATCCACTACACTCAGAAACTCAGTACTGGATATAACTGCCTGAAAACACATCCCAGCAAACACAAAACATTTGTATAAATGTTATACAAATGTTTGTGTTTGCTGGGATGGCATTACATCAGTTGACTTATTAACTATCGAAGCAACAAAAGTGATTTTGAAAAGTGGTAAAAATCTGCATTTTAATGCGGTGAACTGAAGTTATATGCACAGTTTAAAATTGGCAAATAAAATCCAAGTCTCCATCAATATGTTAATAATATACGTGAGTAACATTGTAAATTGGTTGTAGATAAGATAAATGTAAATGTTTTCTATAGGCCTATATCTTAATTATGTATCTATATGTATATATACACGTTGAAAATTTTCCATTTATTGTTCTAATATTATTTTTAATTACAAGCAGATGTTGAGTTTTTCTTTATTATGTTGTGGGTCTATGTTGCCTAGAGTATACCTTATCATAATTTATTACGAAGACGTCTTCTATGGCACCTTCTGGTGTTGTCCGTCCGCTTATAAATATATTAGTAAAGCAATCTCAGAAATAAACTTGGTTATGAAAGGGTGTCTGCACACTTGACAAAGTGGCAGATACAGTTTCATATCCAAGGAGACGAAAAGTGGTTTTCTGGATATATACTTCCATTTGTTAGTTCTCCTGTTGGCGTGCCCTTAACCCTTAGGCCTATATTTTAAATAGTCAATTACCGTAGTACACCATTCGACATTATAACCTATTCGATGATTTGACTTTAGAACTGATACAGTCAAGTTTGCATTATTAGATGCAGGCGCGCGGGCGTCTATAATAATGGTCAAATCTGATATTTCCCTTGGTTTATAGGGCCTAAAACACCACGTGAAATAGGGCCTATACTTATAAAACCTTTTCCAGAAATTTAAAATGGCAAAACATATGTTTTCTGTATCATGGTTTTGTCAAATGACAACTTCATTTCCTGACAACTTAACCGTTACACATAGTTTTGCAAACAACAAAAAATGTCACAGGTAGAATTATTTCCATTTCTAAGCCGGGAAGGTTTTCTCCTACTGACTTATAAAATATGTAGGCCCCCTATAGCGATTAATAATTCAGTCGTTACAAGCCCGAGAAGGGCTTTTTAACATTGGTCTACTATGGGAAACTTATCTAAAAAATAATTCGTTAATATTGCCATTATAGTGTACATATATGCATTCTCAATAGAATTTGAACAAATCAAGACTTTCCCTTGAACATGATATATTTAGATCGTTTTTTTTGGATGAATAATAAGGTTTGGAAACTCATTTTTAATTATATAGGCCGTACTTAAAATGGCCGCCATCTGAATCGCTAAAAAAATTGTCAATTTCAACTTAGGCCTACGCTTTTTCAATGCAAAAGCAAAGTATATCTGCACTGCTGCTTGAAAAAAAATATGTTGAAATAATAATGTTGGGAGCTGTTTGTATGGAGTGTATTTTTCTTTTTTGTGCCTCTCAAGTCGGCAGATACATGGCTTTGGCCACCCTGCCAACGCCGCCACGGTTGACACGTTGGTGTAGCAGTGGGGCAGCTTTGTATCTGCCCATAGGCAATTCAGCAACAGTGTATCCAACCACAACGCTATATGACCATACAACTATTCAAGAGACCATTGTAAAACGTGGACCCCGCGCTTTGCACGATTTGAGAAGTTTAAAATGGCGTGAAGCCACTTCATCTTGTCAGCCATCTTGTCAGCCTCGTCATCACCCCGTCGCCAGGACACCGCCACCAAGCGGCGGCTAATTTATGAACTAGGGTCTACGCCAAGGTGAATTTTCCGACTCGATACCCTCACACAGTCTATAAGGCGGATTCACAACGCTTAGCAGCAGAGAGCATTAAAAAACGCTTAGGCCAAACGGCTCCCAGTGACTCGTCTCTCTTCACTCGGGTGTATAACAACTTTGTGTGACCAGTCGTAGATGTATACCACAAACATAAAACATTGAACCAATGGTGTTTGTTGGGCCCGGGTCGTAGACGGTGGGTTACTATTAAACATCTTGCCTACAGCAAAGCTTGTTGACTCTGCGAGGCCTCGGGAAGTCAAATTACAAGCCTTGCTGTAAATAAGATGCCATAAAACAACCTTTGTTCAATGCTTCATGGTTACTGGGGGGTTTACCCCCCCCCCCCCCTAACAAAATCTTCTTTTTTTTCAAATTATTTTTATTTTCACAAAAAAGATGCGACATACGGAGACCCTAAAGAGACACAAGTGGCAGAGAAAATAACATTAAATCGTACCCACGGTGTACGATATGTAAGCTATAGTTCATTCATAATATGATCATGAGTAAAAATTTAAACAAAATAATCATTTAAAACAACGAATATCACAACAGTCACGTCAAATGGTGTGCAATTGCAACTATGGTAAATCATGGCGCTGGAAAATTTACATATTCTCCAATAAAGAAACAAGAGTTTAATCTACATAGCGTTTCACACAAGCAAAAATATATAATTTTGCATTTATACATTTATTTAAGTTCTTAATAATAAAGTGTGAAGTATTTATTTTTGTTTGGTATAATTTCGGAAGTATGTGTCCTCATCTCGTGGAATCATGTCTTGATCCACAGGAAAATACTCCCATTTTGCCGATCATCCCATTTTAAAATGCAATATATATAACATGGATGATGGTACGTTAACATTCTAATTCACACTGACCCTCTGTTGACCATTGAAAAATTTACCGTGTAATATGAAATCTGTTTCAAATATCTCGATGAAATAATAAAGAAAATTATATCCCATTGGCAACATGAATAATAGTTCTGTGAAAGAGTTAAAAAGCAATGGATGAAGTAAAAGCAGGATTTGACGCAAACACAGGATTTGAACCAATTGGTAGTTACCTCTGCACCGCAGAGGATTGACTTATCCAAAATTTGTATCAAATTAATAGAGAGAAAAGGCTGGGGTATCTGCAAAAATAAATGACTTCTTATGTATTTTTGACTTAAAATTGACTTGTTTTAATGGCAATGTTCACACATGTTTTGGTCTAGTCCACTGTTCTCGGCATTTTGGTGATTATGCAGGGAGATACAGTTACCCCCCCTCCCCCCCCCTGGATACGGCCCCGTTGTGCCGTTATCTTATTGGTCTATTCCGCGTGCACGCATGATAAAATGTTATATATTCTTTAAAATAAAATCACTAGAAATATACTTTCATCGGATTACATTACTAATTCTTGTAGTAGAGTAGATGATATACCATCAGCATAGATATAAATCAGCCCTGCTGGACATGTATGATTTATGCTGATTTTGTGAAGAATCTGTTGTCACTTGTTACGTTACATAATCGCGACCTCAACCAGCACAGACGCCATCTGGCATCATTGGCGGTCATATGTTCAAAATCTTGGTAGATTTGAATCCTCGCTATTTATATTAATATTTTGGTGTTAATTCTGTTGAATAGCCCAGTCATCAATGTGTTCTATGGCATCACGACAATGTATCGTTATATCAGCAGCTGTGTGAAGTACCACACGTTATTTTATATGATTAATTAACCCATCAATATACAAACAAATTGTCAACGTGCCTGAACTGAGCAAATAATCTAATATAGATTAAATAGCTTCGTTAATATTGTTTTACGTCACTTTTGGCACGATCATGGGAATATCGCGACAGAAGGAAGCCCGAAGCCGAGATTATGCCCTACTCTTATTTCGAATGACTTCAAGGGTTTTTTATAGTTCACAGTACCATAGGCAGCACTGTACACTCCATTCCTCTGAACAGTTTGGAGCACTGTATAAGCACAACCCCGATGACAAATATCCGCCCCGACCGTAATTCGAACCTGGTACTTCCAGGTAACAAGCCCCAGTCGATACGAATGAGCCATCGGTGTTTCGTATACTGACCAGAATCAAGTGAATAATGGTAGAAGCACTGATGCTTCCAATTAACTGAATACTTATTTTTTATCTGAATTAAACATAACGGTTTTCCGATAGTCTAAAGGTAAATAACTATGGTACCTAAATTATTTAATTAATGTTGTTTAACGTCCGAACAAGTAATATTTAGTTCAGAGACGACGAACAAATTATTTAAAAATAAATTGTGTTTTGGTTCAGACAAACGAGTTCATTTGCAATCCATATTAAAACATTAGGAGTGGCCGTGATCACAAGGAATGGGCTATATTAAATTAAAAACAACAAATTATTTGAAGTTATTGGAAGATTGCGTAGAATTATTAGTTTTTATAAATGTGAACAGAAAAATACAAAACGTTATATAAACGTTGTTATGTACAATTCAATGCATTTTGAAAATTATCCTGCTTTTATTTGTGATATATTATATATATATATCTGATAAAGAAAGTTTATCACAAATTATTTCTTCATTCAGAATTCTTTACATATAAAAACGTACACTATTCAAATTAATGACATTAAAAGGGTTTTAATCAAGTTGCAATGGTTTAAGTTGGGGGAACTATTGTTAATAAAATGTTGAGTATTATTCTGTGATAGCCTGTCTAACAATATTATAATTGCGGATAATTAAGGTGCTCGTTAGAAATTCGAACAGGCAGCTTTGCGCCAAACTTCACAAATTACTAGCATTACGCACAATACTTGTTTTGGCCCTAAATTTCGCAGAAAAAGCTTATTATTGTTTAGTGACAAACTAGTTTCCTAATTCATCACGTCTTGCAAATGTTGAAAATTGATCTGGTTAGTGTCGTAATAAAATCTTCCACGGGGAGTAACATGTTCTGTTGTATAAATAGCAGTGTTCCTTTGAGTATTATGCACACTATATTAGCGTATGATCGTCCTATTACCGTATCAATAGCAATCCTATAGGCTGACATTCCCGTGAACCCGATATGCACCTTTCATCTGCTAATATTTTGGCTAACATTTCTCCTGAACTGACAATTATTTTATTCTGTTTTAGCAACGAATATGTCTTAGCACCTAAATATTTCAAACGACATTGAAGCCATTTCATACAAATAAAATAGTGACTTACACATATTAAATATAACATTTTTTTATTTCATCTGCAACTAAGATTAAAACGTTTTCAAAGTGTCCACAGCAATATAATAGACGTAACAATGATAATGATAGCAGGGTAAACTTCTCACCCTTTTCACACTCCATTATCATGCTTATTAAACTGGAGGTCGGCGACTTGACCGCTTCTCACAGGGGGCTATTAGAAGCCAGTTATGTACCTGGTGTTTATTTATCTGAATAACATTATACACATTACACATACCACAGCGTGTATATATCATACAAGTATGCCATATCTTCATTATGAGGTATTCTGTCTTGGCCCATTCACTAACCAACTCCCAATATACAACCTTTTTTGTATTCCCCATGGACTTCAAATGAGAAAAATGTACAATTAGTAAAAAATGTGGTCTGCAGATGTACAGATTTATTTACTTTATTGACAATTCCATGTAGGCCCACGTCCAACTAATCTATAATATAATTTATTTATTTAGATGGTGCAAAAAAAATAATGCGTAGTAAACACTATATCTTTTAAGTGTCGAGAGTCCAACTATGTGTAGGCCCTATCATGAATTCCATAACTTATGAACATTACAAAGCTGGAACTTAGTCCGCACTAATAATCCAACTTATGTATCTCACAACACTAGAATTTGATTGAATTAACAATATAGTTACCTGGATTTACTATACTATGAATCAGACCTTTATTAAGTGATAGCCTACTAGCAATGTTTGATCTGTTGCAACTTGATTCTTGATGCCTTCATTGGATCTATCTCACAAACTACGTTGGCACAGAGTTGTACAGTTGTTGGGCCATCGCTTGAGACGTTAGCCCAGAAATGGGCAAGTGCATCCTTATTGTCAGGCAGATCGCATTAGGTCTACTGACCGGCCTGAAAGTGCTATAGGCATCATTATGCTAATCTATTAACCCTTACACTGCTAAGCACGACTATAGTCGTTTTGAATCCATTGTATTAGCCGACCAAATCACTTATTGAGAACGAAGTGTGTATTTAAACAAGATGTGCAATTTTTTGGTCTCAAATTAAACAAATGAGTAATTTTCATCCACTTGAAGTTGTGGGTCGCGTCAGCGAGACACAACTTCAAGTGGATGAAAATTTCAATAATTTATTATAGCGCTCCTAGGGTTAAGCTTGCTGCCCATTCAACACAAAATCCCGGGTAAATACATTCGTAATAAAATAACCCTACAAATAATACGTAGCCCCGAAGTTAAACGGTGTGTCACAGTGTCACAGTCGGTGGTCTAAAACTGGACCAGCAAAATGTGACCCGATCTGGCAAAATGAGCCGTAAGTCGCACTTTGACAAACGATATGCTAGTGCCCTTGAAATATAAAATGACCTATATTAGACGTATTCTCAATCTTTACATAAGTTTTTTTTCATATCATTACTTTCGAATCCTAAACTTCTGTGGCATAGAAGTTGATGTAGGCTACATGTTGAAAAAAATATTACAAATAGATGTTTTTTTTTAATTTTAGTTTTAATTACACCCTACACTCCAATTAGTGATATTTGTTTATATTTACATGTTACCAATAAGTGGTGAATATTGATGCAGTGTAAAAATCCTGACGATCAAAAATTCTGGCATCTACTTTTTAAGTTTACAAAATGTTAGAACTATGCGATTATTATTAAAAAATGGGTTCGAAATTTATATGCAGGGGCCTATTAATTCTTTAATTTCAATCGTATTGTGTGTTCTTTTCAAAAAGTGTACACATTACCTTTTTGAACTTCAAAGGCCATTTTCTCAAATGACGCAATACAATTTCACATATTTTTGTGAGTTGGCAGAGTCATATTATCAGAGCTAACCATGCTACGGAGTTGTGTGATATACCATTTTAAAGGTAATTTTGTGTCGATTCAGGATGTGTTAATATCTCCAATATTTAGATATGTGACTTACGACTCATTTTGTCAGATCGGTTCACATGTAGCCTACGGTTTATTGAGTTGTGACCTGCAACTCTCAAGTCATATTTGTTTTCTTCACAAAATGTTGAAATGTATTTGAGTATGACATGATCGGATAATACCATGACAAATAATATTATGAAATGTAAAATATGCATGCATAATTTTATATTTATATAGATATCTATATGTACTCCAATCCAGCATCATTCACCATGAAATTGTAAAAATGTTGTTTTAGTATATTCTAGATCAGCAACACTTACAATAAATAAATCTGTCCTGTGCTTAGGACTGTAAATCCATAAAAAAAACATCGCTAAATGATGGACGATAACAGGTGACAACTAGCCAAAAATGACAACTAGCCAAAAAATCTTTAAAATCAGTCAGCTAGAAATATCGCTATCTTACAATGGGAGACGTCATTTTAATATGGAGAATGCTTAACACACCTTTTCATATCATATTGTCTAAATAACAGGCGATAAATTTATTTTATCTAGCTTTCAATAATGTGGAACCAACATTATGATTATATCTTCAGGTTTAATATCGAATCCAAAATTTTTACGCGAATGTATAGGTTAAAAATGTTATGGTCTAGATTTAAAATTCTACCAATAAATGAAAATGAATTAAGTTTCTGCATTTTTGTGATACTGAGAGCCTGAAACCGTGTGCCAGAAGAATCTTGATGCAATTTAAAAAAATCAGGATTCAAAAACCAGCCTCTATTACTTATAGCCTTTATACTAAAATGTGGAAAACATGAGCTAATTTTTATGAAGAGCAATGACAATACAATGTGTTGCATGATAAATAATATGGTAGCCTCAGTATGTTGAGGCTTAGCTGCAATGACACTTGTCATAAGTGACGTCTTCACTTCCCACATCCCGATGTCATGATATTCCCAGCTCATCAGACCCTGTCACCCGCTGAATTCCCTGCCCAGTGAAGCAGCATGCTTCATTGGGCAGGAAATTCAGCGGGTGACATTCTCTGAGCAGACGATGCTTCCGCCTGGCGAGTTACCAGTGTTACGGGGGGCTCCTTTGGGGAGTCTCAGCAGGGCGTCTGCAGCCCGCGGAGGCTCAATTGGCTGTTGTCGGTGAGACGTCCGTGGACTTCGCGGGACAGGTGATGATAACTAGATCACTCCCACTGACGTCTCGTTACGAGATCACCTCGTCACGGGCCGTTTTGGTTTGTTACACAACAATCACTCCAGGGGGGTCATCAGACCCGTTATTACGCCGCTCCCACGCGGATTCCCTTCTTCCAATGGAGCCAGACAGACACCTTGCTTCCCAACGCCGTATTATTCACATTTTGACATACAAGCCATATGCCTACTTATTTTGAAGAGACTATAGATCTATCAAATGAAAATGAACTCTCAAATTATTTATTTATTTATTTATTCAAACATATTTATACAGGGTGAAAACATTATTAGCCATTGGCTATTTTTCATATGTGCCCTGTTTATTTCAATGAATAAACTATACTGCTAAATATAAATTATATGTGTAAAACAGTTCCACATTTATCTGTGTATATTGTGATATTTTAAGAAATGCCATATTTTAATGTGATCGCCCGTCGGCTGTGAACAGTGGTGATAATTGAGTAGACCTACATGAATTAAATATTTTTATGACATGCATTTAGCATGAATCATTAGCAGAAAGAACATTTTGATTTATAAATATACATGTAGGATACACGCAAAAATGTTATTAAATGTTAAACTGAGATGAAGTCATCTTACACCAACTCTTGAAACAGCGTAGTAAAAACAAGACATTGCCCCAATGATGGCTTGATGACAGGCCACCGTCCACGACGCTGGCCCAACATCAAACCATCATTGGGTTCACATCTCATGATTGCTTTGACAGTACAGAATGTTTCTATTCCCCTGTGTAAGGATGAGACGGTCCCTTTAGTGTGAGCATGTGATGACAGTGACAGCACGTGTCAGTCAGTAAGTCAGCGTCATCATTGTCATCGTCAGCGTGATGATAAATGACCCGGGTGGGGGGTCAGGTGCGCCAATAAATGACGCTCAGCTCAATCGTCCGTGAGTTAACTCAATCAGCAGCCAGTTGACACCTTGATTTGCTTCTCCCCAGTCCCCGACCATCTGTGGACCAGCGCTTCGGGTGTTTTTTTCAATCGACTGACCTACATATTAGTCCTTTCATTGATGAAATTCACGATCTTGACCAATGGAAGGCCTAAGATCTGGGTCAAGATCTATGATAACAGCCAGTGCTTAAAATACCAAGAATTCATGTCATGAAAATGCTGTGACACACCCGTGTTTAATATCTGATTCATAAAAAAGTTTTTAAAAAGTTGATCCTTACTTTTATGAATGAATTTGTAGATAATACATCATTTTTTTCTTAACTCCAACTATTTTTTTTATCCTTAATTAACTTGATCACGTTCTGTAAAATTATCATATCATTCTACAAAATCACTTTGAAGTACTTCCACATAATAACACAGCAGAGCATAAATCAATTCAAATTAATGAATCAGCATAATTTTAATTATATAGCAGATAAGTGGGCAGATAATGGTGAACAATAAAATATTCCGCTTATACCAAACCTTGAAAATGTCTCATCATCGTCAAACACACAACCAGACTGTAACTGGATAGGATACAATTGGACTTTCTTCCCAAGAGATTCACTCCGTCATAGTTACACCGCAGGAGGTTGTCATGGTAACAATGGGCCGGGGTGGAATGACGACATATCCCAGCCGAGAAGAGATTTTGATTTGACGTTGTTTTAAAGCTGGGCCACCGTCGAAGACGCTGGACCAGCATTAAACCAACGCCGGCTCAACTTCTCGTGAGCGCTGGGTCTGTACCCTCAATATCGCTCATAACGCTCCAATTCCCTTGAACACATTGAACACCTGGGTTATACCTTTCTATTCTGCCAGGTAATGTTTATATATTATTTGCTAAAAGATTAAAAAACCGTTCAAAGATATTAATTAATAATGGTTGTAATGCTTATAACAAAAGAAGGAAAGATCACATGTGAAGGCTTAATATATTTTAAATCCCTTAGTGTGAAAAGGGTTAATAATGACCAGCGAGGTGTGAAGTGACAATTAAACAGGTTTGAAGGCGGTCATAATTTCTGCTAACGTCTTAATCGTTTCTTCACAATGAGGTGTCAACATTGACAAACAAAGCCTAGATTATGATCAGTGTGAAGTACGCCGACTTTATATGTTGCGACGTATTACCATATAATATCACAAGGCAGAGCAATCCACACCGTATAATGTTTGCATCGCGATAAGTAGGCCTACTAGTATCAGACATGTATTGATTTCGATACTTTACCCCTTACAACGCTGAAATAGTTTTGTATAAACTATGGATACCAAGGGTTTTCTTCACTTTGAAATCACCATAAACGACTTAGTTAGCTCTTTCAGCTTCATTTGAATTCTTATGTTATGGGTCTACGACCATTACAATGTTTTTACCTCTTTCACTGCGGGGATTGATTTTAGACGTCAGATTCTGACGTCTAAAGTCAATCTCCGTGCTGAAAGGGTCAAGATGATAGGCCCTATTCACACACCTTATAATCCTGATAACAACCAGGAAAAGTAACAACGAGTTGCTTTATTATTTAATACCATTTTTTAACCACCTGAAGCAGCTGTGAATCGCATTAGCGAGACACAAATTCGAGTGGATAAAATTCAAATTGTATATGGTAAATTTAGCAAATGGCGTCTGATATTAGAAAATTGAGATATCACTAATTATTTTACATATTGTTTTTTATAATTACACAATTTTTATTGAATTTGTATTCAACATTTTTATTTTTATTTGTGTTATAACGTTGTGTATTTACATGTACGTATTGTATTATTATTTTTATGTATTTTCACTACACAGCTCCCCATCTAGTGTGTACGAAACAAATTTGTAAATATCATTCAGCCAAGGTTAACTATTTTTATGCTAATTTGAAATCGAAGAACACATTATTATATTGTATATCCAGAGGCTTGTCGTCAGGATATCAGACATATAATACAGTTCTCGAATAAAAATGTCAAACTGAAAATACAATTGACAATTATTATTTATTATAATCATAATTATCATCATAATTATGTATCTACAATTGACAGATGTCACTTGATTATTTCAATGTGTATAGCTACAAACTACGCCAAAAGTAATACTTTTGTACGAAGATTTAAATAATTATTTCCCAATAAAAATTGTATGTAAGAAATGATCTATTTGGTTTCAATTAAGACACCGTCAGGGTCTTGTTATTTTCAATCTTCTATGCTTAATTGTTGAAATAGACCCAAGTAGCTCAAATAACATTTTTAGACAATGAAAAATATTCTCGGATATTTGATAATACTTATGTTAATTTATAATAATCGGTAGCCAACTGTATCATTTCTGAGATATCAGTTAACATTGTTTCCGGAATCTATAGAATAAAAGTCACATTAAAAAAGCTTCTAGTAAAGAACAAACTAATTTCGAGTGAATCAATTGTATAAGTAACGTGTCTTGAATGATTTAAAGAGTAGCTTTACAATAAATATAAATACTAGTAGACGTCATCATTCATCAGAGAGAGAACAGACAGCGACGCACCTGTGCCTGAGACGGCTCGCTAAATGTGAATAGAAATTGCCAATCTACTCGGCAAACGTTTGTGTGAAAGGAATTGGCAATTAATTAACTATTTCTCTCTCGGTGATCTCAATAATTGTTTTATTACTTTTATCACCCCGGAATTCCCAGGTAAAGTTGTTTTCCACATATTTAAAATTCAATATGTTACATTTTAGCACTCTGTGAAAAATACGGTGGACAATAATGATATATGCCAAGGTTATTAAACTTCACTGTATAATAATAATCAGATTATTATTATTAATAAAAAAAATTGTTGACAGTGAGACGGTTAAAAGTGGTAGTGAGTTTTTTTCATTAACAGCATTCATCGCCTGTTCATTTGGAGAAGTCGAGTCACGGGTAACGGGGAGTTATTTGTAAGGTGTGAAGTATTTGGCGGAGACAGTCAATGATAGCAGATTGAGCGGCTATGATGGATGAGCAGGCGACACCCTGAGCGCGGGAGGAGACGAACGCAGCACACATGCACTGACACCTTACACACACCCAACTGATATCACTCCACCTGTGTCCACCACATGTCCCGAATGTAGTAACAACGCTGGTTCCATGCTGGCCCAGAGTCTGAGATACAGTAAAAATCCTGAAAACACGTCACGTTGACTCAATGTTGGGTTATTGTTGGGCCAGCGTCGTAGACTCTGGCCCAACATAAACCTAGCGCTGGGTCGATGTATCGTGTTTGCTTAAAACGCTGCTAAGACTTGTGTTAGATAGGTCTACATGTCAAAATAAGTTTCTTATTTTAATGAGAGCTTAAAACTTCACGCGAGCGAAAGTAAATGATGCATTATTAAGCCTGCAAGTTCTTTATCCTATTGAACGCAGGGGGTCAATTTAAAGTGAACATATTAAATTCCGCGTACCGATTCAGGCATCGTGAGAGGCTGGGGTGCCTTAGCACTTTTGACAGATTTTTCTTAATAAATTTAAATTAAAAAACCGAATGATATAGTGTCAAATGATCAGGTCATATTTTCAGCACCTAGAGAAATTTTAATTTCGAGTCGAGTCTCAAACATTACCAAGGTTTTGTCAATAAACATCCAGGCCCATTGAGAGTATATATAATTTAAGTATCGTTTTAGTGTCACACACTATTTTTGCTTTGTAGTTTTAACTAACAGCGATTTTACACTTCAAGTCTATGAATCTCTGTGGCAATAAACAACGGAAATAATAACTGTGTTTAGTGTTGAGGGCAGGCTGTTAACCCGACTCGTGTTCTGGGACTGACATTGTCTGTTATCAATAGGCAGGTAAATGAATTGTGGTTGTGGTGGGGTTATAATAGTGTGGAGATGGTCGGTAAGTACCCGGGTACTATTGTCAGGGTATATAATAAAACTAGTATTGTAGCCGGCGCTCTCACACCTGCTGGAATGGACCCCACCTCAATCCCCAGTGAACCCACACCTGCCTAGCCCCACTAGTTCACTCTGTAACGATGGTTCAATGTCAGGCAAGCGTCTCAGACGCTTGCCTGACGTTGAGCCAGCGTCACCGGTTATTCGCGTTGTGAGGGGTGGGTTGGTACGACCTCCTCACCAACTTAATCACCATGTTTTCTGCCTGTCAGCCCCCCACTGCCCAGTCTGCATGGAGACGACAGCAACCGGCAAACTATGCTCATTAGCATCGCCAAGGCCTCCACCCCCCCCCAGAACCCCAGCCACACTGACACAGGGAGTCATGTGCTGAGGGATGAGATCACGCGTGAACGACACGCGCTGGCCCAACGGCGGATCAGAGGTGGCCCGCCGTCGACCCGCCGCCGGACCAGTGTCTAATATCGGTTGGGATGAGTCGTGTACCTCGTCATCACACCCCGGGGACGGGGGCCGCAGGACGTCAGTCCCGTCCCCGTGACCCGAGGGAAGCCCACTACAAATTGTGGGCACGGCTGGTACAGGACAGGTCGCCAGGGGGAGACCGTGCTGACTGGGTCGTGTCACGGGGTCACCGGCAGCTTCCTCTCATGTCGCTGGCTTCCCGTCTGGCGGCCAGCCTACCCTTTACCTCCGGTGCCAGACGTCACCAGATTAATGGCCGCTTTAACTGCACAACCTTATGCTTCTGCCAGTAACCCTAAGGTCACTACAGCCTAAATAAAACTCAATTAATCTGCCAGGCGCCGCGATACTCCCCCGATTGTCACGCTCATCATGTACTGCCTGACAAAGAGCTCCCACTCACTTTCCATAGACAATCTTCCACTGGACGAATATAGAAAATCAATTAGGCTGAGTAGGGCCATCATAATGTATTATTCTAATCAAGGACGTTCTATGCAACGTCTTGTTCTGATCTGAGATTTGTGATTTTCAATCAACAACTCACATCTCGGGGGGTTGTGTAGGTGTTCGTCGTTAATAAGAAATTAACGTCCTGTTTCAAATAATGTCAGATAATTTGAATATGTTTAACATATTGAGGTTATAGGCTATTAGGCTACTTCCCAAACAATTGCACTTTGTAAAAACTGAACAATAATTGACAAGTTGCTCACGTATCATATTAAATTTAGAGCGCTTTTTTCATAGGCCTAATGCTTTTATTATAGGCCCTATCACAACAACACACAAAACATCTGTATAACATTTGTACAATGTTGGACTAACGTCGAAGACGTTGAGCAGACCTTGTACAATTATTATACAAATGTTTTGTGTTTGCTAGGATGTGAGATGTAATGAGTTTTGTCATGAAATGAGGACAGGCCCCTATATAATTCTTTGGTTTTTAAATAATTTAATCAAAATATAATTAATCGTTATTAAACGCCAAATTTAGGCAAGTGTGACGTTAAATTTGTGATATTAAACATTAAGTAGCATGCGTATTCCACGACTCTTAAATACATCAAATTATGTTTCAAAACTCAGTAAATATCGACAATTGTGTGCATGATTGGTTTATTATTGTTTTATTTGTGTTCAAATGGAAACATAGTGATATAGTCATAGTCATTCATTACAAAAAGAAATTATATAGATTGCATAAAAACCCAACGAAATGGTAGGTTGCAGAATGAAATGAAAAGTTGCATTCTCTGATGCCCCATTATTTGTCATGTCACACCATATTCTCATTGGGTACACTGATAGGATGTATGCGTCATGTCAGCTCAGTGATTTACATACTCTTGGCATTTTATAGCCTATTTGTTATAATTAATGGACCGTGGTATAAGTGGTCAACTATAAATATTATTATATTCTTTATTCGAATACGAATACAAAAAGTTTATTTGTTAGGCCATCGACCCGTACAAAACTATACAAAATACAATTCATTCAAAAGTACAATGTTAAGAGTGATAATTAACATACGTTACAGTATTGTTCCCCGCGGTTAAATGCCTGATTTAAATATGTACACAAACTCTTTATTAAACTTTCATCCACACTACGTAACAACAATTGGAATGTATTCACATTTGGTGGGCTATCAAACGGAGCAAGGTATTTTAGACGTAAATCAGTAAACGGGACAATGAAGATTTAAAGTGGATCTCGTCTTTCTCTTCTTCCAAATACACATAGAACATACAGTGTCACTGTCCAGAATAAACCTTAGTTTGTGCGTCATAATAAGACTTATGCCCATGCGAAAACGAGATGCTACTCTCCTTGAGATACCACTTGAAATGACATTTAAATAGTTCTCTTTGTATCTGAACTGCTTATAAAGTTTATATACAGAGTATCTGTTGCTATTATTTAGGCTTATCAACCAGTTATTGTCACTTCCTTCTATCATTCCTTGTTTTAAAGTCCTAATAAATAATTGAGGATCATTCGCAGACTGGGCTTCCCACACATCATTCAAATTAAAATGAAACAACAATTCTTTGATTTTACTCGCCCAATTACAAAAGTTACTGTCATGAAGCATCATTTTATATACCTTACATGGACATCTATCATTATCCATATTTAATAACCTTCACCAGTATTTACCACATCGAAGAACAGAATTAATTCGCAGCTCGTATCTGCCTGTGTCACCATAGACCATGATGTTTGGCGTAAATAATGGTACATTAAGTATCTTTTTAAGTGAGTAAATATGAGCACTTTCTATGATAGACATATCATCTAGGCCCCATAGTTCAGAACCATATAATAAGATTGGTTGTATTTGTGCATCAAATATTTTATACAGAACAGTAAATGACATATTATTTAAGTTATCGGATAATCTGGTTATTCGACAAAAAGCTGATTTTGCTTTTGAAGATACTTGTTTCAACATAACATTTGTATTAAATTTGGTTGAGAATAAAAAAACCTAGGTAGTTATATTCTGTCACGACTTCTAACTTTTTCCCTCCAACATGCCACTTTTCAATACCCGCCAAACGACCTCCTTTTCTAAAAACTAGCACTTTTGATTTATCAATAATAACTATAAGACCAAGCTTTGTGGCGACTTCATATATTACATCAAGTTTCTTCTGTAATTCAAATACCGTGTCAGCAATTAACATCAGCAAACAACAATATACTAAGCTCAACTATATCAGGAGTTAACTGGATGCCGTAACCTCCACGGCTGCGTATATCATTTGTGATCTCTTGAACCAGAAATGAAAACAACATAGGGCTTAAAATGCAACCCTGTTTTAACCCATTTGGACATGTAAAAAACTCAGTAGTACCATTAGTATATTTTACACTGCTTAAAATGTTATCATACATGCTTTTTATAATATTTAAAAAATTACCAGTGATACCATTTTTTCTCAGAATGTTCCAAAGCACTGAACGGTTTACAGTGTCGAAGGCTTTGCGAAAGTCTATAAATGCAACGTAAACTCTTATTTCTATTTAGATATCTAGGAACGACAGACCGCAAAACAAAACCCATTATTAACCGTTGAATAAACTCTTCTTAATTCAGCTTGTTCTTCTGTTACAATGTTATTACTATTGGTGAAGGATGTCAATCTTTTATTCAAAATACTAGTAAATATTTTACTAAAAACACTACCTATTGATATACCTCTATAGTTATCAGCCAGGTAAGTACTGGCCTTCTTATGAATAGGCACTTTGACAGATTTTGTCCACAAATCAGGGTATATACCAGTATTAAATATATCATTGAACAGTTTTGACAAATATGGTACAATCAGATGTTGTAGGCAGATAAACATCTCTGCTACTAGGCCGTCTGGGCCTGCCAACTTTCCTTTCTTTAGATTTTTAATCCTAGTACATATTTCTTCATGCGTGATGATACAATTTAAAACACCTTGGTTATTTACAATCTAAATTGGTTGAATATCTACAACAATATTGTTTCCTGTTTCTTCAGAATTAATATTTATCAAATTAAATACGTTGAAAAAATGTACATACCAGTCATCTTTTGATATACATGTCGTCAATTTCCTTTTTTCACTCAATCTTTTGATGTTTTGCCAAAAGAGTTTACTATCACCAATGTTCCGTTCAATCTCTGCCACTACTTTAAGTGAATGAAATTTTTTTTTCTCTCTCAATAAAGTTTTATAAATTCGGCGTTTAGATAGGTATACTGATTTATCATCTACTTCCTGTGAACCTATATATTGTCTCAATGATCTATTTAAAAAAAATTTCAGGGTGAAGCATTCATCATCAAACCAGGTTTTATTAGCTATTTGTTCCTTAGGACGACATGAAAAAGACATGCATTCTCCAGCTTTCAATAACGCCTCACTTAGTAATTTAGTAGCATCATTAACTTCTATGGACTCTTTTCCAAAGTGATCATTAATCAATCTATGTTGAAAAAGCTGTAAAACATTTCGGATATATGTTGGCATTAGCTTGTGACGCCAGCGAAAAAAACAGTATGAGGAAGATCTCGTTCCTCTGATTGGTTTTCTGGAATGTGTGTAACATGATAAATGGCTTCTATATGCATATGTGGTGACAGTATGTTTTCTCCCACTTTAAGGTTAAAACACAGTTCTAGGAGATCAAATGAAGTAATTAAGTAATCAATTACGCTGTTTCCGTGCACAGAAATGTAAGTAAAATTACCTGAAGCTGTGTGAGGTGAAGAACCATTTAAAATATTTAGCTTAAGGGCAGCACACATAGACAGTAAATATCTATCAAAATTATTTACAATAATATCTTGAGAGGTATGGGATTCGTCAACAAAGTCATCACGAATATTCGACATATCTATATCACTACAAATATTACGTTTACCAGTACGACTGTTTAGATCACCACATAACATAATGCTGTAGTTGTTATTTCCTAGTATTGACATGATAATTCCTTCTAAAATAACAATACCATCAGTACTATCTTTATTAACATAGTATGCTGAGTCAGCTGGAGGTATATATGCTGCAAATAAAATTACATCCATGGTTGTTTTAAATAGTTCTTTGTTGATCTTAAAAATCAATACATTATCATAAAGTGTCTCAGATATATTGAAGTTATGCAAAATATCAGTTTTTATTAAACAAATCTCTCCTCCAGAGCACCGACCATAATTGGATAGTTTTCTACCCGGAGCAATAAACAATGAGAAACCACAAAAATATTTTCGTAGTCATGGGTATCAATGTTTTGTACAAACGTTTCAGTTAAGCATATAATTGAAAAGGACTTAATATATGACACGAATTTGGGATCATTTAGTTTAGAGTCAAGTCAAGTCAAGTCAAGTTTATTGCACAACAATATACATTCATTGTATGGCAAACACATATAACATTTAAATAAAAACATATACAATTTCAAATGTCCATTGCAATTAATACATATTCCAGAGTATGGATCATACCAGGTCAAAAATTAGTTATTTAATTTATATAGTGTTTCCTTCCTTAATAATTGAGCACGTGTTATATATATAGCCAATTTTCTTAACACACTATCCTCTCTGGATTTGAATATTTGCGAGAAAAAGGTAGTAGGGGATTGCGAAATGTTAGTGAGTGGTAGCAGTTCAGTTCGGAGAATCGTGTATAGAGGACATTCGCTGATAAAATGAGTTTCATCTTCAACTTTATGTATACATTTTTCACAGTAACGTTCGTTTGCTGGTGTAGGTTTAGGTCGATGTCTCCTACCGCGCTCTATCTCAAGGTCGTGAGAACTTGTACGAATTTGCGCTATTGCTCGTTTTAGTTTTCATAAATATCCTTAATCTTGGCGCATGTCCTGATTTTATTTCCCCCGACTTGGAAATACCCGATGTGCTGTTGAGTTCATTAAAAAATGTATTTTCGTACTGTTTTTTTAAGACAAGGTTTATCTTTTTTGGTACATCTACATCTTTTGGAATAGTTTGATGTTCCCACAATTTAGACAATCCGCAGCTCTCTAAAATATTTCTTACGAAAGTCACCCAATTTCTTATTCCACATTCGTCAAGTTTTATCTCTTCTTGATATGCTTTGAAGAGTAATTTCTATGGTGAATTTAAAATATTGATCCATAATTTAATTGTAAAAATGGCAACGTCTATCAGTAAAGGGTAACGACCAAGTTCTGCTCTTGACGCCATATTACTGGTGAGTTTGCCTACATTGAGTAATATTTTGCAGTATTTATTTTGCACCTGTTCAAACGGAATCTTGTCGATATGATAAATGTCTTTTGACTGGCATGACATTAATTCGTACCCCCATACTGGACAACTATACAAAAGTATTGGTTTCACCATGGAATCGAATAGTTTAAGTGATACCATAGGGTTATTATTTTTTTGCGATTTTAAAATTAAGTAGATCTTAAAGGATGCACGCATCCCCTTATTCTTTAAGTCTTTAATCGCCAAAGTGAATTTTCCGTTAGTTGTGAATATGATACCTAAATAGGAAAAGTTGGATACTATCTCTATTTCAGACCCATTTATGAAAAATTTACACTGCAGCTCCTTTTTTGCAGTTCGAAATACCATTACTTTAGTTTTGTCTGTATTAATCTCTAATCCCCATTCTGTACTGTTTTCTGTAGCTGATCTAATGCGTTTTGTAGGCCAATGGAGGAGCTTGACAAAATCAACAGGTCATCTGCATAAATTAGGGAGTTCAATTTAATTGTATCTAATGACACTGCGTCACATTGGAGAGGACAAAAAATCCTCGAAATGTCATCAATAAAAATATTAAAGAGTATAGGGCTTAAACTGATGACAGACCATCTACATTCCAAGACAGTAAGCAAAACTTACTTGACGCACAATCGTTTTTGTTAAGGCTTCGGCCACATCCTCAACTAGCGTTGTCTTTAAAGTTTTCCAGCACACACTTCAATACTCCTTCGTCGAGGTCGTAAGTATACGAGTTGCTTTTACCCTGATTGTTAATCACAACCAGCTTGTCGTGGGAGAAATATGCTCGGTATCCTTTCTCTCTGGCCTCTTGTCTCATATCTTTCAGTTTCTCCCTTACTGTCCGAACCGTTTTTGTCAAATCTTCCATTAAGAATAGGCCATTTTGGTGCGTGCAGCTTGGAGGGTTCTGTCTCTGTCCTTATAGAATGAGAACTTAACAATGATGTCACGAGGGTATTTACGACCACCGCGTTGACGCCCTGGAAGTCTGTGTGATCGTTCTATGGGGATCTATTTGACATCGTCTTCGTCCATATCAAGCTTATCAGATAATGTTTTTCTCACCAGCTCCTCACATTGCTCCCATGTTTCACCATTGACATCCGCCAATCCTCTCACAATTATAAGTTATTTCTCTTTGACTGGCTCTCCATATTCTCTACCCTCTGCTGAAGAGATGTATTCGCACTTTGCAGTTCTTTCATTACTTTCTTTATGTCTTTATTTTCTTCTTTTATATATTATTATTCACCAAGATTTATTTTGTCTTAGATTTTCAGCTACCGGTGTAGGCATATTTTTGTTCTTGCTATAATGAACGGGAAAATTGAATCATTTTGCTTATAATTTGGTAATTATTTGCAGAGTGTTTTCACCATTATTAGGAATTACATATAATTCAATGGCAATTTTTGGAAATTCTGGAGGCTTAACAGTCGGAATAGGATACGGATATTCGTGTTTAAGCCTCAGTTCTGTCAGAATAGGACGTAAAATGATGTACTGCCTTTGATTCATGCGTTTGATTTATTTTTTTCATAACAATGAGAGCCTGTTTTATTTTCGGTTATGTGAGTCTTTTGTTTAGTAGTGTTACTATTTTTTTTTCATTATTGTCATTCTTTTGATTTCATGTATTACCAATCAATAGCTTCGGTATTATCACTCTTTTGATTTCTCAGTATTTTAAAATTTGCAGTATTGTCAATCTTTTATTTTTCTGTGCTGTCAGTCGTTTGTTTTTAAGTATGATAATTTTGTTTGTTTTTTTCAGTATTTTTACTATTTTGCTTATCAGTCAGTTTTTTGTTTCTAAGTATTAGCAGTCTTTTGTTTATCAGTATTGTTATTTTTTCCGTATTTTTCAGTATTGTCCACCATTTCTTCATCAGTATTGCCAGTTTATTTTTATTTTAAAGTCTTGTCATTTCTTTATTTCTCAGTATTGTTTATCAGCTACAGCCACTACGGTACTAATAGTATTAAATGAAAAAAACAATATATATATTAAAATATATATAGCCATTTGCTTATTGTCAATATTTTGCTTATCACTATTGTCAGTTTTGACAATATTTTGGGGTTTTTAGGTGTTGTCAGTTATTTTGTTTTTATTTATTGCTCAATCAGTATTCGCAGCTCCCTGTTTTTACGTCATTTTTGTCATTCTTTTTTTTTAGTATAGGCAATATTGTTTATCAGTAATTGCTAGATTATAGTCTTTTATTGTTGAATTAATTCTCTGGCATTATACATTTTTGTTGTTGTTTCTTATACCTACAGAAGCATCTAAACGATCAGTAGAAAGTAGACAGGGGTGTCCCCTCTCAGTTTTGCGGCTCTATATATCACAATGCTGCCAAACCAAAAGGCAAGATACTGTATTTTGGCTTTGCACGGCAGAAGAGTTTCCCGAAGATTTTTGTTGCATAATGCGTTATCACAATCAGCTGAAGAGCATCATGATAAATACTGGTAAAAGGAGGCCACCTTGTGATCTCAGATCGGTATGCAATCAATCAATCAATCAATCAATCAATCAATCAATCAATCAATCAATCAATCAATCAATCAATCAATCAATCAATCAATCAATCAATCAATCAATCAATCAATCAATCAATCAATCAATCAATCAATCAATCAATCAATCAATCACCGGCGCAGATTTCTGTATTTATAAGTCTTCCTAACATCGGCCCTGTCTGCGTCGTATTTAAGTTTTAGTGATTTATACTGCTATTATCTACTTAAACACATTCTCATCTCATATGACCTTCAATCTCGTCACAAGCGTCAGATTTGTACAACTTACACTAAAGATTCGTCCACTTACTTCCTACTTGTCAAGTACTTTATGGCAGATCAAATACAGTGGAGATATATAATTATTGTTAGCGTGATGTTTAGCACGTTAAACACCTGCTCATCTAGTGTTACAAAAATAATCTTATTGGAAACATTTAGTATCTTAATTATACAAAAAATATATCAAGAAATAATGTACGCCTATATGAATATACATCCTTGCTCAGACATAGGATCGGGACGTGTTTTATTAGTATTTTTTTTGTATATATTCAGTATATTGATATAATTAGCCAAACGTACACAGAGCTATTGTTGTGTAGACAAATATGTGTTATTAATATTATATTATTTACAGACTACTAGGATAAATTATATACGCAAATGAATAAATCAAATAATGCTCCAGCCAAAAAATCATTTTGAGGCGAGCAATAGTGTGATAATCAATTGAGGGGTATTACATTTCGTGAGAGGAATAATCTGACCACAGAATCCTTCCTTTCTCGTTTTTAATGTGGTCACCAAGAAAGAAGTCAATTTTACTAAAAGCGTCGATGTGAAATAAATCTGCGAGCACAATTCTCATCTGATTCACTCTGTTCACTATACGAGACAATGGCCCGATGCCGGGTCAATGTTGGCCCAGCGTCGTAGACGATGGACCAATGCTGACCCAGCATTAGGCCATTGTCTCGTGTTCACCATATGGTGTCAAACTACGAGAAAAAAAATACAATTTATTTAAACGTCATGACAATATAAAATCTACGGGAATTAAAATCACCCGATTACCAATTTTTATGAATGATTTGCACCTGGAGGATTTCAAATATGTATCCCATGTGTATTGGTTACTGAAATCGCATGCTCAAGGTTGGTAAAAATGCAGACTGATTTTTCACACAAAGGCATGTCACTTGTTGGTATGGAACAAAGTTACATGCAATTAAAACCTGGGGCTTATTTATAAATTTAAAAACTCTAAAACGTGTTAGAATTAACGTGCTATAGTCTATATATCACTTCACAGAGTGGCAAAAACGTCTTTTTAAACCTAGGGAGACATTTATATACGTGATATGATGCACCGAAGCAATGAGAGGGTTTTTGGCGTCAGCTCTTTGGCGTCAGGTTTCACGCGCTTCGACTTGTGTCGGCCAATTTTTTCGCCAGATAAGCCATGCTGCCTGGTTCTCACGTGCGCGTCTGGTGGAAAAAAATGGTTGATGTAACAGTTCAGAATCTATGGAGTGATTATGACTGCCGGAACAATGAGTGAAACAAAGCGAGCGGACAAAGTAGCCCGATGTGTCGTCACCCCCCACAAACTATGCCGGGCCCCCTCACACCTATCACTCCGCAGAGCTGGGCGGCTAATTTATTAACTGACCTTCAAATTGATAATTTTCCACCTGAGTCCACACCTGAACCACGTGACTAATTCAATCAGAATCCGCGGTCGGCGAATGCAAATGGCGGCCGGGCCCCGGTGAAGGGCTGTTGTGGCATCGCGCATGAGCAGTCAGCTCCCCATTGTGATGTTACACGCTGGCCACTTTGAAGCAGGCCCAGCAGAAGATGGGGCCATTTAGAAGTGGCCCAGCCCTCGCTGGCCACACAATCAAACGCTTCCCTGTAGTCCATTCATCTCTCTTGTGCGTCGCTTTGCTGGCAAGTCAACAACGCTCGCCATCGGGAACACTTGACTTTCTGCGCCACACTGATCTTGTTCTGATTCTGACACCGATCGCCGGCCTTCTATTGGCTTACTGCCGGGCCGTCGTCGGAGACGCCGGCCCGGCATTAAGCCAACAGAAGGACAGGTATCCTGTTAGCCGCAGCGACAACGATCGCCAAATGTCATATTTTACCTCTTTATCCGTAAAATCAGATATCGCTATCTTCCCTACGTGATCTAAATATTTATAACATGAACTTGACATGTTTAACCTCGTTTCAGGACGCCTGCTCTAAAACATTGATTCTACACAACTTTTGTCCGATAAAATACATTTATGATTTAAAAATTATGATGAAACAGTGAATTTAACGATCAATTATACCAATAATATCAACGAGGTAACTATGTATTTCGGCAGAAACATTGAACTTATTCAAAATGTAACAAACCTGACCGCCCCCCCCCCCCTCTCACGTTTATAAGTATGTTTAGCAAAATGTGTAATATCAAGAACTTTACATATGTAATATTAAAAATAGATATAGATATTTTTATTGACACAATTAGTCAATTATTTGTCATAAAAAAATATGTAGGGCCTATATATACAGCATGTACAGCAGGGGTAGTTCTGTAAAATCACATGTTTGAAATGAAAGACATGATTTACTTTAATTAAGATCCCTTCCAGAGCAAAGTACCAATATTTATCCTCAACTTCTGTTACCCTAATCAAGCTCGCGTTGTTGCCTAGCTGTTGTTTACACTTACATTCTGTGAAGTATTTTGTCACATGTTACGGTTCAGTGGAGTGTTTACACGGGAGAGAAAAGCCAAAGTGTAAGACAAGCACGACTAAAATGACGGCAGGGCTTATAATTAACAGCAGTTAATACCTTACTAACATTAGGCCTATAAGCCTACTTCTGTGCAACAGTTATTTTTTTTCGTCAAGTTTTTGTCATAGGTGTAAGCATTCTTTCTGTAAGCCTGTATTTTCTCACTGTTTGTATAGTTTTACTGTTTGGGAAAGATTTTAATTTACGACCCCAGCGTTCCAAAGGTTCATTTGTCTCCATTCAAGTCTGATAAATATAATCGTTTCAAGTTCATGGACCGGCCGGGTGTCTGGTCATTGTTTACCACCCGTGGTTGTCTCAATTCCGGGTCAACGTCTGCGACGTTGGCCCGGATTGAGACAACTACGGGCCGTCGCCTCGCAGCGGTCAGTAGCCTGTGTCCAGTGGGCCGTGCAAGCGGTCAGCAAACACTGACCGACGCAGTTCGGCGAGACGCGACGGGGGATTGTTACTGTAAAACAACAGGAAATGGCTTCCGAGTTTGATCTGCGTTTTACCGACCCCGCCGACAAAAACAGAGGATTCCGAGTGTTAGAAAAACAAGACAGGGGGTCCACGTGGAAGTTGACTCAGCCCACGGGAAGATGATTTGTCGAGAGCGGTTTGATGTCAGCGACCCTACTCTTCCCGCGCAGAGAGAGAGTGGGGTCACAACAACTCAACGCTGCTTACACTATTATTAACAAACGCTCGTTTTACACACTCGTGTGCGGTGTGCTGAAAGGCTTTCACACCACTTGTTCCGTACGGAATTAATCACTTCGGTGTTTGATTTCGCTATTATGTAACGAATGTTTCAAAATGTTTTTTTCCCAGTCTTTAGCCATGCCATGCATCAATAACTTTTCAATTACTTATAGTTTAGAATGTCAGTTATTAATTTAAAACTTGCATTGCTGAAACAAAATATTTTTAAAAAGTATTTTAGATACTTTAATTATAATTTAAGCTTTATTAAAGATCTATATATAGACTCACGTGTATATTGTTACTTTGGAAAAGGCAAAGTCAATAGAGAAAAGATATAGGAACAAGAATTTATCTCAAAATAAAATCATATGGATATTGTTTTCGTTTTTCTGTAAAGTATATTTATTTTATTTGAAGCTGGAAATTACGTTAACCCTTTAAGCGCTAAGCACGAAGTTTTTGATCAATTTTATCAACAGAATATATCACAGTTATTGGAAATGAAATGTGTATTTCAAGATCTACTTATAGGCATAAGTTCCGTCAATTTGATTAGGTCATAAATTCTATGTTCAATCATTGCCCTTCAATATATATTCTAGACCTATCGGTCTGACAGTGATTCAAATTATTTCAAATAGTTGCTGCCCCCAAAAACTTTCTATTGCAAGCTCTTGCTGCCCCCAATCACCAGATGGCGGTGCTGTGATGCTGCTGTCTCACTGTCTCACTATCTGCCATCATGGCCCAGCAAGCGCAACAATGATGGATTGATTATGGGCCGGAGTCTTAGACAGTTGGACAACATTAAACCAAATTTGGTTCAAGAAGTTGCTATATGCATGTGTACGATATTTTTTTTGGTACTATTGCATATAATCTGTCCGTTAGAACTGTTTTTTTTATATTTAAACACCAATTATATACAGGAAATATAAAAGAGAAAAATAATAATGAATTGCCAAGCCACTGCAAAAGTTTGTGTATCACGGTATAAGTATATGTGATTTCCTATACCGCCATCTTATAAAATTAAGAAAAAAGTGTAAAGCAAGTCAAAAGTTATTTTATAGTCATTTTTCGGTCATTTACAAAAGTCTTTCGTTTCGAGAAGAATACAGAGTAGATAAGGTGCAGTAAAGTTATACTAATAGCAGTTGTAGACATTGATTTAAAATCATATGAAAAACTTTAACATTATCATAATGACTATATAATGTTATATTTGGGCGATATATGACATTACATACATTTTGCAGATTTTCGGGTCAAAAACATAAAGGCAAGAATTGTCCAATAAAATCTTTGCAGCAGTATGTCCCACGTTATGTCTGTTTATTATATACTGAACAATAATTAGCAACTTTATATAACCTAATTGACATCCCCAAAAGTTCCATCAGTTATGAAAGCACGTCATCCAATTAGGGTCCCCCGTTTATAATAAGCTGACTAATCTGTTTACTACAACACAGTCAGCGTCAGGGCCCGTATTCTCGTACAGGTTACGATATATCGTAGGCTTCTGATTGGTCGAGATGGCCATCTCGACCAATCAGAAGCCTACGATATATCGTAACTTGTACGAGAATACGGGCCCAGTGTATTATTACACAGATAACAACCCCAGTGGACAGAATACATTGATCCAATGCTGTTTCATTGTTGGACCACTGTCTGCGACGCTGGTCCAACAACAAATTACCATTTTCTCATTGTCTCGTGTTTTCTGGGATGTTACTAAATTATATAGAGAATAATAGACAGACAGGGCATACCGTCTGTGGATGTTGTAGTTTGTTTGTCTGAAAAGTCTTTCAGATTTTGATCTTAACCCTTTAGGTGCTGACGGCTCATTATTGTATCACGATTTGTTTTAATTGATCGTCACAGCAATGCATAATTTTCTTTTCTAGCTACATTAAAATGTATGTTCTGACAATCATGTGGAATATACAATTCTGTCCCAGACAGAAACCCTAAACCACTGGCACAATGCCTTATGTTTATTGAAATATTTTTATATCTCTTAGATGCATATTATTTAAATCTGAAATGTACGCACACCCCCTCCCAGATTCAATCCCACGTTGCTTCATAGACCATACAAACACCTCCATGTAGATAGACGATTGTAACATATTCTCCATTTTTTCTTCCTCAGATCAATTTGGTTGGCCTAGTTCGTATATCAATAATGTACCCATGGTATATATTGGTGTTATTATATACACTGTGCTTTAAGTATTTCTATTTATTGAATAAAGTGAAATGTCATGTTCAGTTTTGCTTCGTGGTTCTGATGAAATTACTAGATAATAAATATATAGGCATATATGGCATACATGTTTCAAAGAGGCCATTACAATCTAGAAAAGCAGCTATTAGAACTCCAGCAGACGTAGCGTCCCAATGTGTTATTGCATGCATGCTACAATGCATGTCACAATTTCTCCCCAAAGTACGGAATAACAGAAATTGTCAAACTCAAAACAAAGGAAAATAGCGTTGGCATTGTACAAAAGTGTAATAAAATGAGTAGAGGGGCTGAACTCTATATAATCCCATAATTATGTCCGGAAATAAGACACTTGCCATAAAATGTTGTTCTTTTTTATTCATATACGCTATACGAAATGTATCAGGATGGAGATCTCAGCAAACACGAGACGTTGACCCAACGCTGGGTTAATGCTGGCCCACCGTCTACGACGCTGGGCCAACATTAACCCAGCATTGGGCCACCGTCTCGTGTTTGCTGCGATACTATATCCATGGTATCAGGATCACATTTATCGTTGACAGCGATTATCCCGCCTGTTTTTTTCAGATATCACACCTGGAACAATCAGTGTAATAGAAATTTGGATGTCGGCCTATATATAATGTTCGACAAAGCCGTGAGGCAGTATCTGCTTACTTAACCTTCTAAGTCCTCACGATGCATTGAAACATAATTTTGCATCTCTGAAGAATGAGTTAAATTCCTAAAATCTAGGGGGTTTAGATCACAAATTTTTATAGAACTGTTCTAATAATAGCAATTGTTTTTTTCATTTACCACCCACTTCATGTCATCTTCATCCACTGCAAGTCGAGAATTGCGACAGCAATTCGCGGCTTGTAGTGGATGAAAATGGCAATGGCAAACTCGGGCTTAAAAGGGCTAAAAAGTGGCTTTGCGCGGCATTAAAATGCAGCATGTATTTTGGCCCGATGGTGATTTAATGCTGTGCCCGCGTCGCAGACGGTGGACCAGCATTAAAACAACATTGGGGCTCTGATTATTTTTACAAGCTATAGCTCTCTTATATCAGGATGCAAAAACATCACCGCCCATTTTGTTATAAAAAATGTACGCTATAGTGCAATGGAGGGTGCTCTGGACTGAAAGTGTCTGTAATGTGAAAAGAGATACACTTCCACTACACAGAGCTGTCATTTTTTCAGTGCTGTAGATCTAAACTATGAGTGCAGATATCTATTTGGTCGCGAATAAACGTGTGATATAAGGTTAAAATATTGATATAATGCTCGTATAATATCAAACAAGACAGATCGTCTTAATAAAGCCGGAGAAAATGTTATCCATATCAAGGTTCGAATCACAGTGAACATTTCAATGAAAAAAAGGTACACTATACTGCTCTGCAAAGCCAAAACACAGTATCTGCTTACTTGAAAAATAAGCAGATAATGCCTTCTGGCTTTGCAGAGTCATATATATTGAAGCACAATCCTGTGAGAAGTTTTGCTGAGCGTTTTCCACATATCCCGGGCTGTTGTCCGGTAATTGATTTCAAATTAAGTAATTGTCGGTGGCGGGGTTCTACCAGGGGCCTCATTACAATTAAACGGTTTGTAAAACCAGCCCAGCCATGATACGCTGTATACACTTCAGGTCACTTCTCACCTCTAATACAGATGTGCCCGAGGCTGATAGTGGTAATATATCGTCCCAAGCAGCCAGAGTGTCATATGCGCCACTCATGTGAGTGGCGCATATGACACTCTGACTTCTATGGATCGCTAAAAATGGTACTTGCCACATTTATTTTAGATGGAAAATATGTAAAAATTGGCGTTTTAATTGAAATAAATCTCATCAGTCTGTCTATTTACGTGATTTGTAATAATTTCAGTATTTATATAGGATAATTTGTCTTCATTTAGAATTTGTAACCATATATGCGACCCAATATGCGTTTTTATGGAAAATCCTGCACGATAGACCTATTGTGAATGTCTCCACGTATAACATCACATTTAGGTCCATAAGGACTAAGAACAGACAATTATGCATAACTGTGATGGATAGATCAAATATGCAGATTTTCAAGTTCGAAATATTTTCGCTGATGTGTCGTTAACAAATGACTTGTCTATGAGTGTATACTATATACTATAGAATAGTATGATTAAGCACATCTAAACTTATCATGCATATAATGATGCTTCATGCAGGTGCGACTTATAGGCCGTTTAACCCTTTGACCCCCCGGCAATTGTATGCGATTTCTCATCCACTTGTGAAAACTGTGCTTCAAATTAATAAGATTCATTGGAAGGGGTTATAGGCGCCTAATTTGACCTGGCATTGCTGTAAGAATTGAGGCGGACTGCGACTTAGAACATGGTAACCACAGACAGAAAGACACTGCGGCTTAGGGCACAGGCAGAAATACACCGCGTCTTATAACATGCCCTGCACAGTAGCTGTCACTGTTTGCCGGGGCAGTCCTGTCAAATCCACACAACAAGTGCCGTCGCTTATTAGATTTGCGCTCCGCAGCAGGAGAAAGACTGGCAGTAGCGCGAGGATCCGATTCTCGCCGCCCCAAAACCGCGCTAAACACGCCGTGTCACTGTGACAGTGTCACGCGATCTTTAAGCCCAGCGCCGGCTCATTGACGGCCCGACGTCAGAGACGCCGGGCCATCATTGAGCCGGCACTGGGAGAGGGGGTGTGTTGCCTCGCCCCTCCCCCACATCCACACTTGTCCTAAAACCCCGATTTATCGACCGCATTAAGCTGTTTGCAGATTGCCGCTTAGAGACGCCACCGGACATCCAAGAAGCCCGGGTTAAGTGGAGGAGGGTGGGGGGGACTGGGGTACGTGGGTCCACAGGGGAAATTTCGTGGAAATTATTCTCTGCGAATGCGACGCAATTTCTTTATTGTATGCAAGACAAAATATAATTATATGTAAGGTAAAATATAATTGTATACATAAAATTTATATTTATGAATAGCTAGATGAATGAATAGAGAGATAGATTCATTGATTTGTTCAGCATTCAAAAAATAGGGATTACATAATGTCATTTAGAAAATACAATACAAATATGATCAATAATTTTGGAACACCAGGGATAAAAAGATAATATATCCTGGTGCAGACCACCTAATTCCACAGAGGTACCTAAACTTTATTACGTCTATTTTGTTATTTGTAGGCCTATTCCTGTCCGCAAAAAAGAGCGCCTTACCAGTAAGCACAAAACAGTTGTATAACATTTATACAACGTCGGCCCAGCGTCTTCGACGCTGGTCCGACATTGTATAAATATTATACAAATGTTTTGTGTTTACTGGGTTTACGGTAGAGCAGCAGCAATGCTGTGTCTGTTCTTTGTTGCCCCCTCCTCCTCACTGGGTAGAGTGACAACACAAGTAGCTGATCAATGTCTTGTAGGGCAGACTACATCTTGTCTACACCGCGGGCCAAACCTATTACAACCAGATGCTTCTCTGGCCAGTGTGTCAATCATCACGAGAGTAACACGCCCACCGCACGCCGGTTGGTCAGGCTGCGCAGGCTACCGCCCACCTTCCCCACGAGCGCGCTGTAATTGGCTGCGGCTCGCTGCATATTCATGTTGTGTTTGCACTTGGGGCTGCGCGGCCCCGCGGCCCAACTAGGCTGGTACAGTGGTCAACTGTGGACTTAATTGATTCTGTCATCTATTTTACGGAGCTTGTATTTTAATTTGCTGATTGTGGTCAGGGCTCTGGTAGTGTGGGTGGGAGGAGTCTACGCGGGGAAGCCAGTCTATTTGTTGTCAGGGCTGGGGCACCCCCCCCCCCCCCCCGAGGAGTGTGTGTGTAAAGTTAAAGCTGAGACTACATGAGTAAGGCGCTCACACTGTCACTGTCACACCTTCACCACACTGACACTGACACTGTCATCATAGCTGACTATATCAGAAAACTCTGCTCCTGATATTCAGCAGACTGGATCACACACTGTACGAGTCACACTGTCATAGCAGTGAACAGCTGATTATAGTAGAACTGATAGTGAACACTGATAATACATAGACTATCACGTGTAATACGTGTATTATAACAGCTTCACCATGTTCAGACTTAACTTGTGGACTCGACCCTTCATGCACCCGGGTCCAGCAGCACCCCCGGGTCTGGACACCAGCTCTTACCTGCCCAGCCCCCTGACATCACAGGCCCTGATGGTGCTGGCTTCCACAGCTGAGGGGGGTCGGGGTGAGGTTCCCGGCACACAGGGCCTGTCCTCCAGCCAGGACAAGGACTCACATCCGCACCCCGGACTGGGGGGCAGCTTCCCCATGTTTCGCCCCGGGGATCACCTAGCTCCGTCCATCTACTCCCCTCTGCACCAGCCCTTCCTGAGGTCCCCCCTGGACCCGGCCAGCCTGGCCCTGATGAGCCCGCGGGGGCCGGGGGCCTTCCACCCCGGACACCATCCGGCAGCGGCTGCGGCTGCGGCCGCGGCATCCGGACACGACGACAGGGAACTGTACCCGTCGGCCTTCATGCCCGCTAAAAAGTTGAAGTTGATGGACACTTCTCACGACTCTGGTCGTGACGAGGGGGAGCTGGAGAGATCACATCGCAGCTTCAGTGACCGGGATCTGTCCAGTCCTTTACGATCCACCCCCAGACTACACAGTCCGGACGCGGTCAGCCCCGGACTGTCTAGATCACCGGACTCTCCTGTTGACCTCAGGTCATCTGATACTGTGGACAGAACAAGTCCTGATTCGGCAACAAACAGAGGTAAGATTACAATCACTTCATCAAAATAAGAGGCCTGTGCTATTTATCAATGGGAGAGGTTTAAAGGCGTGGGAATACAGTTTGTTTTAAACTTTTTCAACAAAATTTGTAAGTTATTATCAACTATCAGTAAATAATTCAGGATTTTGTATCACACTGAATTGCGCTGTTACCATGATTATACAAGTGCATGCATGAATAAGGAATTTCTTGAAATTTCTCACCATCGTGATTCATATATATATAAAGCTCATTCACTAGTCATAATATACTGTAGGCCTATGTCATCCTCTAGCGGTCAAGGTGTTGCATGTGCCAAGTGGCACATGCAAAACTTTGCCTGCTAGAGTCACGTTATTATATTGTGATGAGCTGAAAAAGAAAAAAACTCTGAGTAAATATGTGTAAATTTACAGTATATGTGTGTAATTGCTCACTGATCTGCACACGGTGATGCTCACACTCGGGTAATTAACTTGACTTGCTCCCAGTAATTAGCTTGTATAGGTGTCGTAATGAGTTACGACACCCGGGGCGGTTCGTTCATCACTTTCTCACCTCGACCTTCACTCTGCTCATGATCTCCGTCCCTCTGTCATCCAGACTGACTGATCACTGAAATCTGTAAAAAAAATAGGAAAGGTTCAACATTTATTACACTTTTGTCATTTGGCACCGTAAACCAGCCGATGGATATAACATGTATAAGACATATTCGAAAAAGATCGTAAATTGATATTTCTCAGTTTTCGTTGCAAGTAGATATAGACTTATATATATATATGTATGCTGTAGCTGTTAGAAGCTGGTTGGAAGTTACAGAAGCATGCATAAGGCATACAAATATTTTCCCATATAGGCCTACGCATATTCTGTTGATAAATATCCTAAGACATTAGGGGCAAAACTAATTTTACGATTGCGCGTGATTCTCATTCATTCTCTCGTCTAGAATAAAACTATAAATATTTTTATGATTATAAAGAGCCTATATTTATATAGGCCTGAATTATATATAAACATTCGTACCGATACTAATAGCACAAAAGCAATGCTATTATAGGCCTGCTTTATCAAGCAAGGTATATGCGTATTAGAAAAACAAAATAGGTAAAAAACTTATATGCAGTTTTAAAAGTGTGTGAATGTGTCAAAAACGAATTATACAACAATGAATTTCAGTTATTTACACATTACAATTGAAAAAATAATTATACTACAATCAAACTAAATGTATTGAGCAATTTATATTTTCTACATGAATTTAATGCAATTTATCTACATATTATTTATAGTCTATACCCAAACAGGAAAAACTTCGGCCAGATGAAAAAACGTTAAATTTGTAAATTACATCTTTCAGGACTATATGACAGACAGACAGACAGATATTTTATTGACAGAAAGTCATTACAGACTTATTTGTCATAGAAATGAAAGAGATATATGTACATGTATATACAAGATTGTTAGTTTGTTAAAATCATATGATAATATACATGGTATGACATACACAACTAAAATCATGGTAAGTGGCATTGCCAAAATAAAAACTGGGTATTTCGATAATATAAATGACTACTACTAAAAATGAATTAAAAGGCATTGCCAAGATAACATAGAGGTCTATCATTTTGTTTCCCGCACCAATATCTCAGCAAAATTATAACAATGCTTTATCAAAATATATATAAATTAAATATATATATATAGTAAATAAATAGAAAAAAACAACTGCGTGGCTTCACTCTCATTTCCTGAAATTTGAGTTGTAAAGTTGCAGTTCGCCTAAATTGTTACACGTTTTACATCGGGGAAGTAGATGTCAGAAAAAAGTGAATTTTAAAAGCTATGTCTGATAGGTTTAGTCTGGGTTTTCACTAGCGATCTGATTATAATTGATATTATTGTAATATTGAATGTCAGGAGCGGGTTTGACTGCGGGGTGTTGTTGTAAATTAATTAGGAAACGCTTGGTTACCTCGCGGGGGGTCGGTCAGCCAGGGACCGGACAATACGGGGTGGACATTGTCCATAGACTCACACACCCTCTCAATGTTAGAGGTAAATATAAAGCAGCGTTCATATAAATAACATAGGATATACATGACGGATTTGTTTATATACAGGTCTGAAAATGTTAAATTATCTTGTATTCCATGATATATCTTTATTTTAGTACGTGCCGTGTGTTTAATTTGGCTCATTTTAACTAGGATAACTATATCTGGAAACACGACCGGCTACGAACAGGAAATGAGATTTAGATGGCACGCGGTGCACGCCGGGGGATGTGTTTCCCCTGATGGGCGCCTCCACTGGGCGCTGCCATATTTAGACGGGAATTCCTGGGGTGCGCCCTGCCCCGCAGTTAGTTCGCCGTGCGAAGCCTAAAGGCGGTTACTGTTTACTCTTCGAGTAAGCAGTTACCGCCTTTCGGCTTTGCGGTGCCGTGTAGTTGTGGACACACGCCGGGCTGTGGTCAGTCCCTGGTTCTATGAGGGGTCAGTGATGATCACCTTCCTAGGTGACCGCTGGTCATCTATCATGCCACCTTCCACTCCACCTGTAAAACAGAAATTTCCACCCGTCGCAAAATTTGATAATAGGCCTACCTAGAAAATATTTTTCGTTTTTTAAAAGTGACGATAAAATAATACATTTGGTTTGCATTTGTTGATTTGGTACAAAAATATTTAATATAATTATTTATACTTAACACCTCATTGTTACTGTTATTTCATAATTGTATCTTAGATCAACAACTATATATGACAAGATTTGGGCTTACTAATATTAGTTTTCCCGGTGCCTTATTTCCAAACAATATGTTAAAATAGAAAAAGGAGGGCACCCAATTTTCAGTAGGCTTTCCCTCCCTTGACCATCACCATCAGGACATACACCTCCCCTTCCTGCTGCCTTATAGCCCCTTCTCATCCCTTCCATGACAGGCAGACCCGGTCAGACAAATTAGGGGGTCTCACATCCATGCCACTGGTACATACTGAACGGAAATGCGCTGGAAATTAACAAAAGTTTTCATTAACTGCGCACGTGTGTGGGGGTATGAAGAGTGAGTGAGGGTCCACACCCACCTGACCAGACACTCCTAGAATGCCATGACGTTGATTCAACGTTGATTGACGTTGGCCCAGCGTTGAATCGACGTCATGTTTATTTTATTCTAGATGATGCACCAGCAGAGTCTATATATGTGTTATATATCCACCTGCATGCGCACCTTTATTATAACACCATATGGTACATCTTACACCCACAAAACACAAATTTTACCTATATATGTAATTCTTCTGCATTCAGTATAGTTTATTACATCCTCTCATCGTATACTTATATTGCTATCGGTACTAATCATTAATGATCAGTTCTTGGGTCTGTGCGCAGTAAATAGCTGGTGATAATAGGAGGAATGTTAACGGTCTATAACTATAGGTGTCAGGTATAAATACTTATGAATATTAGATTAAGCAAAAATCACTATTTTTATATATTCAGGCTGCGATACATATAAATCTCAAAATATTGAGGATAAACATAATATTATATAGACGTAATAAGAGCTTGTTTAAAATATTTCTTCAATTACTTCCCCCCACATAATACATATTTAGTTCTTTACACAATAAATTGTGTACACTAAATGTACGTAAAAACTGAATAATTCAGTAGTTCAAACGTTCAGAATAGTTCAAATGCGGAGGTTTCCCCTGCATAGTGTGACGTCATCACGATGGCCTCGTTGTCACCGTAATGCGCCTCTTATCCTTCTAACCGTGCATGTTAAAGAGGCTATGTCTACTCGACACCTCATTGTCAGGTACTGATACAAAGTGATCAACAAACACAGCCGGTAATGCCTGGAATCAACAAGAGATGTCTACCCAATGCTGGCTTGATATTGGGCCATCGTCTGCGACGATGGCCCAATATCAAGCCAGCATTGGGTAGACATATCTTGGGTAGTCGATCTGCCTCATTTGTAATAAATACATTGGATTCATTTTCTTTATTTTCTGCACAGTTTTTCTAATAACGGTTTATATTTTCATGTGTTCAGCTTTTGAAAATAAAATATAAAATGGACTAAATCGATGTCCCTTTGTACTATAATTTTAATTTTATCATGCACATACATTGTTTTTTATTTAAAAAAATGTACAGAATGAGCTATATCCATGTACCTTTTGTACAAGTATTTAAATTTATCCAGCACTTATACATTTTATTATTATCTTTTCCTTAATATAATTATACCCATAATCTATAAGCTACCATGGTTAAAGTTTTTAATTTGAAAAAATCATACAATTCGTGGAGTACAGTGCCGCAACAACGCAAAAAAAAAGATATCCCTAACATTAAAGTGTTCAAATATTAGTTTCCGAGTTTTTTTTCCAGCACAGTATATTTACACTGCCGGTACTTAGAGAGCGCTGCGTCGGTACTATGACTTATTTACGAGGGGTTATTCTATGAGAAATAACAACTATATATCCCTATACAATTCAGGTTGTATACCACATCATTTATCTCTGTCACACGGGGAGCATTTAGTTTTGCCAATCCTGAATAAACACCCGTTCTTACAGGGGATTTAGCTTCTAAGCCGCGCAACACAAACGGCACCCCCTGGGCGCCGAGGGGGTGGAATTACGATTACCGGGGCGCACTTATATAATTTACAATGTGTGTCGTAGACAGACATTGCAAATTATATAACTGCGCCGGTAATTCTAATTTTCCAACAAAAATCACAAAATAAATTCACAAAATTGATCCAACGTGAATTGATTTTTTTATAATCTGAGTCGGTATTATTTTTACTTTGCTGGGGCAGAGAGGGTTATTCTCCGTGCGGCGCAAGCAGATCTGGCGACTATAGGAGCGTCACCTGGTGACAATGACGGCTGACAAGCCTGTTCGCACCCTGTCAATTTCACTTTATGGTGTGACTTTATTAGCGGAGTAGTTTAGGCCCGACTGATCTCAACTCAGTCCACTGCGCATATATATCAGTGGTATATATATAAATATTTTAAACGTTAACAATTTTTTATCTATTCAATAGATGGCTACATCTTTATCAATTTGTCAATTTAAAGACAGATTATTATCATTTCTGTAGTTCGCGGTATATTACTATTATTGTTAAGACTTCCCAGGAAAGTTTTACTCTTTTACATAATTATGATAATATTATTTCTTTGCATGCACTCGCCACACCGCGCCTCATTTTAGCTGGATATAAACATAAACTACAGCTCTACATATCGTCTCCTTAGATATGAAAGGGTGTATGTGCCACTTTGTAAAGTGGCACATACACCCTTTCATATCCAAGGAGGCGATATTTATATGAAGAATAAATACTTGGAACTTGAATCTGCACGTGCAGCTATATGTAGATGACGTAACATTTGGAGTGGTTGATCAGATCATGTTTTATCAGTGAAGACCTCGTCGTGGAGAGGACGTCGCCTCGTCTACCTCACTCACCCACCTTGATGAGAAGGCATCCAGCTGCAACTCTCACACACTCTAATATATTATGTTATTGGTGTAAGTAATAAAGAAAACATACAAAACTACATTCATTAAAGGGATAAGGAACGTCGAAGAAAAAGAAGATTGATAACTTTATAATACATATCTAAATTGGGCAAACATATTCATAAATAGCACACAGTCATAAATAAATTACAATAACTAACAAAAATACACTCATATATTATTTTATGGACACGAATTCAGTACAAATTATATTATATTCTTTTGCAATTTTATACAAATTTTCAGCTATTCAGTATTAGACCTGTATCCTAACACTATTTGTTATTTTCTCACCTAAATATACGGTTTTTACTTGTCTCTATATCTGGTCATCTCTGGCCGGTGTCCATCATTACTGACCGGCTGACCACACGTCAGTGATCACACGTGCTCTACCTGCCGCCAGGTCTATAGTTATGACGGCACCCCGCAGTCTGTACTATGATTTATATCGGCTCACAGTCAAAATCACATTATAATTTCAAGCATGAACACTTACAAACGTGTCAATTATAAACTGATATCCCAGAAACCACGAGATATCCACCCAATGATAAATCAATGTTGGGCCAGCTTCGTTGACGATATATACTGACCAAATTCAAAATGAAATTGACCAGATTAAAATATGACTTTTTTGCTGACGCTATTTATATTGGCGTTGTTGAGACGATTTTCCTCATGAAACATATACAATACATAATTATACTTACCTTGCGCATTAAGGTTAAAAAATTAGAATTCGTTAGAATGATTAAAAAATTAAACATTATCAAAACGCGTTAAGATTATTTATTAGGCCTATGTGCCATAATTATTAATCTCAAACGATGTATTTATGTGAAAATATAATCACAAAAAACATATATTGTTGGCATTATGTTGGCCCACGGTCTACGTCAGCAATGGTTCAACGACTTGTTTCCCCCATGAACCCTCATGTTCCTTTAATCCCACGTGGACGATATTTGATGTATTCTGACAGGACGTTGAGACTGTGGGAGTATACGCCAGGCAGATGTGAGCTGTAGTGATAGCTGGTGGGCGTACACGGCGTGTTACGCCTGGTTACGCCGCGGACGTGATTTACGCAGCGCGGCACTTTATAACAGCGCAGATTACACCGCGCGCCCATCATCTCTCTCTAGTCTATCACCCTCTCCCCGATAAACAGGATCACAGGAAGCTCGCCAGAGCTGGTGGTTGCTTAGACCACGTATTTATCTTCCAAGGTTTTTGTGTTTTATCCCCATAAAACAGGTTCACAAAAATCTTAAATTTGAGCCAAGTCTGAATATCCTCAAGTATAAATATTTTTTTCACATCTTCGCGTAGGCTAAATAAAAACTTGAACTGCTTTTAAAAATGCATATTACAGAAACATATAGAAAAAAATGCATATAAGTACAATATACATTTTTAAAACTTTCACTGTACACATTATAAGCTCCATTCATTTTTGACTCTGAATTAGACAATCTCTTAATTTACAAAAAGACATAGGCCTATATAGGCCTACCGGATAAGCCTACAATTTCTATTCTGGGTCTGGCCAAGAATTTCCTTGGTCTTGCCAATAGCTTTATTTTACAACACGGTTTATCTATCTGTGGGTTGAACATTTGTTCACGCTCACAAAGTGATGTACACAGTGTCAGTGTAATAAACCCACCATCTGGCCCGCGGCCCTAGTTTCCACTAGCTCTAACTACCCGGTCACGTTTATTAACTGGCCCTATTCAACCGGCAATTTTCCGTCTGGTTGCCCTGGCCTTAGGCACACCCTTCTCGCCCGCAGCAATGTCCGTCCGACAAACTCTAGCCCAAGGCCGGCCAGATGCTGTGCCAGCGTCTGAACGCTGGCCCAGCACCTAGCAGGCCTTGGGCCGGGGTGTCGAGGCCTCAGTTTTTCCGGGTCGAGATTCACGCCGCCGGTGTCTTACAGATTGACAGCCGAGGTGTTGTTAAACCCTCGATTTTACGAGATTATACACAATTAACGATCCGACCGTAATAAAATCGCCTGCAAACTATCGGCAATTCACACATCTCACTGAAATTATACTTGTATACATTATGATACCTCGTATATCATGGCCTGCCAAGATGGACACACGCAATAAACAGACAATTATGGCATTGAAATTTGATACAGTTGTAAAAATGAACTGCAGTGTAAATTTGAAACGTCAGGCCTAAATAAATTATTTTGTGACGGCATGGCGACGTATTAATGTGTAGGGAAACGGTTTTTTACTCCTGTGTCAGAACGACACTTTGTTTTTGATCGAAATAAAACTTATTCATGTTTATTAAGCTAAATAAAAATAAACGGCACAGGAATATAGGCCTAATTCATATCACTTTATTAATCTATTTTGTTATTTTATATATCATTATAGACGCTAGGGTCAGTGGGATGGCGAGGTCATGCTGATACCTGGATACTCTATCCCACTGCAGGCTAATCGGCTGCCGTGCATGGTCGATCGACCGTGGTTGACTGCCACCTAGTGGTGTAAAGTAGCAACATGGAGAATACTTAATCCTAGAAGCAGAATGTGGTAGCCGTTCAGCCAGTATACTTTATAAGAGATGAGAAACCAGGTGTGTGAATACTCGATACTCTGCATCAGCGCTGTATCAATGTCGGCCCAACGTCGTAGACGTTGGGCCGACATTGATACAGTGCTGAGACGCGTCCTATGATCTGTGACTATATAGAGGCGGTAGTTGATCACATCTAAGATGCGGAGCCAGGTATGGTAGAGAGCGTGTTTGTTTTTGTTGGGTTGATTGACTAGGCGGCCGGTTCTACACGCAGCCCAGCACCATCCATCAGTAGGTGGTGGATGTGTGCCAGATGACCAGATACAACGCTAATTACTACAGTATCCGCCGACTATAAAGAGGAAAAAGGAAGGTTCGAAAAAAATATTCGGAGATTTTCAATAAATTACGCATGTGGCTCAGAGGTTTATTAAATATGATTAAGATATTTTTTATATTGTCGTTCTTCTTTTTTAACAAAAAAAAAAGGTTTAAACAATAGTTTATTAATTTTGTTATTGAGTTTATCTAAAAATGTTAAAAACTTCAATTTGTATCTGTGTGCGAATATATTATTGAAGGCCAATTTACGTCTTGATATTATAATGACATGGTTATAAAAGGTTTTTAGATATAGATGAAAACGGCACATCAAAGCTGACTATTGCTAAACCATCAATGATGAAAACATTGAGTAGATGATTAGGCTTTCTCTCGGAGAGGGCAGGGAGCGAATATTCTTAATTTCTGCAATAACTACCAGAGAATCGGTCGTTCATCACTCGTTAAGGAATGTGTAGGGGATACTGAGGGTATCAGAGAATACTAGTTATTGATTCTGATGATGCTGTTGTACACTCGCTCTGTGATGTGCCGCCTGCACACCGCCCCATAACTCCCACCACTGTATTAATTCCTCTATGGTCTGGAGGGCCGGAGCTGATTAATTGAATTTTAAGAGGGTATGCGAAAGGGGTGGTCAACTTGGTGGGGCCGCTAAATGTTTATGTATACCAGGTGCGCGGGATGGTTTGGCCGGGGTGATGGTATGAAAGGTCGTCCCAATGTTGGGTTAATGGTGTGCAAGCGTCGCAGACGCTGGCACACCATTAACCCAACATTGGGAAGGATTTTAAGTCACCAAATCAGCAATCAGGATTTGATTGTGTGTGGGCACGCACGAGCTACAGGAAACTACAAAGGTATAGATGTGGTCAGTGAGACTGGCCGGTCCGAATGAAGTTCTCTTGCCCAGCAGATGACCACACAGACTGGACATAAATCTCTCTCCAGAGCTGATCACATAACGACATGCAGAACTGACCACATGAATTAAACGGCCGATGATGACCGACACATCTGAGCGCTGTCATCGCTTCAGCATGTGTGTGTGTGTGTGTGTGTGTGTGTGGTGGCCTGGCAGCAGTTTATCACCCATATACTTTCTCTTATAACTTGCCATATGCTGAATTATATTTTATTTATTTTATTTCTTGGACTTTTTAGTTACAATTCCCCATATAGAGGTATAGTGGCGACAGGACGAACTGCACCTATACCAGGCCCGCAAGATCAAACACTTATCTATACAGGCCAAAATATAATAATTTAGACTTATGTTTTGTCTGTGATATTATACACAGCCTCGAATGTCCACACAATATCTATATATATATAAACTTAAATTTTAAACCTGGCGCTTCAAGTGTTAATCTGTTAATCGGTGGCATATTTTTGAATTTTCCCTGATTATAAGACGGGGAGTGATGAAGCATGCCGATGATGAGGTGGGCCTTATAAAGATGATGTATGACCATCCTACCACCCCCCCCCCCCTGTAGTCATGCAATGGCTTAACCCTTTGCCTGCTGATCACGTCGTTTTTAATCGATTTTAATTATTAAATGACTGTTATTTGAAATTAAAAAACTGTTTAAACATCAAAATTTGTAAATGCTTGGTCTTAGATGAAGCAAATAATATATATTAGTAATTTTCAACCACTTGAGGTTGTGGATCGCGGTAGCGAGACACAGTCTCAAGTGGTTGAAAATTTGAATAAATTTACTCAGCAGGATAAGTGTTAATGACTATATCACAAGGGGTGATTCAGGGAATATTAAAGGCCGCCCTGGTCAAATAATTACACCCGCCGTTCATCTATTTAATTTAACCATATCGTCAATCATATAGAGATAGAAATAAAACGTCTTAATGGCATACGCACATACATTGATAATATTTTATATTCGCTAAGAAATTACTTTTTATTATTTATTGAAAAAATGATGTAAACTATATTTTTCTCGTTGGAAAAATTGTCGGGAGACCACATACGAAAAAATGTTATTCCTTCAAATTGTCATTAGTGTATTTTTATATCTTGAATGTATTTTAAAAACATTTAGTGTTATTTTTCCCGCATCTATTACATTATCCTGGAATTGTTAGGCTTATTACGAAGCATTTTGTCACAAAGTCATAACTTATACATTTAGAATTAAGGTTTCCTCAGTTTTATCAAGGAACTTGTCTATATTCCTTGGTTCCATCAGCTAAATTTATTTTGTTCTATGACATATGGTATATACTGCCGTGCTGAGCAAAAAGGCAGTATATGCTTACTTCACAAGTAACCGGATACTGCCTTTTGTCTCTGCACGTTCGTGATAATTTGGGCGACACCTGCGCGGTGGATATTATTAATTCCGCACCACACACTTCTTTCTCTCTTTGATAACATCACTTTATGACTTGAATTATTTCTGGTGAGAATTAATATTGATGTTATAGTGGTGGGTTTATGTGTGGGACCGGGCCGCGGCGGCGATATCTGAGAGAACATTAAACGGCCAATAAGGAACGATTCTCATTGTCATCAGACTCATGGAGGCATGTAGTAGATAGACACTGGTACTCCGGGTCGAACCTCAGTTTCATGCATTGGGTATACATGGTAGAATGAAAGAAAGAAAACTTCATGCAAAAATATTCAGTTGAAAATAATCTATCGCCCTTTTCAATTTTTGTGTTTTAAAATCAGATTTAATAATGAAAGTATTTTAAATTCGTAGCTTTTTTAATAACCAGGTTGAGCATATCAAAGACGGATGGATTTGAACCTTCAACCACTTCAGCGCGGGGACTGACTTTAGACGTCAGAATCTGACGTCTATAGACGTCAGATTCAGACGTCTAAAGTAGATCATCGTACTGAAATAGTAAAATATTTATAACGGCCGTACGTAGACCCATAACATATGTATTCGAATAAAGCGGAAAGAACCAACTAAGACATTTATGAGGATTTCAAATTTAAGAGAACCTTTAGTTTCCATGGTTTATAAAGAAATATTTCAGCGTTGTAAGGGCTAAAAGCAGGCTCAGTCTGTTCTTAAAGACTTAAAATTTCGTGTAAATGTTTGCATATTTTGTAAATGATATTTTTTTATTTTTCACTCAATTCATTTTCTCAATGGATACATACACGTTTTTGTACTTCCATCAATGTCTATAATCCACGTGCAAAATAAAACACCTCATTTTTGCCTTTAGAGTCGCAGTGGTCCTAAGCCACTTAATTTGTTAAGAACACCTTCCCCGTTTGATTTGTCGCCAACAATCGGTCGTCCTTAGTTTACGACTGTCGTCTTACAAGTCGGATATTGCCGTTTTGGGCCTGTAATAAAGCGACTGTTGACGGAGAGCGAATTATTATGAATATCTGTCATAAATTATAATCCGCGGTGTCTCCCCCTGGCGGAGATGAGATGTCCTGCTCTTAAAAACAACCCTTTGAACTCTGACGGCGGCCTTATAAAGATATCCTGAACATAAACTTATTGCATGCACAGGATGAAAAACTGACAATTTGCACTGCAAAATAATTGTCTGAAATGTACAATTTTAATCAAGCCAGGGATTTAAACGCTCAAAAAAAATCTAATTTTAAATCATGTCTAAATGAGAAAATTACGGGGTATCGTGGTAAAAGTTAATAACCAGTGTTATGTTTGTGTTAGCGGACTGTTCATGGCCTCGCCACACTAACACGGCATTGTGCCGGCGGTGCGTTCCCATCTTCAGCCGGGACGATTCTCGTTATATGAAGTATTAATGGGGTTGGCCGCCATCTTGGCGCTTCAGTCTGGGAGTTCATCGGGGCCATCAATTTACAAGGGAGTTTACCTGATTGCAGAGAGGGACCCGGTCGTTGGGAGTTCACATCCACTCCTGGCATAGAAACCCGTGTCCTTTGATGTCGAGTGCAGGTCTGCGCCCAATGTCGTTTGAATGTTGGGCCAACGTCGAAGACGTTGACACAGCATTCAAACGACATTGGGTAAGTATTATCCACCCAACCAGGTGAGCACACCCCCCCCCCCCCCCCCCAGTCTAAATCACCCGGCTCCATGGCGATGCCGGGAGACTCTGAGGAATTTTGTAAATTATCGTGGTTTTCTTAGAGGTGGGAGGCATGTGTCAACAGAGTGGAGTGTCAAAATGAGTGTTACATTGGGCCGCACGGTGTAGTGTCTTTAGTGTGGGGAGGGCCGCACCACTGGCCGCCATTATGCATGTCCGCCAATGAACTGCACTGAGGAAGGCTATAAAACCCCGAGTTACCGGGTGCGGACCCCCACCCCACACCCCCGTCTATTCGTGAGATCAGCGTGCTATTGGGGAAATTGCGCAAGTTCTGGATTATAATCTACGTGGGAAGTCTGAAATATTGTGACAGTTATAGGCTATCTATCTGTCTGTCCGTCCATATGTAATAATAACACTGACTGTGACACTCTGGGTGCTACTAGAATATTCACACGACTCACCGTAGTGCTATTATTATTATATTATTATTGTATTATTTTAGACGCTTGTATCCAGCTGCATAGCCGATCACAGCGCTTACAGTATAAAATAGTGCTGCAACAATTATTGAAAAATATTATTTTATAAACCACTGTTCTTCTAACTGTGATATATATTTTAATTAAATAACTTTATTAATGTATGTCGCTGTTTCTTGAAATAAATCGTCAACTTGCCTTTAAGAGATATATTCGATGAGCGCTTTCTTATATTATTATGCAATTTATGCAAAAAAATTTTTTTTTAAATTGCAAGTTTTCTATTCACGTTTTATTTTAATAGAAAAAATGTATTAATTTATTGAGATAATGCATTTACGAATTTTTGTATTTATATTATAAACTATTTTATATATTAACTATTTATAGCTGTTATATTATTCGGTTCTCTCTGCAATATAAAAATAATTTACATAAACTGAATTACATAAACTAAATTAAACAACTAATTTTATCCTGAATTATCAAGAACCCAGTGGTGAGAGTGTGGAATGTTAAGTTTAAACTGGTCAGCTGTGGTCAGTGACATACTGTGTGGTCAGTGACTGACACTCCAGCCACAAACACGCTTCTCCAAACATCCCTGACCAAACCAATCACTCCAGAAATTACTGTCAACACTCAGGCGGCCGAAATCGAATTAGGAATGAATTTTGCTAAGCGGATCAGCGGCCCAGATTAAGTCGTTGTGTAATTAAAGTGACTGTCGATGAAAGCCTGTTGACCATCGCTGACCACTGGCACTGACCACACATAGCCTCCCGTATTTAACGGTCAAATAATGACGGACGTTACGTATATGAGGTGAAGACGTGCTGTGACGAGCAGTGAATTACTGCAAAGTCATACAGCGGTAGCTGCTTACTTGAAAAGTAAGCAGTTACTGCTGTCTGCCTTTGTTGAGTATCGCTGTCGCCTCATCTTAATCAGTAACACAGCGGAGTTAATAGTGACTCCATGGTAACATACAGCAATTAACACTTTGAGCTCAAATCACGACTATAGTCGTTAAAAAAAAATACAAGCACACGCGGCAATTTTTGGGAGTCGACTTAGCAAAAATTGCGATTTTTTGTTTCAATTTAAACATAGTATTTTCACCCACTTGAAGGTCGCTGCAAAGAGACATATCTTCAAGTGAGTACAAATACAATTATATAACTTGGCGCTAAAAGGGTTAAATCACTGACTGGTGAAACGTAACTATACAAATAACGCTCTAGTTTATAATCATATACGGCTTGTTCAGCTTCCCCGATAGACCGCAATTGGTGATAAAACAACTGCACATTTACGCAATGAATTATATACTTTTAAATGACTAAGACTTTTCTAAAGAAAATATCTAATGCATTAGTCTTATAAAAAATATAAAAAGTGAATTAATAAATTTCAGCCTCGTTTATTGAAAATCATTTTATTGAAATTAAATTACAATTGAAATAAATAAATACGCCCCTTTAGAGGGCCTACCTGTCTCAAAATGGAAAGGTAGTGAAAATTATTTCAATATAATATCGAAATATATATATATATAATTTATTTACCAACTTTTCACATACGATAAATCATTTTTTATATAGATTTAGACTGAGGGACGTACTCAAACGCAGTTTCTTTAATAATTTACAATATGACTAGTTTATATATATATCCATTTTAATGTGAGCGTACTATGTGAAGTCTCTTTTTTATGACAAATTAAATATCATATTATATAGATATACTAGTACTTAGTTTGTATACAGTTCGTTAAGCACTAACGGAATATTGCCATGGAATATTTTTTGTAAATAAATTCCTCTTATAGCATATTTGCTACCTGCAACAATTATTTGCGGATAAATTTGTTGGAGAGTATATTCGTATTTTTATAGAAGAATTTTAGTTAGAGACGTTGTGATATAAAATGAGTTATTAGTTATTGTTTATTTAAATATTAGTAGAAACAATTATGCCAAAGATAAATGTCAAGTCTTTAAAATACAGCAAATGAGTTTCAAGAACCAGTAATTTATATATATGAACAAAAATTTATATATCAAATGAACCGATATATTTAACAAACTAAACAATAAGCAATCCACATCTGGGCGTGCAGGTTTTAAAAATTGTACATCCCCTGTAAAAAGTGATGTAAATATGTAAATATCTTTATAGTAAGAGTTTTATAAAAAAATATTTCGGAACATTTTCACATGTATTACACTATCAAATTTGTGAAAATGTCTGAAAATAAATAATAATGATGCTGTACATTCAGGAAGACCTATGACATTGTGATGCGACTTCCCAAAATTCACGTATTTACATAACAAATTCGAAAATAATCTGTTGAATTCATGCCCAAATTGGCAATAATTATCAGAACCTACAAACCTGATTTAAAATTAAATACAGACATATTTTTAATAATTACAAAAACATAATGCCTATGGGCATAATACTGCTCTGCAAAGTCAAAGTACAGTATCTGCTTTATGCAAATAGTGCGTTTTGGCTTTGCGCGGCAGTATATATATACGAATATTCTACTTTAAATAAATGATTTAAGAAGTTTAGGGTTCTAGACCTGTGTATAGTGTGAGAGAGGAGATGGATAGGCCTACAGGACGTTGTTAAGTATATGGACCGGGTCAGGGAGCTCTTCAGTTTACAGAAGAAGAGGTTGTAAAGTCTGAAGAAGCCACAACACCACATGTATAGTGTATGAGATGCCGCATAGAAGCAACCCAGCAAACATGAGATATTGAACCAATGCTGGGTTGATGCTGGCAGCATCAACCGAAAATTGGTTCAATATCTCGCGTTTGCTGGGAACCACCCTTCCACCATTGTTTACGCCATTTTAAACGAACCCTTTACAGTCAAGAGATTAAGTTGGGGCAAAAATTAGATTAATAAAACATTAAATTATTAGTTTAGGGGATAATTCGTTCATGAGCGAATAGGCTAATATTTCACATAATATAATACAGCATTGATGTGAGACATAATTGGGAAATCTAAAGAATTATAAAATCTCATTACAATAAAGACCGTCTCCGAGCACGAACAGAGTCGACTCTTTTCTTCTATAATACTTGATATTCCCTATAAACCCATCTCGTATGCGGTTGAATATTTATAATAAATATATATATATAATCGTCCATGTATTATTACAATAGCGATAGATTTGGATACTTCATATGGGATCAGGTGCAGACCGCGAAGGGTTCAAGTCCAAATTCAGGAAACTGACCGGGTACTCCTGCAGGAAGGAGGGATTCTATCAAGGGGGGGGGGGTAATCTGGTATATGATGCGGCGTCATAAAAACTGGGAATCCTCCAACAGAAGGGCCCAGGTCATAATGTGACTTCAAAGCCCAGTCTATCCGCGACAAGAGTCTATACAGCACAAGTGCTGATAAGCCACTTTTCAGCAATGTTCTGGGCCACAAATTAAGCCAACTCCGTGTCAATGCCGGGCCAACGTCTTCGACGTTGGCCCAGTATTGACACGGAGTTGGTTCAGAGCGCACCCGAGCTTATCAGTGACAGTCTGGTCGACAGGTTGTTAATGCAGAAGGTTCCAAGGAACCAAGAATATTACCATATTAGGAGAGGCTGGGGTGTCCCCCAAGGCGGGCAGATGTGCCATTTTTCCACAATTTTTTTCACTGTATTTCTTTTAGCCGTTGTTATTTTCACACTTTCGTTCGATCGCGAAACAAATAGATTTGTGAAAGGCGCATTTATTGTCCACCAACAAATTATACAACCGCTATCGATACGCAGTCGAAATAAACGAGCAGATCGGATGAGTCATGATCCCCGTCTCGCTGACCAGTGGTCAGTCGGCTACTTCATGGGACTTGACAACTTGACCAACTGAACGGGCAGCAACATTCCCGCGCACACCTAAGATCTTAACACTTGGCATTACACAACAGAGGATGATATATTGTCTGTACCTTTTAAGTTGAGTTCTAATATGGATACATTTTTTTGAAGAATAATTTAAAATTAATAAGATGAATGTCATGTGAATCATAAATAATTACATTTAGAATTGTTGTTGCAGTCTGCAGTATGTATTTTGAAAACAGCTCCGCAAAAATGTTTTTTTTTTAATAATATATTCCACGTTTCTTTACATTTACCAGTAGTAGAGAAGAAGAATATTTCTGAGGCTTTAGCAATATCTAGGACGAAAATCATGTCTTGCTTAAGTTCGTCGATTGGCTGAATCTTAGCCAATTGACGAACTTAAGCATCTTACGATTCATTTAGTTGTTATCTAAAATATTAATGTAACCGTGCCTTGATTACCTGAAATTTAGATTTTGTCTAAATTACAGGTTGCTTGTCGCTGAAATTAAACCGATACAATACTGACGTGCAAAGTCGAAAGGCCTTTTGGCTTTGCACGGCAGAATAGGCAGCCTCTAGCAGCTAGAGGGTGCAGGCTGGGTGCCGTATGGTCAGCTTGATCTGAGATACGCTGATGTGGACGGCACACTTGACGTACGTGGTGCAGATTGTAACAAGATGGAATCATAAATTGTCCGAGCACTTCCCCGATGGGATTTGTCCACCCTGGGAAAGATCAAAGACTAACAGCCGCCGACATGCGCCCCCGCTGAAACTACACTGTTCGAAGGCCATGCCAGCGTTTTATGTGTAATTTTATTTCCTTAACACGTGCACGCATATCTCTCACAATTACGGTCGAACAAAAGAAACATTTATTTTGTAGATAATTATCGAATTTACAAGAAAGGAATGATCCAAGGGAAGATAAACGAAGATCATTATTAAAGCAGCTTGCTAAATGATTTACAGAAGCTTTTGTTGATTCTATAATTATTCAATGAAGCACTGCGTATTTGTAAAAAATAAGAAAAGATTTGCGAATGAAAAAAATCCAACATCTATAATTTATGACGCATCTAATTAAAATGAATGAAATTAATTTTGTGAAATTAATGTTGTGTAGGTAATACGAATAATATTTCAATGAAATATGAAATAAATATTATAGACAATATTATTAACTCTAACTAGAAAAATTATTTAATTGGAATTTTCACCCACTTGAAGTTGCGTCTCGTGGCGTAAATTATTTAAATTTGACAAAATAGAGGTAAACGATTCTGACATCTAGTTGATTGATGTCACATTTTATTTTTAACATTTTCAAAAGCTGGTAACGTTATTTAATATGCTGTTGAAAATAAGCGAATATAATCGGAACCGGCGGTTAGATGGGTAATAATGAAACAGCTGAACAATGCATGGAGAAATGATGCTGAGTACTGAAATATACCTAAATCACTAAGTTTCATATTATTTATCGGGAAATAAAATGTACAAATATCACATTCCACAAATTTGTGAGCACCAATAAAGCTACAATACTCGCATTATTGGACATTAATTTAAATGTTTAATTTTCTTTCAATGTAATATTTAACATCATGTTTTTTATGTGTTCTTTAGGTAGTTGGTGTCATGGTAGTAACAGTAGCAGCAGTAGTCCACACATGGCAGAGCAGGGCCTGAGATGTCCTGTATGTAAGGCCGCCCTACAGGCCACAGAGGTACAGGCGCATCTGGCCAAGGAGGTGGACGAACTCAGAACTCTGTAAGTATATACGGATTATAACATTTGGTATTATCCCCAGCAAACACAAAACATGTGTATGCCATTTGTACAATGTTGGTCCAACATTGTACAAATGGCATACAAATGTTTTGTGTTTGCTGGGATAGCAATCTGTACAGCTTCTAATCGTTTGTACTTCGTTTTATTAGACAATCGAATCACTGTTAGTGGGAATGACATGACAGTTTAAACGTCAAGATGAGCAAATGTTTGGTCTCAAATTAATCAAATACGAGTAATTTTCATCCACTTGAAGTTGCGGGTCGCGGCAGCGAGACACAATTTCAAGTGGGTGAAAATTTTAAAAAGATAACTTTGCAAGTAGAGGCTCAAAATAGAATAGTATTCATTGAGTGATAAATAAGTGATAAAACAGAAGAATATGCATTTTATATTTCATCTACTTTTATTTTTTTCTTTCCACAGACGATGTTCTTCTGGAACATATTTTACAAATAAAAAAACTGGTTGAGTCAGCTATTTATCAGTCTACAAATACTAACTATTTTCTATCAAATGTTCCGATCAATCTGATGTATCACATCTATTATCATAAGCTTATATATATCGAGATAAATACATAGGCCTAACAAAATTATATTTCATTCTACATTTTAAAGGAAAGCTACACAAGCAAAGCTGTAATATATATTACAAACAGAGTTCCATCATATTTTGTTGCCCCATTATTAAGGCTGTAATATAAAATAATGTAAATATTCAATATTCAGTATGGTAATCTGGTTATGGACGAAAACATGTGTTGTATTATGATGTTCTGTCGGCCTACACTACAGCTGCTGTATTGTTTTGCGTGGGACAATTAAACAGAGATTTATCTTGATAAAGCATCAATAAATCAATCAGCCGGTCATCTGCTGGCATCACCGACACGGACACCAGGAGCAGCACCAGCTCCCAAAATACCCGCGCAGTTGTCAGCACGTCGATCACTTATCATACGAATAATGTATCGGAATAAATATTAATGGTCATAAAATAATGATTTTGATCACATTAGCTCGGATTTAAATACTAAAGTCGAGCGTGAATAAAAAGCGACTTAAATCTCAGTTTTTGGATGGCTTAAAAGCGTTATAAAACTATGTTAAACGAGGCATATCATGCGGAAATGATGGTGATTCAGGCTATCCACATCTGCACATTATGGTCTCAAATTAATCAAATATGAGCAATTTTCACCCACTTAATTGAAGTTGTGGGTCGCGGCAGCTAAACGCAACTTCAAGTGGGTGAGAATTTAAATAAGATAACTTAGCGGGTAGATGCTATCCTGACATGGAGTCCGGGACTACATGGATAGGGATGATCCAGACGGTGCTCACAGTGCCTGTCTTGTCTGCTTTGTCCGGTGTGCAGCGTCAGGATTAACGGACAAAGCCGGCGGGATTAATCACAGAATCAGACATTGCTGGCTGGCTGCCGCTCCTGACAGCCCCCCCCCCCCCTCTCTCGCGGAGGCAGATAGCAAATATGACAAATGTCTAATTTATGTCTGTGTGTGTGGCATGACCCAGGGGGCTACTGTCGGAACCAAAACCGGGGGGCTGTGTCAATTCTGGCCCAGTGTGCGAGACGTCGAGCCGACCACATCCCGGCACTTTGTTCCAGGTGGGATCTCTCTGGGCAAACAGATCTTTGTCGAGGATCACCCGCAGGAAGTATTGGTGATCCGCATCTGACGCACGAGCGCGGACCTGCCCCGGCCCGATATCCACAGACGTCGGCCCGATATTGAGCCGCGTCTGCTGGCAGTCTCTTGTTAGCCGGCGACCTAGTTGTCCATGGACAGAAGCATTAGCACATAAGCCGCACATCATGAATGCTCAATGCCCTGCCGCCCGCCCTCCCAGCCAACGCAAAGCACTTGTATGACATTTGTACAATGTTGGACCAACGTCGAAGACGTTGGGCCGACGTTGTACAAATGTTATACAAATGTTTTGTGCTTGCCCGCCCTACTGTCCCGCTGCCAGGCAGCGACAGACCAGACGGAAAATAGCTAATTAGTCCGCCTAATTGGCTGCTCCCTACCCCGCATTGATTACACATGCCATTACACCTCTCAACAACCAGCAACATCATTCACTAGATTTTTCAAAACAACTATCTTCTGAAAACACAACCTCTGTTGGTGTAATGTTTAACCCTGCAGCTATGAAAACATATTGATCAATCAGCTTGTAAAACTATGCCGATCTTGTTTTTTTTACAAAAATCTGTATCAAGGGGCTATCTAATTTTCCAGATTATGTATCTTTAGAACCGGATATAATTTCGTTGTTAAGTGATTTGAAATATTTTCATTATTGAGCCTTTGTTCATAACTTGACAATAACTTTATACTGCATACACGAGCTAAGCAAGACAATTCGTTGTGAATAAATTATTTGCTCACTCACTGTCTGTACATTAATCAAAAACAACAACATAAAGTTGTTAGGTGAGAACAAATTCCACAAAGTTTCATTGGTGAATAGTGTGAAAAGAATCATCATCAGACTTCTGACTATATAGAAATATGATAATGATGCTGAGCCTGGCAGAGGATGCTGCTGTTGTGACTGGGGATCACACACTTGGTTAAGTGACTAATTGGTGAAGGCGGAGTGGGAGTCAGTGCATCCTCCGCAATCAGCAGGTTAGACCCCCGAGGCCGAGGCCAGGGCGGGGGCAGGGCATTATGGCAGGCCCCGCCACCTACAGACCACCTAACAACACAGCCGGGGCCGGCAAAGAATGGCCGAAGAATAATAGACTTGGTGCTGCACTTCTGGCTTTGTGAAGTCAGCGAGAAAATAGAGTAAATCGAGTGATGATGAGTGATGTTGCGGTGGCGAGAGTGCGGAGGCATAATGTCCGCACGATTAGGGAGCAGAAGATTGGGAGCGCGAGGGACGAGCCAATTTGCCACCGCAGCTTCTGTAGACGCCATCGGGCGGGGCGCGCCACGGGGGCAAAGACAAGCGAAGATGCGGCGCCTCTCTAAAAGCCAATGTCGGCCGGGTCCCGTCCTTTGACTGCTATTGCTTCTGGGCCGCCTGGTACGGATGTGACCTCGTGACCTCTATCCACTGACCAGGCCTCGTAATCACATGTATTGCTGGCCCTTTAGAAGGCCGCCACATGATAAATAACACCGGGATGCGTCACGGCGCGCCACAAAGACCACTCAAGCGCGGTGCACAGAGGAACCGGGCATTGCTCGATGTCTTCTGCCAGTCCTGCAGGAAGGTCTTCAGCATCTCTGCAGATCAATGGCCCGGTCAATTCAGAAGGGGGAGGACCGCTCTCTCAGGTTATGAGCGTGTATTTATTGCGCGGCTTGTCTCCGGGTGCGGATTGCAGTTTATCTGATCAATGGAATGGATGGTAGGGGGCACATTAATCACTCTAACTCTGTCTGACAAACAGCAAGCAGCAATCGGCACAGAGAACCGGCGAGCAATCAGCAAACAGCAATGGGAACTGATTGCTGCCGGCATCGCGGCCAGGTGTATCCGCTGACTGCCATGGCGGCCCCACCACCTCAGTCCACACAGTGAAAAGTGGGATGTTATCTGCTGGAAATGAGAGTTCCAGAGCCACTTCGAGGTCCGCGTCGCAACATCGGGTGAGCGACGGGCCGGCGTCTCCGACGCCGGCCCGCCGCTCGCCCGGCGTTGCCTCCGCGACCCGTCTGACACGGCTTCTCGCGGCTTACGCCTGTCTATTTGTCGTGCCCCTGTAAAGGTGGCAGATTAAGAGGCATGTCAGAGCGATTCGTATTGGATTTGCCGGGCCGGTGTGACCGGTTGCTTGGATGGAGATAACATCTGAGCGGTCATTATTCCCTTGTGAATACCTGACAATGCCCGTGACACCTCTCAGACGCTGCGAGAGAACAACGCAGAGTGTGTGGATGGAGGGCCTGCACTCCTACAACGTAATCACACATCGAGCGCGCCGTCCAAGGTGTTTTATCACGCAATTAGTCATTTAACGGAGCGGCATGACTTGTGTACCGATAATACAATGCAATGATTTCAGTCAGAATTATGTAATTTTAACATACGTCAAATTGCTATTTATTAAAATCACTAAATTTACCAGCTACTCACTTAATAAACGGTGGCCACACTTAATATTACTGGTTTTCAGTTTTCTCTGTGTGTCATTTAGTGTCAGTATTTTATGGTTGCTCAGATGATGTTTTAATGTGATGACGCAGTGACAGGCACGTGAATGGCCGCCTTATGTAATTGTCACAGTACAATAGACCAGGTATCCATGACGACCGTCCACACGCCTCTCAGCAAACACGGGACGTTTAACCAATGTTGTTTGATGTTGGAACAGCGTCGTAGACGATGGGCCAGCATCAAAACGACATTGGTTACACCTCTCATCCCAGCCAATCGTAGTTAAGGGTTAAACAACCAGAATATCAACAATTTTTTTTTAATAATCCAAGCCCTCAAACCATTACTGTGGACACTGCGCTCTTGTTTCCACATTCAGCTAATTTGTTATAAGAAAAACAGCAAACTAATCCCAGTCAAGACAAAAACTTATCAAGATTGCCAAGAATGTCAATAAGTCGCGTCTAGCCATTATCAAAAGCATTTCTAATTTTTCATTTATCGTGCTTTGTTCCTCTCAACTTTACAAAACCATGTTATTTAAAGATGCCTTTAATATGATATCGGATATTAATTTTAATAAATATTTGATGTATTTATTTAGTATTTAAATTCAAATGAATATTTTCTATATGCAGTGACCGAATATATTTTCAAAATAGTAATAAGTAATATTTAACGGCGAAAAAACTGTTAAACTTATTTTATTAAAAAAAAAACGAAAATTTATGGTGCAAATATATTAGATAACATTATTTTTAGTTCTTCTAGAGATTGAAGTGTTTTCTATTTAAAGTGTTTCCTATGTTAGTCTTAGTGAGTTATAACGCTGTTCTACAAATGATCAGTGGCGCTTAAAGTGTCAACGGTGAAGATTAATCTTGTTGTCACAATCGTTAATGGTGGACATTGTAAATATTTTATTTTGATCTGTTTCCCAGATTTGAGAGGCGCATGCAGGCTGGAGAGAAATCAGATAGGAAGGTGAGTGTTGCTCCATTAGGAAAATTAGACCCCGGCCCAGCGACGGCGCGATGCCGGGCCAGCGTCCGCGACGCTGGCCCGGCATCGCGCCGCCGCTGGTCCCGGGGTCCGGATCGCGCCGTCCTTCTGCTTTTGTTCGTGAACAATCGTGAGATCATTGTCAAAGAAAACATGGCGAACGCGCAATAAAACAGGTCGTCTCATTCAGTGGCTAACGATCGGGTATTGATCGGCGACGGCCGAGTTCTATGCAGGTCCGAGAGCGCGTGCCACAGTCACTCCCGGTATCTGATCGCCCCATTACGATCACGCACCAGATAAAAGAAAATTACCAGGCATATAGAAGAATGTATGCCCGAATTAAGACCCCCCCCGAGCGCATCTCCGGTGTTTGTTAAAATAATAAATGTATATTATTGACGTAATGCATGCGGGAAGATTATTTCTGATATCGCTCGTGATATTGTTTTGAAAAAAATAATGGAAATGTTTTTATTTATCATAAAAAAATTATGCTTGCTTATTAATTGTATTATTATTTTATATTGAGTGAAAAATCTCACAAAAGTATTATTCTATTGAATTAAATTATTTAAAAATAAAAATAATTCTAATATGTCTACATATAGGTGCATGATATTTTCTTTATTTTGCAGGAGCAGCCATCTTTGAGTTTCGACATTGTCAGCCTGGCAGCGTCACGTGACGGCACATCTAAATCTAGATATGACGTAAGTGAAAAAATCAACTGATAACATAGATCAGCCCTATGTTGAAATAATGTTTGGTCACCGACTACGACGCCAGCCTATAGCATTAAATCAACACAGGGTATTGTGTGTGACTTATGCTTTACCTTTATTTCTACACTCTACACTTTATTGCTATACGGTACATTATAAGGCTATGTAAGACCACGATAATAATGAGATTTGAATTTTCTGCCTTTATTGTAGAATGTATAATAAAACCACATTAATAATTATATTTAAATTAGGTCCCTTTTACATTTTAATTCTGTTATTCTTACTTACTTGTGGTGTATTGTGTGGGCATCTTCATAATTCAACAGCTATCATCAATCTGTTTAATTAATGCATGGCTTATGCTAGCACCGTCTAATTATACGTGTAATTTATTGAATGTCTTTTTTATCTTCTACAGACGTTTCTGAGAATTCGGAATAACAGAGAGGCAAGATTAGGTGAGTGTAAGTTAACCCAATCAACACATTATTATTTCTTTTTTATCATTTATATTTTTTTTTATCATTCATCATTTATTTATTCACATCCTAAAATATCGAAAAATGTTCACACATGTCCGATACCACCGTCCACGACCCTAAATTATTCGTTCTGCTGCATTTAAATTGGATTTTTATGAAGATCCCTGTATTACAGTATATTGAAAATGTTTGAAGTAAACGAGGGATTTATTGTTTTATGGACCATTGTGAGTGTCCATATAGTCCGTCAGACGGTCAAGTGGTCATCTGAACAAGAGACAGGTCAGTGTGTGAACAGCCACACATGGTCACTCCACGCCATATAGAGCGGTCAAGTCAAGAGGTTTTTTTCCAGTTCGCGCCGCACCTGTCGTATTTAGTTTACTCTCGAAGCTGATTGTATGAGATTATTAAATGTGAGATAGAAATACAAAGTAAAAGTAGAAATAGTTCACTGGACAATAAACAAATGGTTATAAACTGTTCCTTAAAACAAGTCAATAAAAAATCTACACAAGACTCACAATTACTCATAATTATAGGAAGCGTCGCATTTAACACTATTTTATTTATCTGTAATTCTATAATTATATTATTTTGTTCCTATTTTTTATTTCATTATTCTCAATCTTAATAATTTCCATAAAAAATTACTTCGTACATTTTAAAGCAATCACATCAAATGCAAAACAATTATAAATGCGCTTGCCCCAAATAATATGCGTAGTTTGTATTCGAAAAACACAATAGGCCTACGTAGAAACGGTCAAATCATAAACTGTAGATATGCATCAGTGTTCACACCAAGAACCATGTGGCGATTTCTATGAAGCCCATGTGCACGACTGCCGATCGGTCCTGTATCATTTACCTTCGATATTAAAATCTGCGGTGATTAGAGGTCAATTAAATATAATTATACCGTGGAGTTTAAAGTGTCAATACAGATCACCTGAGTCGGCGGAGATCAAAGGTTATTGAGCAGCGTTAATATGGCGCCGATAAAGCGCGCAGGTGGATGCAATCAGCTCCGTGACACTGCCGGAATATTAAACTTTAATTAATTGCGCTCGGCTGGAGTGGTCACTGATGTCTGACCAGGCCTGACCACTTCACCATCCAGTGAGCACGAAAGCGACTGACCGTATGCTGGTTTAATGCCGGGCCAGCGCCACAGACGCTGGACCAACATTAAACCAGCATACGCACAGCGTTTTTCCTCCCGTTCAACTTGTACTAATTTCCCATTAGATATAGATTTCAAAAACTAAATAAAAATAATGCCAGGCAGAGCATTTCTTTTGATATATATTTTGTTTAATATTTTTTTAACGTCAGCGAGTGCACTTTATTATTTCCTGTATGTGTATATATAATTTATCTCTGACGTTTTTATAAGTTTCAATAAAATGTCGCGTATTTATGCGAAAAAAACCTATTCAAATTTACATTTTTGTTATGGCCAGTTAATGCCACTCTTATTCGTTTCTAAACAGTATTTATTATCTTTCCAGCCAAAATTCGAGGCAGAAGAAAGCGCTTTCATGACGAGATTCACTCGCCAGGCAGCAGCACAGTCACCATGAACGGTCACCTTGAAATGCAAGAGGTAAACATAGTAGCAATATATTATATTATGTAATAGTGGCTTCTAAACATCCCTGCTTTTTCATTCAGCTACTAGATCAAAATACTCATAACATATCTTGGTTAACATATTGAACTCTGTGTAACACAAGATCAACTTTTAAGTATAGAGCCGTATATATATTGCAACTCCAACCTAATTATTTCCTAACGCAAATTAATTCCGATAATCACAAAACAGTTTGTCCCCACCTAGATCGTCTATTTTTCACCCATTCCCACCATTTGTCTTTTGTCAATTTGAAATGCGTATGCCAATTGTCAGCTGTGATGAAACAGCGTCTTACAAAAGAGCGCGCCACGGGCAGAAAGTCAACAAAAAGATGAAAAGACCACAGTTCAAAAAGAGCAATTCTCAAATAAGAGTCATCCCTATATTCCAATTAGCTGGTCACTTGAGAAACACCCCGGGTAATTATGTAGCCTAGTGGACCACAGCTTCACGACCGGCAAGACTTTTCCTGCCCGCCCGTGGTCAGGACAGTGCAAAGCCAAAGGGCGGAAACTGCTTACTTTTCAAGTAAGCAGATGCCGCCTTTTGGCTTTGCAGAACGGGGTCGTGGCTCGTTGGCCAGCAACCAGTGGCTCAATTGAGTCAAACGCCCCCTCAAACGGACCCACAATGGCGGAGAGGAAGTAACGATTTGGACGGCTATCAACGCGGCATTTTCATTCAATTCTTCCCGTTCTCTTTCACACGATACTGTCGGCGAGCGTCCATTGTTTGTCAAATGTCAACTGAAATTAGCTCAGTCAATTGTTTTCTTTAGACGAAACAGTCAGCGTGTGGTCCAGAATTTCTCAACTTCTTTTTTGTCTGTGTTCTTGCCAATATTTATAGTTCTTTGTAGTTGATTTGTGTACTTCCGTTTCATGCATGTTTATATATTACGTGCTAAATTCCTTCTATTTTGAACTTTTGAACATTTGAAGACGAGTATTATAAAAGAAGCAAAAGGCACAAAAAGACGATAATAAAATAGATTCAAAAAGTTAGAATGAACCACCAAAAAGTTTGCTTTTATGAAAACTAGGCCTACATTGTTGCAACTATATTATTTATCGATAAAACAAAGATAGAAATGATTCGTATCATGTATTAGGCCTATTTTGGGGACATTTTCGCAGTTTAGAAACATGCGCGATGCGACTGATTACGTGCAGATTGATCACGTACACAATGTCTTCTCGTGAGTCTGAATCCAACTGTAATCTCATTCCGTCAGCTATTCTGAACCTGTTTCTATTTGTTAACAGAAGGAGTGTCAGGAGGACGAGACGATAGACGTTATCGGGTATGATGACCACGATAAAGATAACAGTTGGTCCCCAGATCAAAACGGTAAGTTGACCACTTCGCTCACAACATGTTCACCCAGATTTACCGTCACTATACATTTACCTTGTCCGGCAAAGCCAATAAGAATTAACAACTTCGTACTCCTCAAGTGCTGTGAACATCCTGATTTTAAAATTTCCCGATTTCGCCAATTTGACTTCAAACACACCTAATTTAATCATGTAACCTTATTTTTATCATTATCATTTATTTATCCTCACGATGTACTTTTTGATAAATGATATGTAGGCCAGTCTCGCTAATGACATAAATAAACTGAATATGTTGTTTTCCAATTTTTCAGTTCATTGTACTTCACATTAAATCTATTATTAAAATAACTTCAGATATATCTTTTTTAAAATCCGTTTCACATAACACTCATGTTACTGAGCAAGTTCACTAAAGTATGATTTCATTGAGCCACAAAAATCTGGCGAAAATTTACGATATCAGTAATAAATATTTTGTGCATGCACACAGGTGATCATTCCATTCAGACCCACGTCCTCACAAATGTCGAGACACCTCACACATTCTATTCTGGTAGTGCATTATTCCTCCATGTAATTTATCATTATACAGCCACACCAATGAAAATATGTTTTGTGTCTCTACCATCAAATCAGCGGAGCTTGTTTCCTGAATGGAAACGGGAGGTGTTGTAAATTGTTCTGCCTGGCTATATTTACAGTGTATTTTGTGGTGCTATTCTATACAGTTCTCGTTTTGTTTTGTTACAGGCAATGCTTCCAAACGCTTGCATTCAGCAACAGACAGCAGCAGTGACAATAATGAGCAGCAGTGAGTGTTTCTTTTCCTTTCATGTGCGGTTTAGAAGTGAGAACACTTAGATATTTTATTACACGGATTCGCCTGTAGGAATTTTAAGTGCTACATTTCACAGTATATTGGTGTGCGACATAGCGATGACATTATAAATAGCGTTATTATTTGCGGCACATCCCCAGTAAACACAAAATATTTGTATAACATTTATACAACGCCGGCCCAACGTTTTTGACGTTGGTCTGACATTGTATAAATGTTATACAAATGTTTTGTGTTTACTGGGTCGTTCCGGTGAGTAGTACAATCACTGGACTTGTCACTTCTCACACCTCTGACGACTCATCGGAGGAGCAGGTGGGCCAAACAAGGTCACTAGTTTTACTGGCTTTAAATGATCACTACGATGGACCACAGTGCAAAGCAAAATTTTTTAGGCAGTATCTGCTTACTTGAAAAGTAAGCAGATACTGTCTTTCGGCGTTGCACGACAGAACTGTAATGATGGGCTGTGAATTTATTTGGTTGTTTTTTCTCTGTTCCAGTCAAAACGGAGAAGAGAAAGAGGGGCGGTCCTTGAAGAGTGCCGCTGGCAGTTTGAAGGAGAGGATCAAATGCTCTGTATGCATGGTAAGTCTACAAGCTTGACTGAACCAATACAAACCAAACTTAACACGGCAGAAAATCACACGCCAACCAAATTACCCCACCTCACCTAAGAACTTTCCAAAGAATTTCAATGCAATGAGAACAAAGGTTTGAAATCCTTTAGCAGGGGCCGTAACAAATGAGTATCTAGTCAAGCTACTCAAGTGGAGGGGAGTGTTAAACGTGACACTCGGCGTAATTGTGGTAAACTGCCTTCTCACTTCAGTTTTCTATGTTGCGGTTTCGGTGAACACTAGGCTTGGCGTGATGTTCTCGTTTTGTAACAAATACCTGTCCTATATAACAATTAGGTGGCGCACAGCTGCCGGTAATAGATCAGTGTGTAATGTAATGTAGCCTACCCATCACGCCAAATCACACTGGTCGACTGTGTATCGCCCGTGTTCACACTCTGTCAAACGCCACGCCGCAGTCTATGAACGTGACACATGCACGACAGAATATTACGCCTGATTAAACCAAAGGAAGCGCTACCTCACCCACGGAATATTAATTTGCGTGTGAATATCACAGCAAACACGACACTTCGACCCAATGTTGTACCGATGTTGGGCCGCCGCCGCTGGCTCAAAATTGAGCCAATGTCTCAGACCCTAGTCCAACATGGCCCCAATGTTTACCGGGGTCTCATTTCTGCTGGGAATACCATAGCGTGTGTATCAATTCTGCGCAGCGTGTTAATAATAATGTTGTTTTTTGGTGTGTTATTCAGGAGGCGTACACAAGTCCTGTCACGTCCGTACACTGCTGGCACGTACACTGCGAAAGATGCTGGCTGCAAGCTCTGGTAAGAAAATAAATAGTTTACGTTTATTAAGAATGTATTTAAGACTCATTATGAAACTTGAAACGGTTAAAGTAGAGCACGATACCAGAAAAAATTACTACATATAACAATCCGTAATAATGATGTGATAATTATATTTATGCAGTACTGCAATTCTGTTTTTTATCATAATAATTAAATTTGCATAAAATATAATTGCTAAAAAATGATTTAGTGGCGCAGTACTAAAAAATATCTAATAATAACAAGATTACATTAAACTATTGATTTTTAAAATGATCTTCTTTTTCTTTGCAGGGGACAAAGAATTGTTGTCCACAATGCAATATCGTCACATCTCCCACAGATCTCAGGAGAATCTATATATAAACGCGTATTCCGGATCTGTTCCGGATCTATTCATACGATTAACAACAAATCCAATCCAAAGAACTGTAGCACCGTGACTTGATCGCGGTTTTGATACCAGAGGGTAACGAGTGAAACAAGCAATGGAGTTATTATTCACAAAGTTATAGTGAATAACTTGTAATATTCTGTTGACATAATTATATTAATGCTATTCATTGTAATTATCACAGAACGTTGCACACTATGCTGTTTGCTTTAATTATATATGTTTGTAAAGTAATTATGCTAATATCACCAGGTGTGATAGAAAATACCCACAAATAACCGATCTCTTCGTTATTGCTGTTATTATGTATTAATCTAAAATATACCAAAGTATTTGTTACGTGTTTTAATGAGGAATGGGCATAATATAAAACAAGTGGGGGAAGGTTAGAATTGCCTATTTTGTTGCTAGCTTTAATTTCAATTGTATCTGTAGGTGCCAAGCTGTAAATGAACACTGTATATATACTTTGTATATTATGTTACGAACGTTATTTTCTTCTTATGGTATCCGCTGATACTAGAATTTGTATTTTTCTGTGATATATCATATTATGAACACTAGTCAGCCTACCAGTTGTTCAGCGTGTCTCTCCGCCACAACGTTTCAAGATATTTTGACAAGAAATAAGAGCACCATACTCATAAAATAAATTACATCACAAATTAAAAGTGATTATTTTTCAAACACAACTTGTGAGAACGATCTTTTGACATACTTTTC
>OZ024902.1:81111987-81316987 GCA_964017125.1 Flabesymbios commensalis
AAAAAATCGCACGACAGCTGCCCACATTCGCAGCCCTCGCAAAACAGTCTAGAAGCTGACTAGGCCTACCTATGGGTGAAATTTCAAAAAACCCCAGAAGGCACATCTACACCCCCTAAGGGATATGTTTGTGCAAAATTAAATAAATCTATCCATGGGTTTCCGAGATCTGCTAATTGAAATCCTCTAATATTACTAATCTAGGGATGTATAATTCATTGCCAGCAAACATGAGACGTTGGCCCGGTGTTGGGCCAGCGTCGTAGACGGTGGCAAAACATTAGGCTAACCGTGGGACAACGCTTCGTGGATCATCCTAAACTTTCCCAATCTGCTAATACAATTAGAATAAGCGTGTACAATAGCATGCCCATTTTCAGAATTAATGAATGTTCTCACCAAAAAACTACTACATTGTCCTTTTTGTAACTTGTCAAAGTGAATGTTGTGTGCATGGAATGTCGGATAAAATAAATCTTATTAGGACAGTAGGCATACATCCCTGTGATGTAGTAATCTTCCGACAGGATTTTACTCGCGGTGTAGTCGCAATCATGGCTACTGATTAGTTTCGTGAAAGAAAACAGCTACAAAATAAATCGGAGAAAAATCTACTAAGTATGAGAGAGGAGACGTACGTAGCAATGCTTTGAATAAAATATTTCCTCTTTCAGAAAACTGCTAAAACGCATTTCTTCGATCTGGCTTTTCCGCCCTAGCTCATCTGCGTCCCGTCTCCCTGATGACGACCGTGCTTATTTCCCTCGACTCTTTGGAATTTGATAAGGATGGATTGAGGAGGCGCTATAGAAATTGTCATTTCATTCATTCATTTCATTCAATGATGTCGACCGCACAATAACAGCATGAAATAACCTAATTAATAAAACACATTCAGTGGTTAAGAAAGAAGTATAATAAGAATATAATAAGACAACTGCATGAACCATTTCCTTTAAAGCTGTATATGTTGCGAAAGTGATCAGATACTACAATCTCTGTTATTACCACCAAATATATCATAATGTTAAAAGAATCGATGTGATGCAACACTGGGTAGGCCTACCGTTCTACCCCGGGGTATTGGTACCACTTTATTTGCAGCAACATGGGGAATGTGGCGGGAAACTTTAGTAGAATTTGCGTTGCAACGGGACCTTATTTCTGAGATGTGGAAATAATGTAATTACACCAAAAACTGTCATAAGGTATCTCGGGGTAGATCTAGAGCAAACACTTAGCGGCACAGCTATTGTTTAAAATATTTTGAAAAAGGGAAATTCGCGACTGAATTTTTTTTCGGACAGGCAAAATATTTCAACACCAGATCTAGAAAATTGTTAACATCAGCCCTAATTCGTCGCCATTTCGACTATGCATGTTCAGCCTGGTATAGCGGCCTCCAAAAAACTATGAAGCAAACGGTTTGCTCTTGATTTATCCCCCCTGGACACATTTAGACATCACACATTTCCTAAAGATGCAGTGGCTTCCAGTGGATGTCAGAGTAGAGCGATAAAATCTCAACATCATGCACAGGATTGTCCATGGCGGAGCGCCATGTTATCTTACTGAGAGTTTCGGTATGGTTAGTCAGGTGCATGATGTTGAGACAAGACATAGAACGTTGTCTGTCTCCATGCCATTCACTGGGAGAAACGGATCTAAGGCTTTTAAATTAAATGGCATTAAATCATGGAATAAACTGCCTTTGAAAATAAAGAAACTGAACTCATGGAAAATGTTTCATATTTATAATTTATTCTAAATAAAGTATTTTCAATTCAATTTTCTGTAAACCTTTCCGGTCGCCATCTGGTCTACTTTTTGGGGACCACTATGGAAATAAGAGTCACCAGACCCTTTATACTCTTTTATCCGTGGTGACCAGTATGGTGGCCTTGATTGTTTTACAATCGTGCTTACATGTACATTACAGAATACGAACTTTAACTTCCACTTTTTCCCCTTTCTAAATATAATATACACTTTTTTGTACCCAAGGGTACAACTTTAAAAAAGTAATAAATAAAAAGATAAAATAGTGGATTTCTATTTGGTATCCCATGGTACACCATTTATTGCAACATATATAGGTTGTAAACAATTTTTGGTGAATTGTTCATGGAATATAAATAATACATACCATTTTCAAATTCAAATTAAATTTAGCTAATTGTTCTGACTAAAACTATCGATTTACAGTATTATTTTTCATGGGTGATTTACAGTGTTATACAAACTTGATATTAAAATAAAAACCATAACAGGAGTTCCGCATCCCATTGCTGGTTCAATGGCGGTCAATCGTCTACGACGCTGGCCTAAGACTAATCCACCACTGGGTCTGCTGTACTTTGTGCAAACACGTTGCATTCATCCAATGCTGTCTCAATGTTGACCGACAGTTTTCGACGCTGTCCGACATTGAAACAGCATTGGGTGATCGTACCGTGTTTTCTGACAGCCGCATTGTTATGCGGGTGACACTTTCCATTCCGGCGCCAGAAACACCAGATACCACAATATATTGACAATATATTGGACCACCGTCTGCGACGCTGGGCCAACATTATTCCAACTAAAACCCTTTTAGCTTTAATCATTATATCCAATCATGAATGTATTTTTTCTGGACACTTTTTAAAGACGAAAGTACTTAACCTAGGGACCTCAAACTTTATATTCGACATGTTCATACGGACTGGTGTACAAAAATGTCAACCTTTTGCCACACACAGCACCCCTCTTTCCCCTAAATAGGACACAAACTCAGGCAAAATAAACTTAATATGCTCCTGGCCTACGGCCGAGCCTAAAAATATTTAGAATAGATAACGATCTAAGGCGAGTTGGCTGGGTGAAAATGGCCTAGTTGTGAGAGCGAATAGTGATGATTTAAGTCTTTGCGCATGCACATTTTTCAGGCAGATATAGAGATACTAGTACCACCAAAGCTTCTCCCACCCAATCAGTATAAAATCATGCAGTCAACGTCTCGTGTTTGACTTTATGCAATTGTAAAATATGCCATTTATATCTATATATAGGATAAGTCAACATGTGTCTCACATTCCACAAAAGGTTCCACTAAATGTGATACCGATATATCATTTGCATATGCAGAAAACGGGAGGTGCTGACCCAGTGGTGGTATAAACTTGGTCCATCATTATGGGCCCAACCGCATGCGCAGCATGGCCAACGTCCACGGTGTGGTCCGCAGTAATGTAAATTTTATGGTTCAGCGAAATAAAACGACCCAGACGTTATCCTGCGAAGTGTTGGTATAATGTGTTGGCTCATCGCCTATGACGCTGGACCAAAATTATACTGAGTGAACATCTCGTGTTTTCTGCTGTGCTCTAAAAGCAAGAAGCATTGACCCGACCTCGGCCATCACGGAGTGAATTTCTAGTGATTGCTTGGGTAAGGCGTGTCTTAGTGTCCAGTGTATATATTGTCATTTTAACACATCTTTCTGTGTTCATGAAATGTTGCTCCGGGATGCTGCTACGTACTTTAGCAGCCTGGCCATGCCGGATACACATGACCCAGGGCAGTCATCTACCATTATAGCTGATGTTGTCATGATGTATACACGAGGAACTAACACTCCATGGTGGATGATGCTGCTCACTTCTAGGGTAAATCCATAAAAATAACAAAATTAAAGATCAATTAATCATCACACTGGACTATTGGGGCAAACGAATTCACAAAAAATAATGTACTTTTTCATGTTATTATTCATGTTGCATCAAATAAAGGCGCTTTTACAAACAAAATCGGACAACCCATATATATAGCCCTATATTATGCTATTGCTTCAGATTTACATATAATATACAAGATAGTACTTGAATATATAGTTGAACTGTTATAGGTATTGCACATCAAGCAGCGTGACTCACTTGGCAACTAGTTAGTTTTGCCAAACAAATCAGATGCACATTTCACTAATAAATCAGAAACAAAATCTTTTACTAAGAAGTAGCATTATTTAGTAGGAAGTAGCATTATTTTTAAATGATTGCTAGCAAGTTGCATGACAACAGAACCAACTACCGATTTCAATCATGGATTCGGAGCAACAAATTCATATTTTGGCCCTACTTTTAAGGGAATATACTAATTTGAATCACGCCACGCCACGCTACTTTTCCCCAAGTACAGCGGCAAGAACGACACAGATCAACCGATTATCACACGTCAAACATAACCTTAAATTATTCTGTTGTATTTGTTCAATGGCCCAAATAATACGAAACACATAATTTTAGCTTTCTAAGAAATAAACAGTGGATGAATAGAGACCAGTTGCATGAACCACTAAAACTATTTTAACAAATATTTACAATATAAAATATACATAAACATATCTTGAATGATGGCGTAGGCCTACATATTAACACGATGATAAAATTAATTATTTTTGTCTCACATTGCGCAGCCATATGGTTTTTCTAGTGTCTAATTTAGTACAAAATCGTCAGTAAACACTTGATAGCGCATAATAAAAATGTTTGCTTAGTGATTTAAAATGATCAGAAAATGTCTAATAATGATCTTGTACATGACAGCCAATGTTATGACCTCTCAGAAGATGTTGCTCTTTTAGCAGCAAGTAATCTGTCTTGTTCATGTTCTTTTTCTCTCTGTTGCTCTCTTTGTAATGCCTCATGTTGTTTCTGTTGTTGTAGCTTTAGTGCGCGCCTCTTTTGAAAAAAAATATAAAGGTGAATAAGCATCAGCAGAGGCAAAAAGTCAATTGCACATAAAAATTGAGACCGCTATCATGGCAATGAATCTACAGCTATATACAAATCGGCTTAGATTCGAATCAGTTGAATATGCTTATCCTATGTGAATATCAACTGCTAATGTAAAGTTATAAAGTTATTAAGTTATAATGTAAAGCTATAAAAACAAATGATTTTGCGACCAATGTAAAATATGATCACTCAGGTCAGCATGCATAGCATTTGATGGGCTCATATAAAACTCACAGACTCGCAAGGTGAAATTACCAAGTTATAATTCGATATGTCAGCCACTTAATTTTTTAAACAATTGTCAAACACTTCCAAAGACACATGAGGTTAAATAAAATTAGCATGAGAAAATCTGCAAAAAATAAGCCATTTACAATTATTTTGGTTATTTGCTACTACTAATTTTAAACAATTAGCATATCAAAGTGGTACGACAATTGGTCATTCAACATGTACAGTGGAGAACCTGTATCGGACCGCCTCATAAAACGGACCATCCCGGAATACGAACCTTAAGCTAGTCCAAAATTTTTGCCCATTCAGATAATGTATTATCAGATTCAGAAAGCGGACCGACCCACGATTCGGGACACGGACCACCCTTTTCCAGTCCCAAATAATAAAAGGACTAAAAACACGGACCACACCTAAGAGCAAAAAAAATCATTCACACTTTTACAGAGAGATATATGCATCAACTAATGGGACCAGCTGGGAATGGATCTACTAATGGGACCAGTTGTCGCTGGATCCACTAATGGGACCAGCACTGCAAAATCCACTAACGGATCAGCACTGGCATAATTCACTAAGTGGCCCAGCCCTGGTTGGATCTAATAAAGGGACCAGCTCTGGTTGAATCCAACAAGGGAACCAGAGTTGGCTGGACCCACTAAGAGGACCAGAGCTGGCTGAATCCACAAAAGTGGCAAGCGCTGGGTTGATCCACTAAGCTCAGACTGGATCACGTAAAGGATTAGCGCTGATGAGATAAATAATACAATGTTATTTCAACATCGAAACATTGCCATCAGTGCAAATTGCAATCACTCGGTTTATCATGTCCCTTTCTTAAGAGTCTTAGGTTGGTTGCGTTCTCAACGGTGTCGTATTTCTTTGTTAATACAGTTCAAAATAATATATAGGGTGCGAGCTAACGATGACAGTTTAGTGTGGTTTATGTTGCCAAGATAAAACAACACAATTTAAGTCAACTTCTTATATTGAATAATTTGTTAAATTATAGGAAGTTATATTAGCACTGTTATGGCTAATATTGAGCTACTGGTCTATGGGAAACACAAGTTCCAACAAAGACGCTTTTAATTTTCCACCAACTGACAAAAATAACGTTCGGCGTGCAACAATCATTCAAATACGCAGCGATACAAGCGATACAAACAAACAAATGGTCATATTATTAACATAATCTGATAATCATAATTCGAGAAGATTATAATTCGCTAGTCTGTTTGTGTCCACTTGAATTGTCATAATTATATGAGAGGATCTAGCGTACAAAAGGATTATCACCTGTAGGCCTTATAGCGTGATTACACCTTTGCGATCCCAGAATACTTTCAAATTGTTATTTAAAATCATATAGTGAGACAAAGCATAACAATTCCGTCACGCTGCTGTATTAGTTTCGCATATTCAACGGAATAATTATCAAATGTATTTTTCTGTGAGGACGTATAAATTATATCCAGTTAATGGACTGTAAGTTAAATAGGGTTAACTACGGCTGATGAATTTCCCGTTCACAGCTGCTATGGTCTGATCACCCTAAACAAACGATACTATCACACTAGAAACGTAATGAAAGAAATACTTTTTTACTCCAAGTTGATCGTATGAAGTATATATTTTTATATGCATTCAATATTTTTTTTTTAATTGTGTGGTTTTTTCTTATTATATCATGACGTAATATTCAATACATTAGTCTAATAATCGACCTTGATATCAACACGTAACGAGATATATCTAGAAACAGAATGAGTATATCTATTGGCTAGTTTCACAAATCGGCAGTCCCAAATTGGGACCACTTTCATTCAGTCAGTCCCATGGGTGGTCCGATTTCCGGGTCTCCACTGTACATGAACAACTCAGCAAGTTCACGAGTAATATTAACTATACTGTTCTAGAAATAATTCCGACACTAGTAGCCCACCCTCTACAAAAAAACCCAAAAGTTAGAATAAAGGAGAATCAAAATATGTAATTAACTTATTGATATTCGTTTGTACATTATTGTCGACCCCTTCACAAGATTTAGGGCGGGGGCCCTAGGGTAGTGGTTAGCACCGCTGCCTTTCACGCCAGAGCTCGGGGCTCGTTTCCCGGTCTCGGCGGTTTGAAAGAGGTAGCGTTGTCGGCCTCAGACCGCCAGGGCTCGAATTTCAAATCCTGTGTCTGGAGGGCAGTGTCATCTCACTCATCTCACCATCCTCAGGAGGTTCTCCTGGCCCAATTTAGCCTATATGTGCACAAAAGTGGCCTAAAGCCCGATTCATTTCATTTTATTTCACAAGGTTTAAATAGAAAATACTGTTGGATCATAGTTTCCTTATACACATGATATATATTATTTAAAAAAAAAATATGGATTACTCACTTTCAGTTTTGCTGATTTTTCATGTAGATACATCATTTCTTTTTTAATGTTGACTAGTTTTGTCTGGTAGAGCTTCGCTTTATTCATCTGTAAAAATCATTGCCATGAACATGAATGTAAAAAATGTCATTTATGCAAGCGTTTGGTGAAAAATAGTATACAAATGAAAATTAATCAATAAATCAATAAATCAATCAATCAATCAATCAATCAATCAATCAATCAATCAATCAATCAATCAATCAATCAATCAATCAATCAATCAATCAATCAATCAATCAATCAATCAATCAATCGATCAATAATTAATTAATTATTTAATTAATTGATTAATTAAGAAAGCAAATAAGCAAGCAATTATTAAAAATACCGTGCAAGCACTCAAACACCCCTCGGCTGATGCAGTGACTTAAAATGGGCACAGATTTGACACAACTGCCAATGCGCTATGCCAATACTTGAAGATCACCAAAATGTAGGCTTTATATATATTTAATATATTATACCACATGTATCTTATACCAGTTATCAAGGCATTTAACTGAAAATAAGAAAGATTTATTAAAACAGATAAAATCAAGATGGTCGCCATCGCCTCGTTTTGGGAAGCACAGGAAAACGCACAATGCCAATAAACTCACAGAGCTCGCAAACCTATATATGCCAGGTTTCAAGGCATTTCGCTGAAAAAAAAAAGATTTATTAAATTTGATAAAACCAAGATGGCCGCCATAGCTTTGTTTCCTGTCGCACATGAAAACGGACAATGCCAATAGACTCGCAGATCCCGAAAACGTATATATACATGTAGGCCTGCCCGGTTTCAAGTCACTGTGTAACTTCACATAAAAAAGTGAAGAGATCCAATGATTATTTGTCGAGTTATTGTGTTAACAATAATTGTTTTTTAATCTTTGACCTTGATCTTGACTTTTGACCTCGAGCTTTGTTAAAAAAATTTGCAGGAGGGGTTGATTTGTATATGTTTATGTTTGTATAAATTATGAAATAAATTTGTTGACTATGTTGGCGCAGTAGCCAAATCTGGCGGCGCACGAAGGTGATGACAATACCCCCTCGGGCCCGGTGTAGACTAAAAAAGAGTATAGTTTTTAATGCTTCGGAAGACAAAGTGAGGAGGCACACTTTTTAAACTGATAAGTTCAGGATTGCTTGAATTTTGCAAAAAAAAGCACTGGTCCTAGCACAAAGCCCTGTGGAACTCCATATGAGAGTGTGACTTTATCTGACAGTGTCTTTAATTTTGGTGCCTGCCCAGATATCCCATACCAATCTAAAAGTCTATCTGTTAATGTAGCATGGTCAAAGACAAGTCAAGCAAGGTCAGAGCTCTGTAACTTCACCATTGTCCATACTAATAATGATATCATTATGTGCTTTCATGAGAGCCGATTCTGTAGAATGATGTTTCCTGTAGGCTGATTGTAATGGATTACATACATGGTTATTTTTTATATAAACTTGCAGCCGATTGGCTACTATCTTTTCTGAGATTTTGGAAATAAAACTCAAGTTGGATACAGGCCTGTAATTTTTCAGGTCGTTTTCAGGAAGATATGTTTTTTTAGTAGTGGTCTTACATGAGCTTCTTTGAAATTTTGAGGAAATGTACTAGTTTCCATTGAAATGTTAATTCTATGTATGTCTCATGTAGGTTTGTTCATGTCCTTTATATAGCATGTATAACACTTATAAAGAGCAACAACAGGACACCCGTTTATAAAAAAAGTATTAGCAGGGCAGGTATGGATGTAATGTTATATGAGGATTTCGAAATGAATATGAAATTTAATTGAAAGTCAATGTAGAGAACGCTGACTTGTTTGCACAGTGATTGTGGCTCTCATAATATTTCCCCAATGCTGGCTCAATGCACTCAACGTGCAAGGGATTAGTGATAGGCTAATTGGCAAATAAGACATGGCGAACATTCGTTTAATGTTGGGTCACTGCCTTTGACATTTTACCAACCAACAGAGGACAAAGCTCGTTCTACATAACACTTCTTGATGGCAGAAATACTACTACTACTAATAATAATAATTGTTGTTTATTCAACTAAAAAGACGTGGCAGCCAAAAGGCTGAAGAATTGGCACATTTACATAAAAAATAAATACAATACAGACATGATGATATATTAAAATTGAGTAAGTTAGATAAGTTAGATGAGTTAAAAATACGACACGATGAAACGGTGTTGCTTTAATATAAAACCAGCGTCGCAGGCATTAGGCCTGCGTTAAAATAACATGGTACCAATGTCTAAAGTTTACTGGGTCAAAGCGTACGTCTCCCACGTTGAAACAATATTGAGTCATACTTAGGACAACGCTTAATTTTGTGTGTAACCACTAGTTGAGCCGGTAAACACTGTTAAAGATTATTATTTAATTTGACCTTAAATATGTCTGTTGCAGATTTATCAGTACCAACATGTTTGATCTCGTATATAATAAATTATTTTAAAAATCTCTTAACCAAATATAAGTAAGTAACAATTTCTAAATTTATCCGATCTCTGTGAACATATCGTAATTATTCACGCCGTCAACGATGTTGAAGTGTCAATACTTATTTGAGCTTTGAATGTTTCACCCTGCAATAACAGAAAGAAAATAGTCGCACGTCCGGCAACATAAAAGTCGGAGCAATAAGCCACCCGACTAAGTAATGACATGCACGGTGCTATACACAGTGGAATGTGTTAGATTAGATCCTGGCGATCTGTCAACACCTGAGTTGATTGATATAACTTGTATTGCTTGGAGTTATTTCGACTACAATATGAAAAATATTTCAGATTCGCTTAAATTAACAGATTAAATAAATTAATACATCTTTGTTATTTACTGTGATAAACAGATTAATTCATCTTAAACAATTGTGGTCCACCCTTCGTGCACTAAACACTACATCTACGATATATATGAAGCAGACATGTGTTACTGCCTTTTTTTCATAAAGATGGCTCAAATGTACAAATATTATAAAAAATAATCGAAACTCTGCCATATTCGAAGTTCCGTCATATTTCTTGGTAACAGATGATGACGGAACATCGAGGTCTCTATGTATTATAGAATAGCGAATTGCAAAAAATCTAATTTGAATTACATCATGTAAATTTGAAGGTAAATAATATGATAATAGAAATGATAAAAGAAACAAGATTTGCCTGTTTGACCAGTGTGATATAATGAATAGTTTCACTTCCAATAAAACAAAACAACCATAAATGGCGCCGCATAAGATTAGGTCATTACTTAACGGAATCTAGGTTATAGATCTAAAAATGTAAACTTTCAGACTGTATATCTTTCTCTTATGATGTACCTCAAGAGTATGTTATTTAACCACTAGTTCCACTCTTTTGCATAGTTTCAGATTACAATACCTGTCAATAGAATATGCCCCAATACTGTTCACGAAGATGAGAAGCGTTTTTTGAACATCATCTATTGACAAGCAGGTGTAAATCTGGCTCTTCTCGCAGAATAAATATGATGTTTTAAATTATAGCTAGTAATCAGAGCGGTGTGGTATGAGTAGTGAAACTAGTGGTTGAATAACATACTCTTGAGGTACATCATAAGAGAGAGATATACAGTCTGAAAGTTTACATTTTTGGATCTATAACCTAGATTCCGCTAAGTAATGACCTAATCTTATGCGGCGCCATTTATGGTTAACGTTGATTGGTCAATGCCATCAAAGAAGACTTACCATTCCTGAGACATCTCCAAATGCCTTACATTCAGTAAACTTCGTGTTTTCTTGTTGAACTGTTTCTATCAATATACGCTGGTTTTCCCTGAATAACAGATAAATATTTTACAGTAATCATTTATTTACCATAATATGTAAAATACACCTGCATGTCTTGTTCGGCAATGCAAATATTACAAGATCAGAACATCCACCACCCACAGGCAGTTACACAAAGATTGTCATGTACATTTCTACAGTATGGAAACAAAATATACATCACATTTTTCACACACCGATTTACTACACTTTTTGTTTTAACAAGCGACAACTAAAATATAATTGAACACTTAGTGTCGCGTAAAGGGTTAAAGGTGTGAGGATACACAATGAGTCAATTATAGAGCTACAACGGCCTGATAGAACTCTTTCCGTCCCCAAAATGTGATGACAAACCGAGTATAAAATACTTGTGAGGTGCTTCTCATATAAATTACCGCATATTTTAAAACCAAAAATATTCTTATATCTCAGCGTATGCCCGGGCTGAATCTTGCACTGCTATAATTATTACGGTAATACATTTGATTTGATCACCATCACCAGAAACTGAAGTGCGACAGTTATCGCAAAACAATGCAGAACCATGCCCTATCACCCCTACCCTCACATCATCATCTGTACATCATTCATCTCATCAATTGACTAACACGTTTTATTACTACATTACTACAACATTGGTTTAACGTCTTGGGTTTACTGGGTGTGTCATAAGGCTCATTACAAATAGTTTATTACAGTGGCGGCCAAATGTTGCGGCACTGGCCCAAAATTTTACCATCAGCAAGTTTTCAAGCTAGCGTGTTTTGCAATGAAATGCTTTATACACAGACAAGTTTCACGAAAATATGCTGCTGTCTGCATTTAGAAATATTTTTGTCGCATTTGCTGCTAGAATAAATTATTGCTGACTGAATTTCTAGCTTCAAATGATAACTATAATGATATTAAAAATACATTTCTAAAAAATACATTTTTTGACTTATCGTATGACTGGACACCGTTTATATTGCACATTTTAGGGTTTGCTAGACACCTGACGTCTATAGTCAACTTTTACATAGCTTTGTCTACTTCAATTTTTTTCTGGTTGTCTTGGATGGACCACTTTATAAAAGATTTGTAATACTAGTATATTATAGAAGGGAATTGTGACTTTTCATGTAACAATAATGTTTGGACTAGGTTTTATGAATTTTATGTCGGCCAGTTTGAATTTTGTCGGGTTATTATTATTATGACAGATTGATTGGAATTTTGTTCATGGGTTTTTTGGCAGCCATTTTGAATTGGAATTTTAGATTTCAGAATGCAAAATTCGGACGTTAGACTTCAAATTTCAGAAATCAGAAGTCACAAATAAGCTTTTGTGCCTTTATATCTATATATGTTTGTGAAATGAAAACACATTCAAAGGGCCCAGAAAACACATTGACTTGTCTCTCTGTTGGCTGAATGTTGTATCACTGAATGCGACGCTGGCCCAACATCAAAACAACAGTGTTTGCTGGAGATGCAACTGTTATTTTAATTTTGTAATGTAGCATTTAAAACGTTTCTACTTGCGCAAGTAGGCTATTTGCGCACTTCCGCAAGTACTTGCGCAAGAACTTGCGCAATTGCATACTTACACACTTGTGCAAGTACTTGCACACTTGTGTACTTGCACAAGTTCTTGCTCAAGCACTTGCACAACTACTTGTGAACTTCCTTACTTCCGCAAAAGTGCTTGTGCATGTACATGCGAAAGTGCGTAAGTGTGCATGCAAGTTTATGTGCAAGTTTAATGCACTTGCACAAGCAGTTGCGAAAGCACTTGCGCACTTGTGTATTAATGCAAGTACTTGCACACTTTCGCACTTGAGCAAGTACTTGCACACTTGCGCAAGTAGTTACACACTTACTCATTTGAGCAAATACTTGCGCAAGTAGTTGCGCATTTGTGCATTTGCGCAAGTATTTGCGCACCAAAAACACTTGCGCACTGGGCTTTTGTACTGTTGAATAGACAGATATTTATTTTTAGCTCCCGTCGTCACCGTCGGTGAGACGGAGGGAGCTATGGATTCCGTCTCCGTCCTGGTTTTTACCTCTTCTTTTGCCTATAACTTTATAAGAAAAAAAGCTAGGATAACAATTTTTGGTATGTGGGTTACTTCCAGGTGGATAATGGACAGGTTGAAATATTTTTTATCTGAATTCAATACGCAAGGTCGCAGAGGAAAAAATGATGATGTTACGGCGTTGGGCCGTCCGTTAACATTTCGTTTCCGGAGCATATCTCTGAAAGTACTTGTCCGATTGTCTTCAAATTTTACACACAACACCGAGTCTAGTTGTCCCTTTTAAGGTATATGAACTTTAACCTACTTCTGGTTCAGAACTATGACCTATTTAGACGTTTTGACGAACACTTCGTTTCCGGAGCAGATCTCGAAAAGTACTGGGCCGATCACAGTCATATTTCACATACGTATTCTCTAAGGTCCCTAGCTGTGCATTTTCAGGTTTTTGGACCTTGACCTTGAAGTTGACCCAGCACTTTCACTTAATTTATAGCATCGGTAAATCCGACTGAAATATTTTGCGGAATATCATGAAAACCGCTCAAGATAGCTATGTACAGCATTACTATAAAACAAATTGTAAGGTCTCAGGAGAGGATGCATCTTGACAAATTTCAGGTCGATAAAATACAAAATGGCCGCCTATCGGCCATTATTCACCTCGACAGGCCTCATATTGCAGAAAATCATGAAAACCGTTCAAGATTGCTACACCATTACTATAAAACAAATTGTAAGGTTTCAGGAGTGAATGCATTTTTAAAAATTTCAACTCAATAAAATTTAAAATGGCCGCCTATCGGCCATTATCCACCTCGACAGGCCTGATACTGCGTAAACCGTGCTAGATAGCTAAACCATTGCTATAAAACAAAATGTGTATTTCAGGAGAGGATGCATCTTGAAAAAATTCGACTTGATCAAATTTTAAATGGCCGCCTTTCGGCCATTATTCACTTTCAAATGGCCGTTATTTGGTAAACCGTGCTAGATGGCTAGACCATTACTATAAAACAAAATGAGAGATTTCAGGAGAGGATGCATCTTGAAAAATTTCGACTCGATCAAATTCAAAATAGCCGCTTATCGGCCATTATTCACTTTCACATGGCCCATATTTGTAAACCGTGCTAGATGGCTAGACCATTACTATAAAACGAAATGTGAGATTTCAGATAAGGATGCATCTTAAAAAAATTTGACTCGATCAAATTCAAAATGGCAGCCTTTTCAGCCATTATTCATTTTCACATGGCCGATATTTGATAAACCGTGCTAGATGGCTAGACCATTACTATAAAACAAAATGAGTTTTCGGTGGAGGATGCACCCTGAAAATGTTTAACTTACGAATTCGAAATGGCCGACAATCAGCATTATTTACCTCGATAGGCCTGATATCAGGTAAACCGTGCTAGATAGCTAGACCATTAATATAAAACAAAATGTGAGTTTTTGGCGGAGGATGCACCCTGAAATTTTTTAACTCTCATCAAATTCAAAATGACCAACAATCGGCATTATTTACCTCGATAGGCCTGATATCAGGTAAAGCGTGCTAGATAGCTAGACCATTACTATAAAACAAAATGTGAGGTTTCCGGAGAGGATGCCCTTTGAAAATTTTCGACTCAATCAAATTCAAAATGGCCGCCTTCAGGCCATTATTCACTTTCACATGGCCGATATTTGGTAAACCGTGCTAGATGGCTAGACCATTACTATAAAACAAAATGTGATTTTTTGTGGGAGGTTGCACCCTGGAAATGTTTAACTCTTATCGAATTCAAAATAGCTAACAATCAGCCGTATTTACCTTGATAGGCCTTATATCAGGTAAACCGTGCTAGATAGCTAGACCATTACTATAAAACAAATATGACGTTTCAGGAGAGGATGCATCTTAAAAAATTTCGACTCGATCGAGTTCAAAATGGCCCCCTATCGGCCATTGTTTACTTTCACATGCCCAATATTTTGCAAACTGTGTTAGATGCTAGTCCATTACTATAAAACAAAATGCGAGGTTTCGAGGGAAGATGCACCCTGAATTTTTTAAACTATTTTATATCGAATTCAAAATGACCGTAAATCAGCCATTATTTACCTCGATTGGCCTGATATCGGGTAAACCGTGCCAGATAGGTAGACCACTACTAGGATACTTATTAGGATCATTAATTTCAATGGAGGTTTGCAATCTCTGACAGACTGTTCTTACTCTTAGACGGATCCTCTGAGACCTAGTTGTCTTGCGTCTTGATTTTTGACCTAGCCTTGGACTACATTAATAACCCTACACAAAATTGCTTAAATCTAATTCTAATTCGGAGCGGGAGCTCCTGGACTTATGTAGTCTTGTTCAAATGGAAGCACATTCAGTGTGCCCAGTAAACACATTTGTTGTAAACATTCTGTTGGTTTAAACTGTATCATTGTCCGCAACGCAAGCCCAATAATAAAACAAAATTAAATCGACGTTTCGTGTTTGAGGGAATTACAACTGTTACTTTAATTGTCAAGTGTAGCACTTAAAAGGGTATTAATGTCCATAGTAAAAACTCAAGGTTAATTCACTGGTGAGCATCGGTTTGCAAGACTGGCCCTGCATTGAAACAGCATTAGGCAAATGCGATTTGATTATCAAATCTAGCACTTAAAGGGTTAATAGGGCGACTCAGCCTGGACACACTGCCGCATTTCAGTCTATTCATACAATGAATGAGGCTTCACCCGACATGTACATCCTTGAGCCGACATCGATCCATACAAAGTGATCCAGAAAATTCTGAATAAATCCGGAAGAACAATTCGATATTCTTAAAAAAAATGATAGCAATAAACCTCAATACCTAAAGGTCATAGTGCCGAGGTTTCAAGTCGATTGGATTGGAGAAATAGGACATCATAAGCTCCCGACATGTAGGCCACAATTGACATTGACCCAGCATCGATTAACACCTGAGTGATCCAGAGAATCATGAATAAATCCGGAACAGCAACTGGGCATTCTTAAAAAAGATAGCATTCAGCCTGACTATCTGATAAACATAATAATAGTAGTGTCCAGTAGTTAAAAGGGTGACGTTTACCATCTAATTACTGTGGTCATCTATGTTTGAACAGTATTGTTATATCAGGTGTTAATCCTATTGAGTACATGTATTCACTTCTTGTACAATGCTGAACAATTCTTGGTACAATGTATTGGATATTTACCCGGCATGACTGGGCCGCCTAACTCATTTACTGCGCGAGGCACAGTCACATTGACCGCCATTTTGTTTCCATAGCCAGCTGTGTAAAAACGACACTCGCGCTGCCTACCAAAAAACTCGAATGTCATGAAATTGGGACGAATATTTCAAGTCCCTACGAAAACTAGGTCATTATCAGCAGGCGTAAACTTTTTATCGTATTAGAACTATTACATTTAACAAGAACCGTGCGGTTCTGAACATTATTGAGAGTTATTTTTTGAATCAGACTGAAATTCATATTTAAGCAATGTGCCATGTAAAACTGTAATCAGAACAAATATATATTTTCCGCCAATAACCTGATAGCTACATTAGATTGCAGAAACTTGCTTAAAAATAACTAGATACACAAGTGCAAGATGTTAGTTCACATGATAGCAGTATATTACAATACCGTGCAAGCACTCCCAACCGGATGTAGTGACTTGTTTTTAAATTGTGTAATGAATATTATAACACTGATTTATATGATGTTTCTTTAAATAAATTGTGTGATAAGATATTATCACTGATATTATATTATTCATTGGATAACTACCAAGCCTCTATAGGCAGGGTTCAACACGCTCCAATAAACACAGCAACGTAATCCTTGTATTTTACAATTGTTCTGCAATCATCAAACACCAGACTACATGAAAATATAAACATCACCAATACACAGTGCCGCACTGCAGACCCACACGAGATGTTGACCCAACGCTGTCTTAATGCACACGCTCTTTCAAACAATCCAAACAAAATTGAAATCGGATGAGAACTGAGGGAGGAGAAGCATTTCTTGTGAATTGTGGACAGACGACAGACGCAACACGATAAAATTTAGCTCATCTATATTAAAGGCCGGATGAGCTGATAAAGCAAAATTAAAAGATTATTGATACTAGTATATCTGTATATATACGTTGTTTGTTATGAAAATGATTTTGTTTCAAATTAAAATGTAAAAAAAACATGGTTCTTCATGATTAAGTTGAATATTTAGTACAATGACCGACCACTAGTTATGAAAAACGTCGTCCCCATATCTTGAGATACTTCAGTGCTTATTGCGGAACGTGATAGCGATAAATATAAAACAAACATCTTTCGGGAACATACTTATGATTTGCTGTACAGTCAGCGTGGTAATATCCTGCAAATTATTTATTTAGACGTTCAACCAACGTTTGCTCATTTTTGTCCACCGTCAGCAAAGTTGATGTTTCAAGCATAATAATGATCTGGTAATAGTGCAGCAGATACAGGCTCTTTTTCATAGGAATTGTGCTATTAATGATAAAAGCATGAAATTTGGTACAGTGTTAGAGTATATATCACTGAACATTTTTAGCTACAGGGCCGTTTCAAAATCACTTCCGGTCAGAAATGGCGGCCATTTTTCAAAATGGCTGCCATTGAACATAGACAGGCGTTAAATATTTATCTAGCATCGGTATATAAATCGAAAAAAATATTATATATTGCATCCTCACTGTGCAGAAGATGGTGAATGATCTTAATCACTGTTAACTTTCATTGGCTTACCTGTATAATAAAGACTTTTCGTTTTGAAGAGCATGCATTCGGCATGTAGTTGCTTGGAATTGTGAATATTTCGAACACCGAGAAGAAAAAGGCCATGAAAGTAGTAGGTAGGTCTATCGGGATCAGCAGAGTCAACATCTGGACGTATATATCACCTGATACCCCCCCCCCCCCCCCCCACACACACACACACCTATTGAATACAAGTTAAAGTCGGGTATTGACAAAACGTTGGTTATTCGACCGTTTGTTTGTCCATCCAAAAATATGTTCATCCGGCCGGCTGTTTGCAAAATAAATTTTTGATCATTTTACCACAGGGAAACAAATGTATCATTGAAACTTTACAGGTAGCTTCTAAAGCTTCTTGATGTGACAATTGCAAACCTCCCCATATGTATGTAGGCCTACATGTTGGCCTATCTTATATTTCAGACTGTCAACTGTTTGGGATGCACTGCCAAAAGTCATCAATCATGTTCCTGATAATTGAAAATTGCATTGGTCTGTTATTCTCTCCTATTTATATATTTCTTTTCTTTTCAGGTATGTCCCAACCTACAGCATGTATACCTGTGGACGCTAACTTACTAATACATGGTGTTAGATGGTGTTGGTGTAGTGCTAGATTAGAAAATAATACTCATATTTGACAATGTCTAAATCATATAAGGTCGATACCAACCTACCCAGTACGTCTGGTCGTCAAAGTCTAGATGTTGATTGGACAAGCCACAGGAGTTATAAAACTTTGGCTGACAGTCTCCTGGCTTTTGATAGGATCGACTGTTTACCAAAAACAATCAACCTCTCACGTTTAGATGAGGGTGAAGGCATAGAGTCTTCATTTCGCTGTCACAATGAGAGATGGCATGACACATGTCGTCTCCAATACAATAAAACAAAACTTCAGAGACCTGAAAAGCGAAAACCATAAAGTGAATCTAGTCCACTGAAGAAATATTTACGCCATAATAAGGGAGAAAAGACTCCATCTGGAAAATGTTTCTTTTGCGATGAATCTGCAGAAGGAAAGACTTTATATAATGTATCAACATTTCAGCTTGATGCCCGTGTCAGACAATGTGCATACAAACTTGAAAACAAACCTCTACTTGCCAAACTCAGTTCTGGGGATCTTATTGCACAAGAAGTATAACAAGGCACGTAACTTAGATAAATCTACAGAAGACAGAACTGACGCTGTCAATTATGGCTTAGCGTTTGCTGGTATTGTTTCATACATTGAAGAAATTCGCTTAGATGAAAGTATTGCCCCAATATTTAAATTATCAGAACTTGTTCCTCGCTATAATGCAGCTAGGAGACTCCACTGCCAATATATCTTGGCATATTGCTTCACTCAAAAACTCAAAAACGTGAGCTTGTGGACAAGTTATTTGAACTAGGATTATCTGTCTCGTATAATCGTGTGCTTAATATATCTACAGAGCTGGGTAACAAAGTATGTCATCATTATGAGACAAAAGATGTTGTCTGTCCTCCTGAACTTAAGTGCGGCCTTTTTACAACTGCTGCAATAGACACTATTGACCACAATCCCAGTGCAACAAGCTCACATGACTCATTTCACGGGACTGGGATATCACTCTTCCAGCACCTAACTGATACGTTTGCTGGATTAGACCAGGCTCTGATAACCAATGATGCTGATGATATTGTGAAGGGAAAGAGAAAACATTTGCCTGAGAGCTACACAAGTGTTCCCCCAGCTACTCTCCCCAGACAGGATTTACAGATACCAAAACAAAATGGACCCAACAAGGCTGATGGTAATCTAATCCCACAAGCAAGAACAGAGGAGTGTAGGTGACATAGGTAATCCTTTCTGTGAGAACAGCAGTGATCTCCTGGTACTTGACACCAGAGATGTAGCAGACAAAACTGTTCCTGATGGTATTCACACTATTGAGAATATTGGACAGAAGCAGTATGATGCATATGTGCGCGAAAGGCTTATTGATCAAGTGAGACCAATAAGTGACCCGATAAAGAGGAACAACATTCCCCTCTTCACAACAACCCCACGTAGAGTAAAATCCGTGTCACAACAGCAGGTTTCTTCCTTAAAAAAATGACTGTTCCCTTTTCTCTAGATTGTATGTGGCAGCACAAATTCGAAATGGTGATCTGGATGACTTTTTTCAACATGAAAATCAATCATATCCCCCAGCTCTGTCTAAGATGGGTTCTATCAGAACTGGTGCCAAGTCAGACCTGGTAGACTGCTTGGAAGATCTTGCAGCTGCCCATCTATCTGGCAACACTCCTGCTGTCCAAGCTGTGATAATTGATGGCGCTTCAGCTGTTAATATGCTTAAACATGGTCCTGCAACGAAAACATTCCTTGCTTTTGCTAACCAACAATTTTTGCCCTATATAAAATCACACCTACAACATGCTAACAGAGTAGATATTATTTGGGATAGATATTTTCCAGATAGTTTGAAAACAGAAACTAGACTAAAGCGAGGCAAAGGAGTCGTCGTGTGGAGCCAGCCACAAGAGTCCCAGGAAACTGGTATGCATTTCTCCGTCTCAAAGAAATAAAAGAGGAGTTGTTCGCTTTTCTTGCTCAAATTGTGACTAATAACCCTTTGATAAATGATCCTAAGCACATACCATGATAATGTGCTATATAACCTGCTTTGTGACATTTCCAGATTAGCTCCATGCACACAAGAAGAGGCGGACACACATATTTTCCTTCGTCTGGAAGACATTGTTAAGGAAGGCCGCGATAAAGTCACACTACGCACAGTTGATACAAACGTGGTAGTCCTTGCTGTAGCCGCTTCTTAACGTCTGAGTCATATCCATTTGTGGATTGCCTATGGTGTTGGCAAACATTTTAGATATCTGGCAGCTCATGAGATAGCAACAACGTTAGGGCCAAGCAAATGTAGAGCCCTACCATTCTTTCGTGCACTTAGTGGCTGCTATATAATATCTTTCTTCCACGGTAAGGGCAAAAAAACTGCTTGGGCTACATGGAAAAACCTTGATGCTGTGACAGAAGCATTTTGCTTCCTCGGGTCAACACCTCAACAAATTGAACCATATTTTGAACTAATTGAACAATTTATTGTATTGCTATATGATCGTACCACTACCCATACATCTGTCAATCCGACACAGAAAGAGTTATTTGCTCAGAAAGAAAGAGCCATCGACCTAATGCCCCCTACTCAGGCTGCTCTGATCCAGCATGTGAAGAGGGCTACATATCAGACTGGGTATTGCTGGTCACAATCTTGCATTGCAGCACCAGAAATGCCCTCTCCATCTGTTTGGGGGTGGACGAAGAATGACACTGGGAAGTGGGATGTTTTTTGGACAGATTTACCCGAAGCAACTAAGGCTTGTAGAGAACTCCTTCGATGTGGGTGCAAAAAAGGATGTTGCGGGCAATGTAAATGTCTCAAAGCTGCACTCAGGTGTACTGCACTGTGTTTCTGTGCAGGAAATTGTGACACTAAATAAGTATTTATGTATGACACATATATAACACAATTGTGATAACAGTGTCACCAAAACCCGACTTTCTATGACAGGATTATGCCGTTCAATGTTAACAAAATGATGGATTATCCCCTTAAAAAGATATGTTTATATACACATAAATGTGTAATATCTCTATTATGACATGTAATTAAGCACTGTGTTTGGAAAAATTCTCCACCCACACAATATGTAAAGCTTCGCATCCACAATTGGTCGAAACAGTATGTTTTTGCGTCACAAGTAGCTGACGCGGGCATATTTCAGGAAAAAAATCCGATATAATTGTTTGTTTTGTAATAAAATTGCATGGATCACATTTATTATACATATTTAGTTCATTATATATGCATAAAAAACAAATAAACCATTTTTTTCACTCACAAAACATCGAAACGGTGTCGTATCGGAGAAAAAATAATCACCGGTGACGGCCATTTTGAAAAATGGCCGCCATTTGCGTCCTGGGACAAATTTGCGATGGCCCTGTAGCTGAAAAGTTTCATACTACCATACTGCATATGTGTGCCAAGTTTCATGCTTTTATCACAAAAGGCACAATTTATTTCTATATCTGCTGCACTATAAGTAAACATCCAGGGTGCAAATAGTGGCTCAATAGATAATATTAATATGTATATCACAAAAAGTCATTTTGATGTTTTTTTCGTGCTTGTTTTAGGATTTATGTGAATTTGTGAGACGCTGCAACAAAAGACATATTTTTCACGGTTTGTTTGTTCTTTTTTGCTCAAGTATTACTTGTAGAAATGAAGCCATCATTGTAGAATTAAAAACATTTTTTGTTTTAAATGGTACTTTATCACCTTTTCTGGGGGTTCCCATCATTGGATTTCTCACAATTACGAAAAATGGTGCCAGCTCTCGACTTTAATGTCATAATTGTTGCAACAAATGCTTGAAGAGGTAAGTGGAACAGACATGCTATGGGCCCTTGTGATAATTTTTTAGCAGTGGCTAATCGTAGGCCTATGATTTTTTAAAATGTAACTCTATGGGCAGCCTCGTTTACGAAATGACGGGCTCCCATTGACTCCCATTATAACTTTGCCATACGATTAGCCACTCCGTTTTTTTTACACAGGTGCCATTTTTTTACTTTTTGAAAAAAATGCAAAAAATGAAAATAGACTATGCCCACTGCCCTATGAGGAAGTTCTGGAGGCCATCTTTAGTCTGTTTGGACAGAACAATGTGGGAATCTCTGAGATGCCCAGGGTGAAACCTGGGTGAAGTTTTGTTTGCCTGCTCTACGCTTCCTCATGGGGTGCACAGAGGGTGAAAATGAAAGTTTTTTAGCCATACAGATGAAAATCCACCAATTTTTTTTCTTCCATGACCCCCTCGTGGACTTAAACAAACCGCAAAGAGAGGCAGGAGATTATGCCCGATTGTAATGTGCATATATATGTGGTATATTTGCCACTGTTATTGTATTGCGGGGCACTCATTGAAATCATTGGGTGCCCTGATGTATCTAAAACCTAAAACTCTCAATAACGTTCATCTCATCAGTTGGTTGCCAAAATATAAGTGTCTGGGTGATGTTTTGGATTCTGTATCCCTGCCGTAATTTGCAACATTGAGGTCATAGCACAGCATTATTCTTGCTGAGTGGAAACTGTGGAATGTGGTCAACTGTTTATTTTTATAGCATGTCGTCAGTTACGAAAAAAGAGCTCGGCAATGGGTGATAAATTAAATCAAACAAACAACTCATGTGACAATAATTTAGGACACTTTTTCAAAGCCACTGATTTTGATGAAATAGCTATGAAAGTTAAAATAATGAAAATTATAATAAATATTTCACCATACTTTGTCCTTTCTTTTGTTCATGTGAGATCGTCGTAATGAAAAGGTTTGTCTCCGTAACAGCGTGCTTGATCCACAATAACTACCAGTCTGAGTCAACAATGGCGAATGTTGCCAACATTTGTCCTATATTGAGCCACAAATTTTACGCGAACCCCATCCAAGGTAGTTGGTGAAAGGATTTATTAAATGACTGAAAATAATTACGTCATCAAGGAGGACTCCAGCAAGCACGAGACATTGAACCAATGCTGGGTTGATGTTGGGCCAGCGGCGCAGACGTTGGGCCAGCATCAGCCCAGCATTGGTTCAATGTCTCGTGTTTGCAGGGACGGCGTTGTCTCAAGCAGTCACTCATTCGGGAGAGGGCCCCCAGCAAAGACGGGACATTGAGGATATGTTGATTAAATGTTGGCCCATCGTCAGCCACGCTGGCCCAACATTGAAACAGCACAAGGGCAATGTCACGTGTTTGCTGGGGGGTGCTCATGGCGCAAATCGCAGTAGTACTATACAGCCAGATGAGGGGGTGACAGACCTCATTGTGTGTAGGCCCTATACACCTACGCCTAACCCTCCCCCTCCCACAACAACGTGCTATAGTAGTCATCTGCTCTGCAAAGACAGTATCTGCTCACTTGTAAAGTGAGCGGATACTGTAGGTCAACTCAAGAGTTCAACTGCGGGCTTCCCTATATATAACCTTCTTGCATGTTAGTATACGGTAGTATACTGGAAGGTCCAGTGATATCAGTGACCCAGATTCTGTGTGTGTTGATTGGTCAGAGAAGACCATCTCGTCTTATGATCTCCTTAAGATCTAGGTCAGCCTATCTCCGAATTTTCTTCACCACAATTGGAGTAGCCTGACCACAGGCCCTGTGACTACATATTGGGCCAGAAACTGGGCTCTGGTTTCTAGGTTGTGATTGGCCAGCCTGAATTTGATTCAATTTGGGGGTGTGGCTTGAAGGTTCCAGTCCCATTGGCCGATTGAATTTAGGGATTCCCCGACCTATTACTTCACACTGTCATTATAAACAAGTACGATAAGTGATGCGTAGCACACTAGGTTTTTTTGTATAGAGGTATTTCAATCATTTAGTTTGACACAAAATGTTAGTATCATATAATCAACACATTATGTAGTCAACTGATTTATTAGACTTAAAACAGTATATTTATATCGGCGCAACAGTGTATTGCATACAGACAGCGACAGTGCCATGTGCAATGATGTATGACTGTCATTGTTTAATTGTCTGATTGTCCAACTAGCCTGTAACACCTTTGAAGGCCTGAGTCACATGATCTTCCATAAATGTTTTAAACAGATTACCAAACGACCTATAAATCACATATTGTAATGTTAGGTGAGATTTAACCATTACATTCTTATACAAACAACACATTGAACAAAAATAGCAACTACGGCTATTTTGTTCATGCAAAAATCGGTATAAACTATGTAATTTATAAATGTATAATCAAATTATTATATTGACCCTGTCTAGGTGATGCTCTGCATCATCAGTCGTACTTGCATGTCGCTCTAAATAGCTCTGTGACCCTCACGTATCCGTGTCGTAAATAGGCCAGGTCAACCGGTAGGAATTCCTACCGGTAAAAGAATGTAAAATGGAGCACAGTATCTGGCCCAATATGAGTGTTCAGGCTACAATTGGAGCTGTGGCATTAGAGGCATGTAAACCAAGGGTTAGATTTTCAAAGGCAATATATATTATTGCAAAATATTGTATCGATATCATGATAGATTTGGTCTTGAGAGTAAAACGTCTGCTAGCTTTCCCCAGTTTCAAACTCTCATTTTTTGTTGTGTTTTCCTAAGATTATATTGGCCTAGTTTGATCCCAATGTAGGCATTGTTCTCAGTAAAATCTACTGCTTATGTACAGGGTATAAAACAATAGCCCAACACACAACTCAAAATTTCGAGACCCCTAACTGTTGTGAAATTGACAACCAAAATCCTAATAACTCAGCAAATACCGATATTTATGCTTATTCAGAAACAACGATTGGTGGACCCACTGTAGGCTATGGAATGACAGAAAATTGAACCTATGCGTTTTGCCGTATTTGAGAAGATGTGAGTGATAGTCATTTGGGACACACATTATATGGACACAAAAAAACAGTGCCCAGAATCCGTTTTGTGAACCATATTAAAACATTATTGGAATGAGTTCCAATAATGTAAAAATGGAGGTCACTGTGTCAGAGCCTTGCGATGTCATCAGAGTATTGGATATTGACCCGGCATTGTAAGGTCACTGTAAACATGACGTCGCGATAGTGTTTTTGATACTTACACAACATTGGTACAGCATTGTATGGGTCTTACTATATCTCACTCCACATCGTGTGAGTCTCTATTGACATTATTTGTCTGGTGCTGGCGCACTGTTGGATCAGTGTCTATGCAATTGGGCAAATATTGTGCAAATATTATGGAAATACCGATTGATAGTCACAAAGAACACGAGACATTGAACCAATCGTAGTGTAATGTTGGTCCACCATCTGCAACATTGAACCACCATTGGTTCAATGCTTCGTGTTTGCTGGGCTTAGCTGCGAAGAAGGGTATGTTGTAAGTGTGATTTAAAAATGCCGCGACATCCTTCCTTGTTGAAATCACGCCCTCCCCTTCAATGATTACTAGGCCTAACGCATTCTAAATTTATAATAATAAAATAAATAATTAAAAGCAGCATGATAATATTGTAAAGAGAGTGCATTTTTTTATAAGCTGAAAAAAATATCAAATTGCTTTAACAATATTATAGTCATATGGATTATATGTAAGTTAGTGTTCGTTTATCATGTTTATGTATGTTCATATCTATCTTAACAAAGTGTAACAGGTTTTACTCATATTTCTACACTTTTCATTGTGACTTTTTTGTTATCATGCATAACAATGTATATATTTGCACATCATGGCAATGGCGTTTATCTTCATATAAATTTATGTTTAATTATCATGCATCATGTATATCTGTATTTTTACAAATGGAAATGCCGCTTTGCTTGATTTCAAATATAGTTATAAAGTACATGTTTATGACAAATAAGTAAGAAATGACTTTTAACCATGTAAATAAATTATCTGTGTGTCTATCAATCCCTCGTTGCATCCATACATCAACCCAGCTATCCAATAATCCATCCATCTACGTTCCATCCATCCGACAACTTAAAATTAATATATATCTCAGAATGCAAAACATGGGGGAGTTACAATTTCGGAGTGATGTTAGCATGTATACAGGTATATTTTTTTATGTGGTAGGGAATTAACAAATTTCACGTTTATGCATAAAAATATTTTATCTTTATTCTTAAAATTCAATAGTTTATTTTTATGGAAATCTGCCTTAACAAACGTGGGTAATCACGATTGACTGAGCACAATTATCAACATGAATTGGCCTCCCTCGTAGGCCATCCGCATACACGGATATCCGCATAGATATATTTGCAGGAATGTTTACTCACGTCAACTCTGATAGTGTATTTTTATCATCTTGAAGATCAGGCAAGACATTGCCAAGTAATCCATTGGAGAGTTTGGTGATTGTTTTCTCGTCATCAAGTTTTCGTTGATCTCCTAAAATATACATATTTAAAATATACCTATTTATATTAGTATCACTAAAACATATTTAATTCGACAATTAAACATGTACCATATGAAAAAAGCCCAGAGGACGAGTGGGGACAGTTGCCCCTTTCTATCCATGAAAAAATATCCTCAGTTCCAAATATCTAACGTAAACGAACGATACTAACTGTTTCTGGGACAGGAGTGATGCAAAGCAAGTCAAACTGATCACAAGACGTTTATTCCATTTTCACATTGCCATTCATATTCATGTCGTGTGACTCGATGCCAACTTTATCTCAGAGTGGTTAACAAAAATCATTTCATGCTATATAAAAGCTTCGTGATCATTTGAGCAAATGGTGGTATATATATATACACCCATGTTTATTTACAGCATGACAATAAAATGGCAGGATATGGCTTTATATAATAATTTAAGAATATGGCATTATAATGTCAGCATATGTGACTTTACGTTTCTATGATTTTAACATATTCTATTGTCTAATGATATATCATATTCTCACGATATATCATATTTTCAAGATATATCGTATTTTCACGATATATCATCATGATGTGTCACTATAGTGTTAAAGGTACACACTTCGAAGTAACTAGACAACGAAATTGGTTATAACGCATGAGTATTCTATTATTACTATTTATTTTGACACGTATCCCCGTCAAAACAACTTTAAAATGGTTGCTGGTAGTATTGCCCTTCAACAATTCCAATACCATTTGAGTGTACATACATGCAGTGAATGTATGTCTAGATTTCGATGGGTTGATCTCAGCACTCACCACATACTGATAAAAGAATGTTGGCTTGTGCAGAGATCTCACATGAAACTCTTACCGCTTGACATGTATACATGTGTCTCCGTGATGATACAGACTTGCATTCAGTCAGATACACAGTTTTTTATGTCGTGATTAAAAAAAGGTCATGTTTTGAAAGCCTACGTGTAGTCTATACTTCAAAGGCTGTCCCTTTAATTATACATATTATGTCAGAATAATGGTGGTTCAACGACTCGATAATGTATTATAATGCCAGAATGTGGTATATTGTCATAATAATTAAGGCATTATAACTGTTGTGATATGCATTATAATATCAGAATGTGGCATCATAACGTCAGGATATGGCATATCAATGCCAGGATATGACATTATAAAGTGAAGATACATCATAAAATGACATTATAGTGTGATATGACATTAAAATGTTAAGATAATTGCATTATAATATCAGGATGTCGGCCTACAATACATGAGTAGTTTATCATCTGTGTGGTACAACAAAGTGCTAGATAGTTTTTTTATGCTGGACATTCAGTGCATATGTAGTGTCTTCAGTTTGATTTATAGGTTATCACAGTCGGAATAGGGCAGTGAGTTTGAACATGGTTTTCTTGTTTGAATAGAGGCAAAACCCAGCTTGAACACGGTCTCTTGATTGGAATAGAGGCAAATCTCCCTCCAGTCTCTCTTAGAACACCTTACTGTAATCAGAAAATGACTTCTCCGTTTGAATATGACAATACCGTTTGGATACGTATGATAATGAGCAACGTTAATACATTATTCATGAGATGAATGAAGTTTGCCCAAAGTGCAGAGAGCCCCTCATTCCTGAGAGATGAAGTTTGCCCAGTGTGCAGCGAGCCCCTCACTCTCCCAGCGATGACGTTCACACAGTGTGCAGCGAGCGCCTCATCCCCGAAAGATGAGAATATCAGATTTCTCCTATATAAGATATTTCTTATTTCGGACATGCATGTCAAAAAAAAGAAGTATGGGAATTTCGTCTTTATATCACGCTTAACTGGTAAATGCGCAACACAAACATACAACAACTACGCAGTTCTAGTCTATGGACATGTTTACATCATATGGTCATATTAAGAAGCCAAAATATAAATACTGATGATTTTTTGATGATTTTTTGATTGTGTCGCTTTAACCCTCTGTGGATTAGATTATAATATTTATTCTATATTAACATATAATGTCCATAGTATCATGTGTCTCATGTATTAAACCTCCGCGGGTTAGTTTATCATATTCCATTTATATTGGCCTTCTGATGCCCAGACTATCATATGTCTATTTATAAACCCTCCGCAGACCAGACTAACACGCACATTACCCTCTGTGGTCAAGAGTATCATGTGTCTCGTGTATTAACCCTATGTGGTCTAGACTATCATATTTGTTCTATATTTACCTTCTGATGCTAGACTAGAGTATCCCTTGTCTTATTTATTAACTCTGGAGGCTAGAGTATCACGTGTATTAACCCTCTGAGGTTTAGAAGGTCAAGAGTGTTACGTGTCTCAAATGTTAACCCTTTGTGGACTAGATGCAATTATAATGTATGCTAAATTATGTGTGTATTATATGTTAGCTGTTATTTATTGTCCTGTTGGAAACAATAGGTCATATCTAGTACTTGCTAAAACAGTAGATCCCAAATCAACACGATTCACCGTCACGCTCGTTATTTTAACCACCAGAATAATCACACTAATTGGCATGAGGCGCATTATATCTTCTGATGACTGAAACAGACGTGCAAATGTGTTTGGACAACAGATTGGGAGGGACATGGGTAATGTATCATCAGATTTTGCAAACAGAAAGAGAAAAATACACTAAATGAGTAATTCTAATTAAAAGTGATTAAACAGTTGAAGAAGACGAGTCGTTTCTCTTCACTGAGCAATAATATGTCTAAGGCCTTTCTCGTGACGGTCCCACTCCTCAGAACGTTGACCACGCTGCGCATACGAGTGGGCACGAAACGTGGGATCAACGAATTGTGACGGTACACCAATTTTGTTAAAATAAATATATATATATATATATATATATATTCTTTTCTTTTCTCTATTTCATATTTTTAACAATATTTTATTTACAAAATGTTGATGTAGTATATTTTGTATTTGTAATAAACAAAACTGTATGTGTCAGAACTACTTTTTTTTCTACTTTCCTATTTTTTTTTTGGTATGGCATGGTACGGAAGCACTAGTCTACAGCAATCATCCGAGGGAAGCTGCAGCCTCCTCGTATCTGGCCATAATCTCCGGGCGGACTGCCAGTGGCGTACCCTGGTTCCTCCGCTCAACTGCGGTGCTAATGCAGCTCTCGCATCAGTGCTGGCGCTAGTGTAGGCTGTGGTAGCCTTAAATAACCGACAATAGCGTGTTTGACATTAGGTCTCTCACGTGGGATGAACGGAGTTACACAGAGGGAGTTATCCTTCCTATTGTTACTCTGGGGACTATCCGACCCGAGGATAACGGAGCTGCGCGAATTGCCACGGAGTTTCAGCATCAAATTGCACAGCGAAACCCAAGTCTCCGGCCGTCTGGGCATGTCTGGGGGTAGATCCCCTGGACATGCCCAGAACCCCTTATCGGGCGAGCGAAGGAAAACGCTCCCAATAACCCACCATGCCCTACCACCCCCACCCTCACATCATAATCAGTACATCATTTTATCTCATCAATTGACTACAACGTTTTGATCGTATTAAAATGTCACTTGAAAGTCACTTTTTCAGTCTTGGCTGACGTTGCTGCAAAGCTGCTGAACCGGGTATCTCCATTTCATTACAATCAAAATAAAAAACAATGACCTATAAAACCTTGATTGCATTCGATGTATTTTGTTGATTTTCTCTCAATTTGTTCCTATTTCTCCCATTTATTTAGCTAGCTTTCTAGTATTCTTGTCAATGGATCTAAGCTGTAGGTCTAGGGAGGTTTCGTAAATACCTTATTTGAAAATGTATCATCCTGAAGTCATCCCATTATAGTGTAGCACAAGAGGTATAATATGGGCTTCCATGAGACATGTTATATTCTAGCCACCAGGAGGGTAATATATCCGACACGTGATAGTCTATCCCCCCAGAATACGCGAAATTCCAATCAATTTGTCATAATAAAAATAACCCGACAAAATTGAAAATGGCAGCCATAAAAACTCATAAAACCAAGCCCAAATATAATTGTTACTTGAAGAGTCAAAATTCATGTCTAGTTACTTTTACATTCTCTCAAGTCATTTTTAAAAAGTGATCTTGAGCACGATATGTCAATAGCAGGATCTTAATATATACTTTATGCGGAATTCGACCGGTAGCCAATAAAGTTTGAAGAGAATTGGTGAGATATACTCTTCGAATGCTGCTGATGTTGTGCAGGTGGAAAAAGAAGAGCGAGGAACACTGTTGACGTGCGCCTCTATAATCAGATAATCAAATGTTCATCAAAAATGCCAGCGAGAGTCTTCTCATCATTCAATTTTAGCCAATTCATTGCCATTATTTATCTCCATGACACACCCAGCAAACACGAGATGCTGTACCAGTGTTGGATTAATGTTGGTACAGCGTCGTAGACGGGGGCCAACATTAAACTAACATTGGTTCAGCGGATTGTGCTTGCTGGGCAGGCTTTGATCCGCTTGATGGTCTCTGTAGCATCATCCTGGTCAAACACGATGTATTGCATAGCTGAGGGCTATCAGTCCATGCCGCCGCACTATACTTGCTATGGGCACAGAATAAAATGTGAACAGTAGTGGCCCTAGTACATAGCCTTGCGGCACACCGTAGCTGAGCAATCTCGGCTTTGAGGTGGCGTTGTGAGATGTGCCACATACACCTCCGCTCACACTAAAACGTTCAAACAGGATTTCGTGGTCAATAGTGTCAAAAGCGGCAGAAAGATCTATAGTACAGGAGCATTAGATTTTCACTTGGAAAAAAAATGTAGAAAGATGAAGTTTTCAGTAAAGCTTCCCAGGGACCCACTCACCATTATAAGGAAAAGACCCCAAAAATCCAGGTTGAGCAAAAATTGTATTTGAAATTTTTAAAATGGACGCCATCCTGAGTCGTGAAAATACAAAAGTTTTATAATTTTTCAATAGTCAACATAGAACAACAAACAAAGGGTTTAAATATAACAGAAATGATAGTTTCAATGTACATAAAATATATATTTATTTTTTAGGCACATCATTTGTAGGTTTTCGTGCAGATTTTTTGCGATAAAGGAACATGGTCATGATAAAGTGACATTAATTTAAATTCTGTGATAGCTATAAACCAATATTCAAATGCTATCCAATAAAAGCCAGAAAATGTAGCATTTGCTTTACTGAACTGAATACAAAAACATGTATATGTCTACAAAATACAGAAAGATTTATTTCAAGATCATATGATCATAATTTTCCCGGTCGGTAAAGGTTTTACTGGTCATCGTCTGCCTCAGCCTGATATATATTACCACATGTTTTTCCAGTTAATGCTGAGCACATTGCTGAACAAAACAAGCCTGCCCTGCGACATCTGCACCTTCTGGTGCAACCTACTTTACAACCACATGAAATAATCTTTAAAACACTTTCTGGTGCCACTGAGCGATCTGTACCTATCGGGAGATGCATGCCGCTCTTAAGCTCCCATCCCTAATCTGTAGGATTCATTTTGTCATTTCCTAACCATTGTTGAATAGTATGGTATGTTCTAAATGAATGATATTTAGCAGAATCGGATGATGGGGGCAGGGTCCCCAGCTAGAAACCACTTGACGTTAAAAACGTTCTGGAGAACTGCTTAATATACAGGTAGTATCTGTGATCATCAAGAGAAGTACAATGGGTTGATCCATACAGTTTTAACAGGAAAACTTCTCCTGTCTGGGCAATGTCATGTTTCTTAGCATTCTGATCAAAAAATACATTAAGCAAATCCCAGTCGATTGTTCTATTATCAAGAATCGACCAGGCCTTTCGTTTGCCTATATTGTGCAATGCCGAAACGGTATCGTATCCAGTAAATGCGTGAGAGCAAAAAGGATGTGATTCCTGGCGTTCTCATGTAAAGCATCCTGTGTCTTATGAATGCAAAATATTGTAGGGGGATGGGGGCTAAATTGCATGTATATATCCATCAAAAAAATGCTGTCAATATCGTATTGCTGCTCATATGGTCGGCATCTGCGCGACTCTGGCTACATACTACCCCAACATTTTCCAACTTGGTCATCACATGTCTAATAAATCGAGCCTTGTTGCGTCGATTAGCCAGAAAACGATTCTGAGGTATAGAAACTGTCATGTCTAGCTCAAAGATATTATCAGGGGAGGTGTTCTGTGTGGCCCTCAGTTACTTTGGTGGACATGGCTTCCCTGTATCTATCAAATATCACTGTAACCTCAGTTCCAAAATTGTCTAAGACATGTCTTACATACATATCACATACTTGATCATATGTATAAGCTGTAGATTACTTGATATGGTATAACAACTGTCCATCTATGACATAGTGTGGGCTTCGGAGAGGCACAGACAATACCAGAGTGACATTTGACTTCACTGCACAAGCAAGAACATGTGATTCTTGTGTTTTTGCGCATGACACCTTTATCAAAATAAATGGTGATTTGTTCTTTCATCTCATTTTAATTTCTGATTACACAGGTCACACGTAGGAAGAGTAGCGCACTCAACGTTATTACCCCGAAAACTGATATTTTCATCGGCAGGTAAGCAAGCCTATTCCTATACTGTACACTTTGTTAGCATTGGCACTTTTGTCTGCCACCCCTTCCGTATAGACTAATACCAGAGCATCAATGAAAAGTGTATAACAGCGGGGATTGCTCGTGAAGAAAGCCAAGGATATTCCCATTCATCAGATCCACTATCCTTCCACTAGCGTCAGCTAGTGGCTAGCTGTGCTAGTCTGGCCCTGAGAAGGAGGCTGGCCAAGGAGTGATGTGTAGTCTTTCATATCTTGTGATGTGCTACAAGCCCGCATATCATTGTGCTGGTCCGAAATCTGAGTGTGGACACCACAAAAGCTCTCTAGATAACTGCAGACTGGGATGCAACGGGGACATGACAAGCACCCATTTGGTTTGAGTGCTGTCTGTAATTCCCGGACCCCGGGCTAAGCCGCCAGGAGCCTTTAACATTCTCACGAGAACCTTTTCAAATGTCTGGTTCATAAAGTTTCCATCCCAAAACTCATCTTTCCACAGCTTCCCCGTGCGACTCTGTCCTGGTATATCATTCATCAAATCATCGTATATATGGTCATAATGTGAGTCACTAAAGCAGCTGATGAAAAAAGTTGTGCACGGAGAGCACGAGCACATGACCACTTATCATGTGTATCACAATGTTAAATGCATAAACTCCCATATGTAACTCTACAATGCCACCCCCCCCCCCTCTCATGACAGCACCTATGGCTCCCATATGACATTATGAGACTGAATCCACATCCAAATCAAATAAGGAATGAGCTATTTTAATGGCCTTTATAAATATAGGCTGGTCAAATGTGACGGGCGCTATACCAAGTTATTGCTCCTCACACAATGTCTGCACATGCATGTAGCTTAGTGCTGAATAAATCGTGTCTGGTCGAGTGGGGTCGAAATTGATGAAAGGTAGAATGTCTATTCTATTTATATTATGTCTGCTGCCCTTGACTGCCATTTGCATGAAACCAGCCCAGGAGTGACAAGTGGCACCAACAGGTATGCACATCGAAAAGCTGGCTAGCCAGAGATTGTCGAGTGAATAGGCTTACTTTGAAATATCAGGCTTATGTATTCCAAGGGGGTCAAAGATACACTGCTTCAAACCAGAAACTTGTGGTTTTTTGTAGGCTTTGATTGTTATCTGAGCAATTTTTCCAACCTGAACGGAGGACCTAATTTCGGTAGATCGGACAACTCCAATTTCAAATTAGATCATGATTAGCTGCTTCGTAAATTCACACAGATAGTTGTCTATCCAGAAGCAACTCTTACTCCAATACCTACCATATGGAATATCAAAGCATTGTCATATATACAAAAATAATCATAAAAAATGCAAGAATAAATTAAAACAGTAACTATCAACAAAAATACACAAAAAATGGTCTGACATGTGTTACATGTGATGGAAAATTAAAGGCTCTTATGTTTAGACACTTTATTTGTTGTTCTACGTTGAATATTAGCAATACTATGATCATTTGATGGTTTTCGCGAATTGGGATGGCTGCCATTTTAAAAATCTTGAATAAAAAATTTTGCTTAGAGGGAGTTTCTGGAGATTTTTTATCGGGGTGTTCAGGGGATGTCTGGGTAGCTTTTCAGAAAAAACCTGCTTTCTACATTTTTTTTCCAAGTCAGCATGTTTTTAGACCTAATACTCCCGTACTACTAGTAGCAGCATCCCACATTTCTTCCTATCTTCGTATATAAGAAATATGATAAACTAGTCCACAGAGGGTTAATACATGAGCCACGTGATGCTCCAAACCTGATAAACACGTGATAAGCCTCCAGGGGGGCTAATCATGCTAATATATAAGACATGTCATACTCTACATGTAGGCATCCGAAGGTTAACATAAGAGAAATATGGTAGTCTAGTCCACAGAGGGTTAAATAAATAAGACATGTGACACTCTGGACCAGAAAGGGCTGCACATGAGCAATGTGATACCATAGCCCCCAGAGGGCCAGAAGGTTAATATATGAGCAGTGTTTCATCTAGCCATTTCTATCATGGCGCAGCGCCATGTTGCCTTTTGTGAGCGCCACGCTGCCCTTCATTAGCGCCATGATGCCCTTCATGCGCAATGTTGCCCTTCATGTGCGGCATGTTGCCCTTCTGATATTCAGACATGTGCCTCTTTGAACCACTGTTACGTCATATTCAATCCACCCCGGCTATTGTGAAAGTGGAAAACACACTAGTCACTGTTATCGCGCGCTCACACCTAAGACGAAATACCTGATAACGATGTGTTCACATAGTGGTAATATCTGGCGATGTTTACATACTTAACTCTCAGTAGCCGAGGCGAAATTAAGTTCCTGTGTGACATCACCAGGACAAATTTTCATCAGGAGGTGAGATCACACGATCTGTAAATAAGGATAGTAGGGCCACCGCCACGCAGAGATACAAGTAAACCCTGTGACGTAAAACACATAAAAATTGCTAGCTGTAATATTCGTGGTTTAAGCGACAAGCTTAACAACCAGTTAACACATGAGGGTTCTAACTGTGACCAAAGTGATTGTGTTTCTACTTAAAAAAAACCTATGATATAATTGGCCTACAGGAAACGTTTTTAAGAAATAGTGACGAAGTCTCATCATCTTTTACACTGGTAGATAGTAAACACGAAATACACGCAACAGAGATATTACTCACCCCAATGCCAAACGCGGGACAGGGGGAGTAGTACTTCTGTACAGAAAAGAAATTAAAAATGGTGTAAAAATACTACATTTTGCACACCAAGATATAATTTGGTTGAAACTCACAAAAAGTTACTTTGGTTTCGATAATGATGTACCGGGTATATGTATCTGTTTCGTCTATATGACACCTTAAGAGTCCACAGTTTTTCACTATACAGATGCCGATTATTGGTCAAATCTGGAAGATGAGCTGGCAAAATATCAGTGTGAATGCAAAGTTGTATTAATGGGCGATTTTATTGCCTGAACCGCCACCTTACCTGATTACATATTGCCAGCTGATTGTTTAAACAACAATGAACATGATGAATGTATTATAACCGAAGAGTCAGATAAAACTAAACGAGTGTCAAACGATTCGACAGTAAACGACTATGGTGAACTACTATGTAATATATGTGAGGATTTTTCAATGCAGATTTTAAATGGGCGGCACACCGGTGATTTAAACGATTATATTATTTTACTTGGCATAAACACAAGGGTAGTAGTGTGGTAGATTACTGTGTAGCAACTAAAAGTGTATATGAACAAATATCACAGTTTAGAATTGGCACGATCAAAACTGCAGTCAGTGATCACTGCATGCCCTATTGAATTTGAAATTCCCATAATTATTCATGACTCAAATAGTAAAAACCACTTGGAGCATAAATTAAACCCCCTCCCCCCGTCATATGGTGGGATAAAAACTCGATAGCTAAATATGGTGGAACATTAAAGAGACCAGAAATACATAAATCTATCAATGATCTGTGTGTGAAAGCAAGAGAAACTGAATGTGACACGACAGCACATTTAAACTTCTTGAATAATATCATATTGAATGCAGCAAAACTTAGTTTGAGAGTTATTCATTTGTCAAAACATCAACAATGGAAAACTGAGAAGAGAAAGAAAATATCTTCAGACGAGAACTGTACATCACTCAAAATTAAACTAAAATCTTCCAAACGTTTATTTGATAAACACCTCAAAGATCCTACAATACGTGGGAATTATTTCAAAACTGTTAAAAAGTTTTCTAGAGCTGTACGCAACTGCAAGCGACAAATGAAAGGGAATGTGATTCAACATGTAGATAATGCACAATACAATAAAACAACCAAAAACAATATCGGAACATTTGGGGGTAAACTCGCTTATAGGACGCGACAAGCCACAAGATGTAGACAAAGTGCCACCAGACCAGTGGCAACACTACTTCAGTGACCTTGCAACCCGGCCTTGCAAACACTAAAAACCCTCAGAAGTTCTACTCACTAGATGTTGCTGAGGGTGTCAACATTTTTATTCAAAATTTAAACACTAACAACGACTCACAAAACCAATATTAACCGTTTATACAAGTCACTCTCGAACTAGCACAAAAATACCTCAATAAGCCTAAATTAAATAAAAGTAAGCCTACAGGTCCGGATGAGAAAAATGACCCTGAGAATTATAGAGGTATATCCCTGTAGAATTCTATCAGCAAATTATTTGCTACTATATTAAAAGGACTCAATCAGGCTAAAATCTTAAAAAAATCGGTGATTTTATTTTGGCTTCTTAATATGACCATATCATGTAAACATGTCCATAGACTAGAACTGCAAAAGTTTAAAAATTGTTGTGCTACGCATTCACAAGTTAGGCTAAATATAGAGACAAAATTCCCGTATTTCTTATTTTGGACATGCAATGATAGGTGGCACCATGCCCTTTTGAATCCTAGATGGAATACTGATGAGACATATAATTGTCTCGCCCGCACCGTGTTGAGACATAAGTCATGGTAGTCTAGCTTGGTCTAGCCCTAGAAACATGTGATATTCTAGTCCGCAGAGGGTTAGTAAATAATACGTGAACTGTGTACTGTAGGAATCAGGAGGTTAATATAACAGAAATGGTAATCTAGTCCACAGAGGATTATACATTTATAAGATACGCTATACTCTTCTACTAGACCCCAGACGGTTATCACGTGTGATTTTAACGAAATTACCTTAGCAAAGTTCTGTGACTTGGGAGTCTTGGTTCTCATGGTTCTTGTCACATGGGGAACCCAATATGGAGCACAGATAATGCACATGAACGATCACTAGGACATGGTATACTGTCCACTCCAGGGCAAAATTGAAAACGCAAAACCACATGGCTTCTGGGCCAACCAATTCATAAATAATGTATTAACATTGCTTATTATCATACGTATCCAAAACGTATTCAAACGGTGAAGTTGTATTCTGATGACAGTAAGGTGTTCAAAGAGATACTGGGGGAGATTTGCCTCTATTCAAACCAGGGAACCGTGTTGAAACTGGGTTTTACCTCTAATCAAATGTTGAAACTGTATTGCCCTATTCCGACTGTGGTAACCTATATATCAAACTGAAGATACTAATAGATACACTGAATGTCCCCCAAGCTACATGTATTTGTGTGATTTATGATTTCCAGGACAAGATTGACAAAACAAAAACAAAGCCACGTGGCCTTGTGCCCACCCAACTCATGAATTATGTGTTCACGTTGCTCATTATCATACGTATCCGAATTGCGTTGCCGTATTCGAACAGAGAAGTCGTATTCTGATGACAGTAAGTACATTGAGCAAATGCATTGTATGTTGTCCCCAAACCCCAAACTGCACCCACACCTCCCCTCAATGAGATGTTGAGTGTTCTGTAAAATTAGAACGAGGCTGTCGACAGAAATTGCCAGGCCAGATAGCAGTGCATAGACGGACATCACACTTTGCACTGCAGTGCAGACAATAAGGTGTTCAAAGAGAGACTGGAGGGGATATTTGCCTCTATTCAAACCAGGGAACTGTGTTCAAACTGGCTTTTGCCTCTATTCAAACCAGAAATCCATGTTCAAACTCCATTGCCCTATTCCGACTGCGTTAACCTATGAATCAAACTGAAGACACTAATAGATGCACTGAATGTCCCCATAGATTAGTTGCTCAGTTGGCCTCTCGGAGCAAAAAAGGAGCTAATTCAAAGTAGCTATTTGTAGAACAACTAGCTATATTAATGGACCGATATCAACAACAAGCGAAGTTTGTCTCATGAGCTCAGCGCTGATGGACTTCTATGAATCGACCTAATGGCATCATGATTACATGGGCTGCTGTAGCCTATTTTTTTAAAAGTGTGTATCTCGGGAAGTATACAGTTGATAGAGGGTACATTAACATCAAGGGGGTAACTAACATCAAACAAATAAACAAAGAAATAAATGCATATATTTCAGACTTTATCTACTTGTTGTGTTTCCTAAAAACACTTGCAGATGTAAATGGTATTTTGGATGAATAATTATTTACTAAGCAATGGTGAGATGTTGGTTAGCTCTTTTTGCACATCCTCCTCTTTTTCATTAATTGCTAAAGTCTTCACATCATCACCCACTGACACTGGACCAGATTCTATTTTTTCATCATTGGTAGTTGCTGAGGTTGTGGCTAAATCTGGATCCAGAGCCACTTGCTCCGTCATTCTATAAAGTATGAAAAAAATAGTAGGCCTAATAAATAAATAAATAAATTATCAGTGACATTTCAATTTGTTAGTTTGAACCTTGGAAAAAGTTTCTTTTGTACCCCTCCATCTTTCAGTTATCACATACTATTGAAGGAAACCTTTATTTTCGCTCAGGGGGTACAAAAGAAACCTTTTCTCTACCTTGTATCAACCATGGACTTAATATTGCAATTGGTCTCACCGTCTGTGGTATCAACGGGAATTTCAATTAGTGAACTGTGACAGATAAAATCACAGTCCCAAATTTAGTGCCTAATTTTGCGACTAGGATTGCCGTTCATATATTTTACTACACTTTTGCTACATCAATTATTTTTGATGCCCCTGAGGGTGTTGTGAGTGTAGCCTGTAGTCTAGTGTAGGCTTACTGGTCTCAACGCTATCTTGTCTTTTGCTAGCCGTGAAGTACAATGGCCTTGTGAGTGCAGCAAGCTGCTGCAAGGCCGGTATAGGCTAGCGCTAGTGAGGCCGGTATAGTACTATACCGGCCTCACTAGACTATAAGTCTCTCGCTGTCTTGGCAGAGCAGAGCCATTGGCATTGATAGTTGCGGTGTTACCATTGTTGACATACCTATAATGCTAAATTCCTAGGGCTAGGCTAAAGACTAGCCTCTGGGACTATAGCCGTTTTTATACTATACTATAGGCTATAGTTGCTCAGGGTTTCCGCCAGGAATGTTTGAATGGGGTGGTCCAAAAGGGGGGGAAGGTCTGGGGGTTCTGCCCCAGAAGAAAAAAAAATCAAATTTCGAAATTTTAGTGCTTAAAATGGCCTATTTTAACTGAAATGTCACCAAAATATGGAAAATATTTATTATTTTTTTGGCCAACAAGGGGGGGATAACCCCCCCCCCCCTTTGGTGCTGAGTGGGGGGGTCCGGACCCCTCCGGACCCACTCCTGGCGGAAACCCCGTTACTAGTAGGCCTATAGACAAATTAGAAAAAGTGCAGCGAAGGGCAGCTAGATTTGTGACTGGTGACTATGAGCGTTACAAGCAGTGTGATAGCCGAGTCAACAACGGCTCTGGGCGAGCTACTGAGAAAATTGGAAGGCTACTCGCAGAATCTGGTGAAACAGACTGTACAGGTCTGTACTATGTAGTGAACCTTCGGACTAGCGAACCTTCAGACTATCGAACCTTCGGACTAGTGAACCTTTGGACAATCGAACCTTCGGGATATAGACATGTAACCCCTACTCAGCCCTGGTGTGGAGGCTTGAAGTGGAACTGAAACTTAAAGTTAAAGATAATGAAGTGATATCAGATGGCTATTCAATGCATACGGAAAAGTTCTAATGGCGATGTTAATGGGAGTCAATGGGAGCCCGTCATTTCGTAAACAAGGCTCCCCACAGAGTTATATTATGAAGAATCACGTACGACTGGGTGAGCGCTAGCACTCGCCACTTCGCCACTTGCTAAATTTAAAGATTTCCCTTGTGCCCTAAACATGTAAACTTATTTGGGCCTTTTTTCCCCAAAACAGAGATCAGAGACGTGAAATTATGTCCCTTTATTAGTTTAGCCACAACCAGAGATTGTGGCTAATTTCATTTCCACTATAGCGCCCACCCCGGGTGCCCACCCAGTACGATTAGCCACTGGCACTCAGACTGGCACTGCCTATCAGTATCACTATACCCGCCGTCAGATTAACTTGTATGGCATGTTTTATTCTCATCCGATTTTGATGAAATTTTGCAAGGACTATTTCCAGAGATTGTGGCTAATTTCATTTCCACTATAGCGCCCACCCCGACATGTAGTAAATTTGTAATTACGACGTCCCTCTATAAATCCATTAAACTGGTTTGTTTTTAGCCTTGATCGAATTGCATTACATGCCAGATGGTTTAGCTATACAAAATTTTTCGATGAAAATTCACGGTAGTCACCGCGTGACTCGAACATAGTCCTTGCAAAATTTAATGAAAATTGGTTGAGAATCGACTGAAAAATCGGCGAAAAACATGAGAGACAAGTAAATCTGACGGCGGGTATAAATCAGTAGGCCTAATGACAGTATCACTATCATTGACACTGAGTGACTGACTGTCTGACACTGTCAGAACTGACAGCATAACGTTACCAGATATCGCTGGAATATAATTAAAGTTTTAATATACCCGGATTCACATTCACCGTGGTGGATGGTTTTCGCCGATTTCTCAGTCAATTCGTAACCAATTTTCATGAAATTTTACACACAGTATTTTCCATTCATGTCGTGACTAGACTACCCTGAAAGTTTCGCAAAGTTTTGTTAAATATTTTAGAACTTAGACCATTGCATTTGACATGTAGTAGGCCTAAATAAATAAAAATGTTGCTCTCTAGGCTCTAATCTATAAACCCATTAGCTTCGTCTCAGATATTTATTAAATGTCAAATGGTCTAACTTCTACAATACTTATCAAAACTTCGCGAGAAACTTTCAGGGTAAGTTAGTCACGACATGAATGGAAAATAGTGTGTGTAAAATTTCATGAAAATTGGTTAAGAATTGTCAATTGATTGAGAGATCCGTGAAATTTAATAGCCTAATCCTGGACCTGGTAAACTGGTAGACGGGGCACCTGTCTGGCACTTCGTTTTTTTTCGGGGGCCGGACCGAATGACAATTAATAGACTAGAGTCTGTCCGACGGTGGAGGATGGTCCAAAATGAAAGTTAGCTTTTCGGTATCCAGTCAGTCAATTCTCAAGCAATTTTAATGAAATTTTGAAAAACCTTTTTTCTAGTTATTTTGGCATCGATCCTGGGAATTTTGTAAAAAATTATTGGATAGATCAAAAGTTAGACCACTTGACATGTAGTAAATGTCTATTTATGACGCTCCTCTATGTCTGACATGTATAACCCCTTAATTTCATTCGGGTTTATTCTCAGAATTGTGTTAACGTACATGTCAAATGGTCTAACTTTTGAAATACTAAATGGAAGTTTACGAAATTTTCAGGGTTGTTGCCAAATGACTATACACGCCGTCAGATTAACTTGTATCGCATGTTTTTTGCCGATTTCTCAGTCAATTCTCAACCGATTTTTATGAAATTTTGCAAGGACTATTTTCGAGTCATGCGGCGACTATCGTGAAATTTTCATTAAAAAATATTATGTCGTTCAAAAGTTAGACCATTTGACATGTAGTAAATTTAAAATTACGACGTTCCTCTATAAACCTATTAAACTGATTAAATTGAAGTTTGTTTTTAGCCCTGAATTGCATTACATGCCAGATGGTCTAACTTTTTAGCTATACAATATTTTCCGACGAAAATTTCACGGTAGTCGCCGAGTGACTCGCAAATAGTCCAGACAAAATTTCATGAAAATCGGTTGAGAATTGACTGAGAAATCGGCAAAAAACATACGATACAAGTTAATCTGACGGCGGGTATAAAGTCTGTCCGACAGTGGAGAATGGTCCAAAATGAAAGTCAGCTTTTTGGTATCCAGTTCAAAAATACCGCATGAAACCTATCAAAAATGATATTAACCTGTTCTATGTTCCATTTGGCATTTGAAATATCCATAAAATTTATGTTATCCAACATATTGCCGCTTTAATCCTCCTTTTTAACTTTTTGCCGACAGCTTTCAACTGTCACGGCTGCCATTTTAAATGTGATACCTTGAACCATGGAAGCGCCACTATGGCAACGATCCTGAACGGATCATTCTAATTTTTTTGGAGGGGTGCTTTTAATTCACCAAGCACTTGCTGACATGACTCTTACGCGCTTGACTCTCGCAGTACAAGCTAGGCATCTACAATGTTCTTTGCGAGCGCCGAGGCCGATATAGCGCTATAAATATTGACGAAAATAAGCCACAAAAACAACCGACCATTGGGGCTAGTTGCAACTACACTGAACACCCCCGCCTGTTCTCTGAAGTGAGCTCGTCCAAATGGTGAGCGATAAAATCCGTAGTTAACCACCGGCGCTTATGGCGTTACAGAGGCGAGATTAAAACGGCTGATTGATAAATTAAGTGCACGAGTATTGGCAGTTTTTTTTATAAAAATAAATGCCAAATGGGATTTTTAATACACCAATAACATTTTTGTAATTTATAATGCCAGACCAGACCCTTTATAGTGTCATTTATCCCTGGTGACCAGTATGGTGGCCCTGATTGTTTTATATCATGCTTACATGTACTGTTCACTGACATAAATCAAATCAAAAAAGTAGATCTAAATAAAGGGAAAAAAGCTAACTTTCATTTTGGACATTTCCCCACCGTCGGACAGACTTTAGATAACCTGATAACAATGGTTGCAAAATTTCTCGACAATCGCTTGAGAATTGAATGACTGGATACCAAAAAGCTAACTTTCATTTTGGACTAATAGATTTAGTCAGCAATGCCAATAGACCGACTTCCAAGATGGAAGTCAGCACGGAAGATGCCTGTAAACAACTGGTAAACTTTAGATCGGCGGTTTTTTCATAAATTACATTCCACTAACGTTAACAATGATACCTCGGACCGGTCAGTGATTTATCTGGTGTCACGGCGCAGCTTACACTCTGTGAGTCGTGTGACTGTGGTCTAATTAATATTATAATAATACCATAAATAATAATTCAGCAGTGACTGAGAGTGCTGCTCACTAAATAGTCTAGATTATTCAATTGCGGGTGCTTACATAATTTTTTGCAAAAGTTATTTAGTCATGTCAATAGACTAATGTTGTTCGTTGTTTTGTCAAACTCCGACAGAAAATTGACGTGAGCGATAATACAATGACTTTTAACTTTTTGTTTAGTATTCGATCATGTGACTTTAGATCATGTGACTGATGCCACATTCGCAAATTGTTGAGAAGGATTACAGTACCAGTACCACTGACCTGTATACACAGGTCTGTGACCAGTAGGCCTACTATATCAACTGATCAAGACAAATTCAATTCTTAGTTTGAGTCGCATTTTATTATTCTTTTCCATCCGTGTACTAGTAATAGATCATTTATTGGTAAATAAGTCCGTAGCCTACCTGTAAAGTTATTTTTGCCCTAAAGGTAACAGCAATCACTCCCCTCTCCCACTAAAGCCGTTGCCGGCTTAAAGGGACATGCCCAGGTCTTTTAAAATCGTCAAAAATCTGTGATTTTATTTTAGCTTATTAATATGACCATATAATGTAAACATGACCATAGACTAGAACTGCAAAAGTTTTTTAATTTTTGTGCTGCACACTTTCCAATTACCAGTTAGGCTAGATATAGAGACGAGATTCCTGATTTCTAATTATTGACAACCATGTCAAAAATAAGAAATACGGGAATTCGTCTCTATATCTAGCCTAACTGGTAACTGCGCAGCACAAAATTTAAAACACTTTTGTAGTTCTAGTCTATGGACATGTTTACAACATATGGTCATATTATTAAGCTGAAATAAAATCACCAATTTTTTTATGATTTTAGACCTGGGCATGTCCCTTTAACTGGGCATCATGTCCTGCCAATTTTAGTCTGCATCCCAGCTAACACGTTACGTGCCAGCAACGTTACGTTTTGGTTGCTATGAGGTTGCGTTGCGTGTGACGTTATTGAGACATTGCTGCAACGTCACAAGCGTCGTTTACCATGGGATTTAAACACAACGTTGCTACAACGCCTCGACGAAAGGACGCATGCGTGGTGGTCCGAAATCGACGCATGCGCACTGACTCAGCATGCTTCCTGTTCAGAGAAGTTGAAAATTGTTCTACATCGTATTGGCGTCTTAAATACAGTATAACCTTGGTTCCGGACCACCTCAATAAGCGGACCACCTCGCGTCTAGGACCACTGTTGTCCAGTTCTAAAGTTTTTCCCATTGACGTAATGCTTAAGGATTAACCCTTAGCGGACCACACCCGCTATTCCGGACTCGGACCACTTTTTATGCACAAGACCTTGCTATAGTAAAAGTCACTTTAAATCTGTCACTTTCGCGTTGCATGTTTTTCGCTCATTGCTCAAGCAATTTTCATCCGATTCTCATGAAATTTTACAAGCGTTAGTTTCTACTCTTACGGCACCTGCCCTGAAAATCAGGGGAAAATATTATGTAGTTCAAAAGTTAGACCATTTGACATGTAGTTTTTGCGAATTGTGACGCTCCTCTATAAACCCATTGAATGCTATCAGCTTGAATCACGAAATTCCACTACATGTCAAATGGTCTAACTTTTGAAATACTCATTCAAATTTCACGAAATTTTCAGGGTAGGCGCCGGAATAGTTGAGTGCTTGCAAAATTTCATGGAAATTGATTTAGAATTGACTGAGAAATCAGCGAAAAACACCCAACGCTGGTGGAAGTTGACTGCAACTATAAGCGGACCACCTGGGACATCAAGGGTCATTTTTTCGAGCCTCTTGGATCACTGACAGAGCATTCACACCTACGGTGAAAGTCGCGCCTCCACACTTGGATGCCCACAAACGACAAACAATGATTATCTGGACCTGCACCCCCGTGATATTTATTTGGCAGTCTTGATGAGGCATTAAAATTGCCATGGGTCCTATATGGTGGACGTCGCGCCTTCACGCTTGCTTCACGAACAACAACCGTCTGATTGCTCAGAATGAATCTTACTTCATCTGTTCATGTTAATTTTAATCTATTGGTAGCTTTTAATAAAGTATAAGGCTTATATCGATAATCTTTGTATTCAGTATCTTTGCAATATAAATTACTGGATACCGTTCTTCTTGTAACTATTTTAGAAAATTGAATCACAATTAGCTACTAAATAAAATTAGAATATGATTATCGTGAATAATCGACAGTAGCAACACTATTGTCTTTTCCGCCGGGAATTAGACCCTCAGAGCTTAACATATCAACGTTATATTATATTTGTTGTGCACTGGATAGACCACATGCAATTATAATTCTGCACTAGTTATTGAGTTTCGGTTGCAATGATCATTTTATATTAATTGTATTACCTGACAAATAAACTGATACGAATTCGTAACTTTGTGACGGCAATTATGCGTGTGATTTATCATGTAATACGAAACATTAACAAGTCCGTAGCGTTCGCAGGGTCTGTTCTGATCAATAAAGGGATAACTCAGCAAATAGGAGACATTGAACCAGTGTTGGATTAATGTTAGGCCGGAATATCAGACGGTTGTCCAACATTAAACCAACATTGGGTCAACATCACACGTCATAGTAAAGTGTTGAGCTGCTCCCAGTCACATTCAGCTTGTTTTGCGACATCACAGAAAAGTCAAGAATCAGTCAAGAATCACCGTTATACACAACTTTTTTACCAGCAGAACTGTCGGCCTTCATTTGATTATCGCCTCTGTATTGTATTTTTAATGCTCAATTTATGTTCGATGGTTGACAGAACAACAGCTTACCAAGATATACAAGGGGATATGAATTGAGTATGTCATTCAACGTTGTGCATCAATATGGCAAAAGCTAGACGTGATAAACTCACGCTCAACGAAAAAATAAATCTCATAGATGCAAGTCGCACCCACAGTCATATCAGCGACAATTCGCAGATTAGATATAGAATACGATGACCAACGAGATCTGTCTTCTACGCCTGAAACATGTTTAGATGCTCGAAAATGGATAGATTCTATTCCACAGTTCTGTTGTGAAAAATAATACTGATGAAAAGTTGATGACTGCTCAAGATAGTTTGCTTGTTGTTGCTGTAAGAGACAGCATACAAACTGCGGCAAACTTCAATAAATGTAAATTAAATGTTTTTTTATTTTATTAATTATTTTTAGCGCTAATTGAATAAAGATATTTATTATTGTATATGTGTTTGTTTTGTGTTTGTTTTATCTCTTATAGGCCTACACGTAGATAATAGTACACATACTGTACTTAGAGCACGGAAATTTTCATATATTATAAGGTATAATGTACAATTTCACTTGGGGGACCACCTCGCTAATGGGACCACATTTGCTAAGTCCCTTGGGTGGTCAGTTTAGCGAGGTTCTGCTGTACTCACTTATTGTCAGTATTTCTCAAACAGCTTTCTAAAGTGAGCAATTTAGTTTAGTTTTATGTAGCCTATAGCACAGCGTGCAACAATTTGATGGATCATGTGATTGTTATAGTAGACACATTTTGCATTGAGTTGTCTTGGCATTACTCTCACCCAGTGAGGGTGTCGTCGATGGCCATGTTGTAATGATAGGCAGGCGTGTACTAGGCGCTGCAGAGCCTGGCGAGATTCCCGATCACAAACGCCACAGAAATGTTGTTCTAGTGTTGGTCCACCATCTACGACACTGGCTCAACATTATGCAAACATTGGCTCAATGTCTCGAGCGCCAGACATGCACTGTCCCACTCAAACACGAGACATTAACGCAGCGTTGTTTCTATTGATGGTCCAGCGTCTGCGACGATGACCCAGCATTAAAACAACACCGCGTCAATGTTCCGTAATTTCTCCCATTGACTGCCTTCCCTTCAGACACTGTCATTCACCCATTGTTGTTTCAATGCCGACCCACCGTCTTGGACGCTGGCCCAACATTGAAACAGTATTGGGTGAATTCCCGTGTTTGCTGAGATTATATATTGCTCTAGATAAATCTGACCGGGGAGTTTTTTTTATTGATTTAGTTAATAAAAAATTTATTGCTATGAACCAAAGTGATAATTAGGTATAAAAGTTTTTTAAACTTGAATATCACATATATTTATACAATTTTTATTGCAAATATTTTAGTTTTAATATTCTAGTTCTAAATTTTACTCTCTTTTTGCAGATTAAGGGAAATGATGCAGGGATCACTGACCCAAAGGAAGATGACAGAATGAGATGTGACATAATTAAAATAAATAAATATCCACATTTTTGTGTCAATTTGTGTCTTATGTCCTTTCGCGCAAAAAGGCTGTGATTATGGTCGACTATATAGCCATGTTTTTTTGCCAGACTTGAAACAAGTATCTTAGTGTTCTTGTATTTGATATCAAATAACATTATATGGGTAAAGATAACGTTGCGCCAACATATTTAAGATTGAATTAGGGGTATATTATGCATACTCTGCCCCCCCCCCTACAATGTATATAAACCGATCACTTTGTGACACATTTTTAAAAATAAATCTGTTAATTATGTGTTGATTTAAAAGAAACCATCTACTTATATTAAATGATCTAAATTGTCAGTGCCATTATAACTGTTGGAAATAATTATTTTTTTCAGCTATTTAAATATTATGATAAGAAAAACTGCATGATATTATGTACCATAAACATTGCTAGTAGGTAACACACAACATTACATCAAACGTTGCAGCAATATCATATTAGAAAAGGCAGCAACGTTGCTGGTGGGTTGCGTACAACGTTACATGCACCGTTGTCAGTGCCATTATAACTGATGAAATTTATAATTTTTTCAGCTATTTAAATATTATGATAAGAAAAACTGTATGGTATTATAAAATTATGTACCATAAGCATTGCTATTAGGTAACACACGACGTTACATCAAACGTTGAAGCAATATCATATTAGAAATGGCAGCAACGTTGCTGGTAGGTTGCGTACAACGTTACATGCACCGTTGTGGCAACGTGACTGGGAGTCGACACTTTTTCGTTGCTGCAACGTAACATGCAACGTTGTGGCAACGAAACCGTAACGTTGTGGTGACGTTGAGGCAACGTAACATTGTTAGCTAGCTACACCCTCGTAAAGCCGACAGATGCCAAGCAGTTGAGATGATTTTATGAACATCATGTGCGAAAATAGGCGGATAAATAACATTAATGAAGTCAAAGCATTACAATGTGATTGCTATCTCCAACTAGGATTACTAATGTTCATGATGACATCCTTTGTGGTAATATTTAATTTTATTTTCATGATGTTTTGGGTGACTATTTTGAAATTCGGGATGAACCTTATAGAGGAAGCTTAGGCCCTACCCAACAGTAGGGCCTAATATTAGGCTAGATCCAGTTTGGACAGGGTTCTTGCTTTTGGAGAGGACTAAACAATGATAACTTTACAATTGACATGGTGGTTATAATTGATGGTGCGTTGTAGGTAGGCCTACAAATGATAGGTGGCTATATGAAAATGAAATTGATATAATAAAAGACACAATTGATTGTTTTTTAAAGATGTTTTATTATATTACAATAATCAGCATAATCAATTTATACATTTATTTTTTAAGGATGATTTATAGTATGCGGGCTATTTTCCATAAAGGGTATAATATAATAATAAAATAGAATCTCGCCGAACTCCATTCATAATTAGGTACCAAAACAAAGATAAGCATTTGAGCAAAAAATCTAGAGGGAGTACCTTTGTCAAAGTTATCCGAAAAGGGTGAACCGGGTCATTATGCTCCGAAAATTATATTTTGTATCATATATTGGCAAATATTTCAGATATCTGAATATACATATGAGGTGTATAAAACTGTCTATGTAGGTTTATAACAGACTCTAAAATGCCAATTGACCATCAAAACCTGGGTAGCGACACCTAATATGTGATATCTATAATACTGGCCGAGATATGATACAAAATAAAATTTGCAGTAATGGCGGACCATTTTGACCCACTTATCACTTTTTAAATAATTTTAACAAAGGTAGGCCTACCCTCCTATAAATGTCTTGAAATGTTCTTTGACCATCAAAATTTTCGCGATGAATAAAAAGCATGAACTTCAGTGTAACGTTATGTAACACAATTGTTTCAAAAGCAATCAATGAAGTTTATTTTCAACAAAACATTCATAACAGTATGATATATTTATTGTTATGATCATATTTAGACCTAGATTAGAATGGCAATAGTATCAACACAATGACTCATTTTCACTTCTTTTAAAGTATAACGAATATATCCCAGTAGAAATAATTTAATTCAAGTACATATCTGATTATCCTTGCCAGTTGCTACGACTAGTATATAAGCCTAATCTCATTACATGTATATCGATAGCCAGAATATATCTTTTGGATATATTTACCCTATTTGGAGAATGTTTGATGATGGTATGATAGTCAATCCAGTTTGCAAACCTTTGCTCACTATGCTAATTAATATGATCAACAGCATATGGTGAATTTTAGTCAAAGTAAATCAAAAACCAAAGGGTTTTATCAGACTTTACAAAGTGTTTTTTTTCAATTCCAGTTAATAATCTTCTGTTCTTTGCATGCAAATTGTTGTGGTCCTACAACACAGATAATGTGAACATATTTTACGATTATATGAGAACTAATGCTTGGCGTGATTTATGAAATGACAAATTGTGGTATATTGTTTAACTTCGTAAGTTTGTTTATGTATGTTATCTGCATACAATAAGCCCAATATGTTATGAGAAAGTGCAAATCATAATATAGCGATGTTAAAAATCAGAATACAGTCCCAATTTTTTTGTCGAATGAATTTGACATTTTGTACCGCAGCTTCCATTTTGACTACATCTTCAAATTTCTATTTAGACTTAATGAACGAAGACACTGCTTTGATGTGACTTTGAAATGATGGAAATGTCAGCTTTGTTGTAAATAAATATATTTGTCTACGTGGAGGTATACTGCTTAGATTTTACTCACTTTTTTCTATTTACTTTCACATTTGTCCTTTCCATATTTGTCAGGATGGAAGTCCTTCCATTAAATTGTGAGCTTGTTTTAGCTCTGAAAAAAAAGGAGAAAACATTAAAATTTAAATACGATGTCATTTGGTGGCATGCATCCTTGCCTTAAGTAGTATACTTTTGGGGGTCATCAAATAATAGTTTTACAGTTGTCTTGGTCAATAAGAGAGTTCTCGGGACGCGACAGAACATGTAAAACTTTTGTGAGTTAAAAATCGCATGGGTCCTGAGACACAGCACACCTACACTCCGCCACTGGAGCTATCCCAGTAAACACAAAACATTTGTATAACACTTATGTTGGACCAACGTCGAAGAAGCTGGGCCGACGCTGTATAAATATTATAAAAATGTTTTGTGTTTGCTGGGATGTTAAATAGGCATCCCTTCAATCATATTGCTTCATAGTAAGATCGCATTCTTAAAGTATAACATTGAGAATACGCGTACGGTAAGTATAATGTTGTCTGATAGGACCACCTGCATTGCATTGAGCATAGCTGTAACCCATCGGCGGTAGGGCCTACATCTGAATTGAAACGTAGCTGAGAATCACAACATGGCATAGCCAAGATATCTAGTCTACATTTTATCTGCCATCGGCATGTATTTTACTTAGACGCCTGATTGTAACTCGTATTTAAGTGATACGGGCATAATTTGAAAACTATTTTTGGCATGTCAATTTCTGTAGACTATACAATATAAAAACTGCATCTAAAACAGATGTCACCAACGTAAGTGATATGTAGTTATATGTGACAGGCAAACAGTTGTTACGTTCATACTAAAAATAGGTCAATGTTGCGCAGCTATGATCTTAATCTCAATTTTACTCAATTGTATCCCTTGTTATGGCGCTGCAATCCTGCTCGTGATCTACCTATTGAATAATATAGCAACAGGACGAAGCCTCAAGTCGGGATATATATGCTGATATGCACAATCACATCGGAAGGGTGGATATTGCATTTGACAACAATACGGTCAATACCCTCTCAGGATCGAGAAAGTGCAAGGAAAGCTACCACTATATTAACATTTGATATGTTGAAATGAAGAAATCACACAATAAAGTAGATAATACAATGTGCGAATGAGGGCATTTCTAAACATAATATCTTACCATTTAAGAAAACTCTGAATTTATCAGATGACAACGTGAAGGACAGAGGTTCAGTGGTACCCGTGTCAGGATTCTGTATCTTTAGTTGAAGTTGAACAGATGGTTCTCCAACATCCTGTGAAAATCACGACACAAAAGATCAATATATAGGGCATTCAGTTTTCCAAGTTATAATATAAACCTATGCATAACTAGATGCTATTGTTTCCTGGGTTAAAAAAGTAAACAGATTAGGCATTAAAAAAACATGTACAATGATATACTCAAGTGGCCTTATGACAATCACGGATTTCGATGAAGCATAATGATTGTGTTGCACCAAGGGTTCATTGGGCCATGCCCGCTCCCACTTAAAGCTGATTTTTTTCAATACCGGGTACACAATGTCAGACAAATAACCCTCCGAACTGAACAAAATTCGTCTGAGCCAATCTAAAATCTGTCAGCTGTTTGACCACCCTATCAATCTTTTTCTGGCTATGCCCCAGCTTCTGGAGAAATAGTTCTGATAAGCACTGATAAAGATCAAACTCGCTACACCATAACAAACAAGGCCAGTCCGCGATATAATTAGGCAGGCCAGTCCGCGATGGAATTAGGCCTCAGCCTCTAATCATCGTTTAAAAGCGAATATCATTTGGAAAAAACTTCGTAGAAAGTCGGTGATATTGAATTTGATCAAGTTGAATTTTTTCAGGGTGCATCCTTCCAATAAGCCGCATATATTGTTTTATGCTAATGGTCTAGCTAATATTCATATCAAAGTAAATAATGGCCAAAAGTTGGCCATTTTGAACTTGATAGAGTTGTAATTTTTCAGGGCATATCGCTCACTGAAACCGGACATATTGTTTTATGTTATGGTCTAGCTACCTGGCACGGTTTTCCATATATTTCGCATATTAAAGTCAATGATGGCCGCAAGTCGGCCATTTTTAATTTTATCGAGTTGAAATGTTTTAGTGCATATCCCTCCCTGAAGCCGCACATTTTGTTTGATCCCAGTTGAATTTTTTTCAGGGCATATACTACCCGGTATGACCGGGCCGCCCAACTCATTTACTTCGCCGTAGGCCCGGTGCAGATAGTCTGCCATTTTGGCTGCCGTGACATAGTTTTTGTCCATTGTCGAACATATGCGTGCTATTGGTGAAATAGATATATGGTACAAATCTTGGATTAATACATTAGAAAATTGTTGAGTGAATCGCGTTAACTAGAAAGGTCACAGAAAGGTCAAATGTAAACTCGATCAAGGTTTAGTCATAATTAACATGTATGTGAAGTTTAACACAAAACAAGTTATAGAGCTAAAATTGGCGGACAGACTTTCTGCACAATCATGGCAATATCGCGACAGAAGGAAGCCTGAAGCCGACACTATGTCGTATTCTTATCGAAAGACTTCAAGGATTCTTTATATTGCAAAGTACCATAGACAGCATTGCACACTCCAGGCCTTTGAACAGTTTGGCACACTGTAGGCCTATGCACAACATCGATGACAAAAATCCAAGCCGTCTGAGTTTCGAGCCTGATACCTTCGAGCAGCCACAAACGGACTGCATGAGCCATCGGGGCCGGGGACTGGTTATAGTCTGATATCGAGACTGCGAGCCTCCGCAGCCGACTTTACATTTACCCCCTGGTCATGGGAACTGTTCATTCGTGAACCATTTAAACTCTCTTGGGAGTATACAGCCCTGCAACCGTTCGGTGATATGAACTTATTGTAGTCTGTCCTACCAGGTACTAATTTACACCTGAGTGAAGTGAAACACTTGAGGATAAAATGTCTTACCCAAGGACACAACATTGAAAGAACGTTGTCCCATGTGCCAGCATTGAGAGAGGATAAACATCGGAAAATCCTGCACTAAGCAGGTAGTGAAGTCACACCCGAATTTGGACCACTTAAGATAAGCTGTGATAAAAAAAATTCAGGAAAGAACAAAGTTGTATCCGCTTCAACTGCTACAGCAGGGTTCGCGCCCCCATCACTTTGTGACCAGTAGTTTTGCGTCAATAAGGACATGGTATGAAGTCAGTACAAAGAAAATTATATATCTACTAATTCACTATAAGTTATTACATTTTCACCAGTTAGCAGGTTAATATACTACATTAAACATACATTAAACAATTTGATTACCTCTGCACATTTTGTAAATAATGTGAAACTTTTCTATTCTTATAATGTAATTAAAAGAAATGAAAGAAATGTTATTCACAATATAAATCTTTCAGTTTAGTGAAAACGGTTATGTCAGACCAACCTTACTTTTAAATGACTTGAAGCAATTATGTAGTCCACTCTCCAGTCCACCGAATCCAATCGAGAAACTTATAAAAAAAAACTTAAATAATTATTGTAGGCAGGCAGACAGACAGGCAAAACACCTGACTATCAAGTATACTCCACGTATCTTGAGCTACGTTTGATTATGTATAGACAGCTAATATAATACGGGCAGGACAGTCTATTGGTGATACACAGATGATATCATACAGCATACGAGATGATGTAGACAGTGTGTGAAAGTGGTTGAATTTTACTCACTTCGGAACTAATGTTAGGAGTGAAACGATTGCGACGTTTCGACCTGCCCTCAGCAGATCTTGATAGCGCAATGGTCATATGGAGTGATTCGGCTCAGATCACGAAATGATCTGACCGTAGATGGGTGGCAGCTGGTAGGCCTGGTCTCATGGAAGGGGCTCTCTGCTTGATGTGGATGGCCTCTTTCACTTATTTGCGCCTCATCCAAACCTCTTTTCTGCCTTGGACTTTCACTTTGTCCATGGAGACACTGAGACCGGTAGAATTACAGTGGTCTCCTATACCCCACTAGGCCTACATTCGGCCCAGTTTACAAACATTCTCGGTGCTGAGGGGTCTCCAATGTAGGTGTGGTAGTTGTAGTTGTCACACGTGATGTGATAGACGGTGCCGCACATAATTTCCTTGGGGGTTTTGACTTTGGGTGTACGAGCACCGAATGTATGGTGTTACTCGGCTTGTGGAACAGGTAGCCTAGACTCCATGGGAAAGGTATGTCCTATACAGCTGATCAGATACGCCCAAGAAAAGGGCAGTTCTAGCACTGGACAATCGGATTTCTTAGTCGTCTTGTTTGCGGTGGTCGTCCGTTTTTTTTTCTGACTGTAGGAACGTCTAGAGCTCAATCCGGAGAGTTGTTAACTCGGAGGGCTGCGCCATTGCGGACAGTTCGGCTTCGCGGTCCTCAGCAGTGGTGACATATTATATAGCTGGGCTCGGGTAGGGAGATATGCGACGTATCACTCCACATGACCATTGCATTATCAACATCTGATGAAGGCAGGTCGAAACGTCATGTGCAATCGTTTCGCTCCTAGTTCCAAAGTGAGTAAAATTTAACCACTTTCACATTAAATCTTGGAACTATGAATAACATAGGCCTACTCTCTACTAGACTATTGTAATTTGATGTTGTTCCACCGTCTGTGACACCAGCTGCAACATCATTCGACTAGTGGTCAACGTATCGCCTTTTATACAGAGTCAAGGACGGTGGCAGAATTGCAGGAGAACGTTGTTGGACGCAGTAAGAACGTAAGTAAGGCGGTACATGAACGGTGGACGGATGCCGTAAACCGCAGAAAGACTGTACATGGACGCAATCAGGTCAGCGGATGGGAAGATTTTCGCTACTTTTTGAAACGTTCTCCAGCGTTCTGCTCAGAAAATATTCCCGAAAATCTTCCCATCCCTGACCTGATTGCGTGCATGTAGTCCTTCTGCTGTTCACGGCGTCCTTCTTCCGTTCTTGTAACGCCCAAATCAACGTTCTTACTGCGTCCTACAACGTTCTCCTGTCATTCTGCCACCGTCCTCGACGACTTCAGTCGCCCGTCCTTCGTCCATGTACATTCCTCTGCGTTCCTCTACCATCCGTCTAGCGTTCGTCTAGCGACCACGACGTCACAGTTTAAATAAAATGGTCGCTGAGCCCGGAATGAGGTGTGCTGTTTTCAGACATGAGGTATTCGTATTTGTATTCATCTGTATTCAATAACATTTTTTTTAGTATTCATGGGAATTCAATATTTATGACAAATTATGAATACAAGTATTCGTATTGTATGTAAATAAATAACAGAGCTGTATTCATGGATACTTTTTGAATACATTTTAAATACATGTCCTATTTCCACAGAGGTTAGTCAACAAGACTTCAGATTATAAATTTCCTAAAATGTTATTATTTTTTTCTCCTTTTTTTGTATTTTACAGGTGTACAAGGGTGGTACGATTTATCATATTGTATCATTTCAGAGGGAGTGGGTGTGATGCTCTATAATCATATCCCTTTCCAATCTATTATACTAAAATATTGGACAATAATTATGTTTTCCAGGAGAAATAATGTTCAGTATTTCCTGCTCATAAGTCAAGTACGAAGATATATTCCAACACTATTAGCCTTGTGTCTATGCGTTGACTGAGCTAATTGACACCAAAATGAGCTGAATAAAACAAATCACTGGTCACGGCTGATTTTACACACTTGACGTCACAGGACAACAAGCTACTCCTTTAACCTTAGTGCATGTACTTGCAGTGCCTCCCCCCCCCCCCCCCCACCCTCACTGTCATCTATATCAGAAGAAACAAGACTACATAAGTCCAGGAGCTCCCGCTCCGAATTAGAATTTGATTGTCAAAGCGATTTTGTGTAGTGTTATTAATGTAGACCTAGGCTAGGTAGAAAATCAACACACAAGACAACTAGGTCTAAGAGGCTCAGTCTAAGAGTAAGATAAGAACTAGACAGTCAGTCAGAGATGGCAAACCTCCAAATGGTCTAGCTATCTAGCACGGTTTACCTGATATCAGGCTTATTGAGGTAAATAGTGCCAATTGTCAGCCATTTTTAATTCGATCGAGTTAAAACATTTCAGGGTGCATCCTCCCTCAAAAACTCACATTTTGTTTTATAGTATTGGTTTAGCCATCTACCACGGCTTACAAAATATCGGCCATGTGAAAATGAATAATCGCTGATAGGCGGCCATTTTGAATTTGATCGATTCTAAATTTTTCAAGATGCATCCTCTCGTGAAATCTCACATTTCGTGTTATAGTAATGGTCTAGCCATCTAGCACGGTTTACCCAACATAGGCCATGTTAAAACGAATAATGGCCGATAGGCGGCCATTTTGAATTTGATCCAAGTCAAAATTTTTCAAGATGCATCCTCTCCTGAAATATCACATTTTGTTTTATAGTAATGGTCTAGCCATCTAGCACGGTTTACCAAATATCGGCCATGTGAAATAGAATAATGGCCGATAGGCGGCCATTTTGAATTTGATCAAGGCAAAATTTTTCAATATCGTAACATCAATAAATCTCCTCCGCGACCTTTCCTATTGAATTCAGATTTAAAATATTTTAACTTGTCCATTATCCACCTACAAGTAACCCACATACCAAAAATTGTTATCATAGCTTATTTTCTTACAAAGTTATAGGCAAAAGAAGAGGTAATCCATAGCTCCCTCCGTCTCACCTACTTTTGTTGTTGGTGATAACATCGAAATAATGTATTGGTTGTCAATAACTCTATGCAGAAAGATTAACATTTACTTTTGATTGGTCACAGAGGGTTCAGGCTACTGAAAATCACCGACATGACCCCCCCCCCTCCTCTGTCACCGACATTAGATAAATCCGTTCACCCTCTTTACTTGGTGACAACTGCTCAATATTTGATTGGTTACAAATCACGGCCGTCATCCCCACCCCTACCTGCCAAAGAACAAAGAAACACCTCTACCAACGGTGCGTAGACAATAGGCTTAATCCACACCGATGGACACCCGAGTGACGACGCAGAATGTCAACTTAACAGTGAATATGCAATTAACCCTCTCAGTGCCGGAATCAGCTCATTTAAATGTCTATGGAATCACATTTAGCTTTTTAGGATCATTATGCACTTGTAAGCCCTATTCAGTATTCACCTAAAAACGATGTAAAATATGTTTTCTATGTAATAAAATATTACATCTAAATAACCCAACTCAATGCATTTATAAATAGTGAGCTATATATATTTTTTCGTTGGAGTCCATGATTGTATAGTCTTTGTCTTTGGCACCTCAACAACCCCTCTCCTTATTGTACAACTTCTATTGACTTAGTGGAGCCCGAGATATCATCTAGTCCAGGGGTATTAGTCTAAAACTCATAGAGACCTGGAACAAATTTGTAACAAGCTGAACATTTTAGCATATATTGTTGAGACAACATAGAAAAACATATCAAAAGTCCTCTAAGATCCCCCTGCTATTAGTGGCGGAAATGGGGGTAATAAGGGGGTAAATAGGGGTGATAAAGGGAATAATAATGATAACTTTAAAACTATTTACCCTGGATTCATAAAAATGTATCTAAACATATGTTTATTCCCCTGCGGAATCCATTAAAAATATTTGTATTAATTTTTAGCCACCGTTTCATCCCCAAAAGTGGTAAATGGGGTAAAATAGAGGTAATAACCATAATTTATGATCTATTTGACCTAGATTCAAAAACTGTGTATCTAGCATCGGATAATTTTTTTGAAAACACTTCTAAAATTTGGCGACCTCCTTTTAATTACCAACAACAATTTTTTATATCAATTTTTAACCACCCTTTCCTCTCCATAAGAGGTAAATATGGGTAAAATGGGGGGTGATAACCATAGCACTACAATTACTTATATCAATTTTTAACAACCCTTTCTTTGTGTCCCTTTCGAAAGTGGCAAATAATGGAAAATTATGAGAATAACCATAAATTTGACGGAGATTCATAAAATTGGTATTTATATATTTGTTCTAGCATCAAACAAAAAATTGTAGGCCTAATTGAAAGAAAAACCAACCATCACCATTTAATCTCGAAAAACGAAATTGTATATGATGTTGTATTCATTTTTAACAAGCTTTGCATTCCTAAAAAGTATTTTCATGTATAATGTAGATTGTTAATCACATAATAAAACAGTTAATTCGAGTTTATTTCAAAGGGCTTAAACTATTAAATTGTAAACTATTAAACTTTTAAAAACGGTTTCATATAATCTAGATACCAATTTTATGAATCTAAGTAAGTCAAATATCGCTCACATCTTACCCTTATTTACCACTTTTCAGGATGAAAAGGTGATGTTACAGCATCATATCCTTTTGTTGCTAGTTGTCGCATAATTTTAAAAATGCTTCTACATTTTCTCCCATGGTAAAACATATCCAGGTAGGCTCTAACAATTTTATAAAGCTAAGTAAAATAGCTCACAATTTGTGGTTATTATGCTATTTTTTTGCTTTGGGGATGAAAAGGTGGTAAAATATTAATACAAATGATAATATTAAACACCCCGGGTATGTTTGGATACAAATTTTATGAATCTAGGTCAAATAACTCATTAAGTTAAACAAGTGTTTTTGCTTTTTTCGCCGATGCTAGATACAAATTTTATGAATCTAGGTCAAATAGATCATAAGCTATAGATATTATACCTATATTTCCTATTTACCACTTTTGGGGATGAAAGGGTGGCGAAAAATTAATACAAATAATTTTAATGTATTACGCAGGTGCTAAACCATATATTTAGATACAAAGTTTATGAATTTAGATTGAATACTTTTAAATGTATTGTTAATACCCATTGTTTACCCCCATTTACCCCTTAATACCCCAATTGCGGGCACTAATACCAGGCGGATTTTAAAGGACTTTTGATTTGTTTTTCTATGTTGTTTCAAGAACATATGCGGGTTATTATCTAATAGCCCTGGGCTAATCGTATTTCAGCAGTAAACAGGTTCCAATTCAATGCTGTACCTAGGTTCTAGACATTAATTCAATGTTGCACCAATGCATAAAAACACACTAGTTCTACAAGTTACATATTTTACCTTTGCCTGTTGTTCTCAAACTTGTAGTACCTTAATCTATGCACTTACTTATTATGTAATTACTATATAACAAATTAGTATATAACAAAATACAAGGGTTGAAGGCGTAACAAGCGAGAACGTATTGATGATTCTAATGCTATCATCTAATTTTCATTATTTTTCTAAAGACATCCATTATAAAAGTCATCAGTACTTTGCCTTACAATTTATTTTTTAATTTTGTTCGGTTGATTGTGCACTTATGCGGTGCAGAGCTGACGTGTTGCCTTCATGTAGATTGTGTTCGTATCTATTTATTTTACAATGTACTGATTATGTTTTGACAGTGTACTGCTTTGTATGATTTGTTTCCGTTATGGACCAATGTATTTTGCATGCCGCAAACTTGTCTGATTTGACATGTTGTTTTTAAAGATTATATGTTTAAGATTATTTACATCATGTATGCTAAAACTGTACATTATACTGTGTCTGAAATTGCCTGGTCATCTTCTGCTCGATAAATTTGAATAAAATTTGACATAATAGAAGTACATCTTAAAAAATCTAAGAATTTATTTCTTATTCAATATAGTACTGTAGTTAACATTTAATTTAACTAATTTAAGTGACAACGTCACAAGCACACTAATATTGCTTCGAAAAAGTCATTACGCATTATGTAGGTGTTTTTGGAACGTTTGGATATTTCTGACGTCTTAAATGAAGTGAGAAAGATGGGTTGGTGGAAAATTACTATATGATAATAAGGCAGCCCGTTGAGAATTAAGCTATTTAAAGTTTGCTTCTATGCAACCCTTGTGAGCTAATCTAATAATGTTTGCTAGAAAATCAAAAAATGAACTAAACATCTGAATAAGACTCACGTCTAAGACTTTGCCTTCTGAATTCTTCTTGGAGCTTATCCATGTTGTCCGCATAAACTTTACATAATGATGATGTGTGTTCTGTGAAAAATTGCTTTTCATTAGTAAACATAAACATGATCTTTCAGTTTAATATAGATTTCTCTGATAACACAAAGCGATGTTCTATTTTGTCATGTTTATATCAATAATCATTGTTCACAAAACCCCACGCTCTTACAGTCAAGTAATTACAAAAAGTCAAATATATTTGCAAGAAAAAGTTTGACATCCTGAAATCCTGGCACTTTTAACAACCACCAATTTCAATTTCTTCAAACATTTTACGTTTGTTAAAAATTAACCTTGGAAGTTACATCATTTGTACAAGAAAAAAATCAAAAGTCAACTATATAGGAGGTGAAGTCGACTCATTGGCGTCAATTGTATGCTCCTGTCATCACATCATGTAGTGTAACTCAATGACAAAAAACGTTTCAAAAACACCACCCTTCGAGCTTGATATGGAGTATTATAAGGTCTATCAAGGGTATGGATATGAATGCGATACAAATTCGTTTAGGAAAGGAGTCAATAAGCATCTCAGAGAGGAGCTAATTACAGAAGCTCATAGTGATTTTCATTTCTATTGATCATATAACGATACAGCCTTATACATATAGGCGGGTATGTTTGGCTAGTCAACAATTTATCAGTGATATAAATAAGTATTTATCGAAAGTATACAAATAATTTATCTTGTCGCCGCCATTCTGGAATAGTGTATAGGGACCACAGTAGAGATAAGTGACCTGCACCAGGATACTTTTCAGTGTTTTTATCCCTGGTGTTCCAGAATGGTGGTCACACAGGTATTTTGCATGCATAATGAATTTATCATACTGATGTTAACCCTATTTTTATGTGAATGCTGAATAAATCTTTCTATCTAAGGGGGAGGGTTTCATATTTTTGGCCCATGGGTTATAAAGCTTTCCTCTGACAGCCTCTGAAAAATTGGTAAAGGTCACACATTTTGAAACCTAACTTATGTTTGAAAGGTATGGATATAAGGAAATACAAATAGTAGAATCTGAGGTATTAAGATGACAAATTGTCTTCTGTCCGTCTCTGAGTGGCAGATGCAGAGCAAATTATCTGTTAGATTATTATCTGCTATAAACTGGTCATGTAGAGGAGCAAGCAATGAGATTCATCTAAATTTGATGAGATTATTTTTTCATGTATTCCAACTTTAGGCTTTTAGCAGGTTCTACTTAAAAAATAGAAATCATGGCATACCTTTAGGGAGACCCAGCTGTTGAAGCTCATTCATAAGTGATTCCTCATTAACACTGTACTTTGCTGCACTAGTAAATATAAATGAAAGTCCAGCTATAGATGCTTTGATATCTCCAGCATCTACAAAATCAATGCCAAAAACAAATGTGTATTACATGAAAAGAATACAAAGTAATTAAAAAACATAAAAGTACACTGACTAAAAATCAAAGTGATGATTGATGTAATAGCAACACTCACCAAATTTAGCATCATTTGTCAGTTTTTTCACTTTTTCATACTGAAAAGATAAATGACAACAAAAGTCTATACAAACAACGTAAATATAAATTATTTTCTAAATTACCGTCGGTATACTATTATTTCTCAGTTTGTAAACTGTTAAAAAAAAATACCAATATTAAAAACTGTGCGATGATAAAAAATAACACCATGAGAATTACTGGGTAATTGTGTTGTCATAGTGATATATATTGAGAGGTATATGATATGCGTGATATTTAGAAGGTGTGCTGTATTTAGACAGGGGGGTATATGCCTCAAGTATCAAAAAAAGCCTATTTTGGCCTTCTCCCTCGTATATATACGAAGGCACAATATCGTCCAACAACTGCAACCTATGCATGCTACGAGTCCTATTAATCTACCTCACATTTTTACTTACATCAATCTCTCCTCCATTAAGCAAATGTTTTAAAACTTGAGCAGCGAGTAGCTTCATCTTGATGGAAGTCTAAAAAAAGAGAATAATTATTTTTATTTTACTGTAACATTTATTACATGAACAACAATAAATTAGAGGCATATAGACCTACACCTGCCCACAACAAATTTAATTCATGGTCAGCTGTTTAATTTAGTCATTCACAAATGTGAGACAGTTCTTTAAACACATAAAAATAAAATTTAATATTTATTTGAATAACATTATGGATATAAGGGGACATTTTTTAAAGGCTCAGAACCTTGAGATGTGAATTCGATGTGAATTAAAATTATTTTTAAAAGCTGTAGACACAAGTTCAACCATTTTGACTAAGACAAATTCCCTCCTCATGTGTTCTAGTGCAATGTTCCCCTCTAAAAAATGTTTTCCAAATCCTGAAAATATTAGAAAAATGCCATATCCACAACATATTGTAATGTTTTTATAGATGATTGCCATCAGCATCTCTATTCAATGGATCCTTCCCAAAAGATGAACTGTGAAGGATGCATCCAACAAACAGTTCTGAAGGTATAGCCTTCACAAACTTTTTGGGCGGCCATCTTGGAGAATTCCTGAGGCCAAAACGTATATGCGATAATTTTTGCAAGCACAAAGTCATATGATACATATACAATATTGACCAGTTACCATTCAAGTGAGAGCTACAACAATTTGTGACAGTGGTGGAAAGAATGTGCTGTAAACATCCCAATAATATCAGTAAAAATTAATGCCTAAATGTGCCATTTGCAATATTTTTTGATGATTACTACCACCTGTTGATGTGACATGATGCCTACTCCTGATGATTTTTAATAACATTGGATAAAAAGAAGTCACCATATTAGAGCACTACATGTCAGCATCATTGAGTTGGTTACCACCGTTGTTTGCTAATGACACATGGCTCTTCCACTGCATGAATCATTCAAAGTTAACATTCAATTAAATATGGAGATTCCGAAACATCTTCAGCTTCTCCCGCCAGAAACATGTAATATTTGACGACACAATGAATATAAGAGAACATATAATTTAGGTGTGTCAAATCTATTTTTTCTCACACAGGATTATAGTCATTGACAGTTGACAATAAAAATAATTTGAAAATGTATCTACAATGATTACCATCTTTGATAAAGTAGCAATTTCTGCTAGAACCCAATCAGGACAGTCCAGATCGCCACAAAATCGAAACCTCTGTAACATACATAGAACAAATAATACATGTACTGTATTTTATTGTAATAAATGCCCATATTCCAATAAACACCCACCCTCCTGATTTGAAAATAAAACCCACGATCATGTACACTATGTGATAATTAAAAAACTACTACATTTGTATAATAAGTGCCTATCGGAAGTATTTAATTAACGCCCCAGGCGTTTATTAAAATAAATTCAGTATACATGTATTATGTTACATAAACATCAACATTTATTGCCAGATACATCCTTTGTTATTTCAGTTGCACAAACATCAATATTCGGTAATGACCGGAACAACAAAAGAACAGAAAAAAATTGACCACAATAAAATATGGACTTTATACTTCAATGGAGAATCTACTACACAGTTGCCAAAGATTAATCCTTCAATAATGAGTAAGGGAGGTCGACCTGCCTCAGTGTGATTGATTCATAGTTTGTCATAGAGGGGTGAGTTGTGATGGATTGACAGTCACCCACAGCACCTTCTCTAATCCATGCAAACCTTGCACAGAAAATTTCCTAAATTAGAAACATTGAATAGAAAAATATTAAAATAATTTCTCGATTATTATAACTTTAATAAATTTATATGGGTGTTATTATGATGTTAATGATGTCAATGATCATTAATCGTCATTCATGCATTGATGCTGTATTAATAATAATATATTAGAGTGGGGGCCCTGGTGCAGTGGTTAAAGCTGCCTGCTTGGAAAGTCTGAGATCGCGGATCGAACCCCACTCTGGCCTTCCAAGTTTCAAAGAAACAAAATGATTCTTCCCCGCTCACTGGTAAAAATTCAATATTGTGGGGAGGCTCCGTGAAAAAAAAAGGTAGCGTGCTCTGCTTGAGACCGCCAGGGCTGGAATTTAGAATCCTGTGTCTGGAGGGTGATATCACCTCATTCATCTCACCATCCTCAGGCGGTTCTCCTGGCCCAGTTTAGCCATATGTGCACAAAGGTGGCCTAAAACCCCATTCATTTCATTAGTACTAATATATTACAAGTCAAAGACAGCATGAAAATTTTTCTCCAATATAGTCAATGTGCTATTGTCATAGTTGTACCATACCACTAAAACCATACTAATTAATAGTAATCCAACATCAATATCAAAAGTTAACAGTGATAAGTTTAGCCTTTAAAAATATCAATGCGGATATTAACCAGGCGTTGCAAGTTACTCAGACAACTGCGGCAAGGTTACTAAAGCTGTGGCGAGATTACTTTGCCATGCTGTGGTGAGGTTAGCAATCTGTGGCGAGGTTACCTTGTGGTATGGACGTCAAACATTCCACAAATTTAACAGAAAAAGACCGTCAAATTTTAGGTATTTCATACTTGCCAACATTTAAGAAATCCAAAGAGGGACATCTGGCCGGAAAGACCAGTTCCCAAGACCGCATACGTGACCGGTGGGACCGGTGGCATACACAGATACAAGAATATTTACAATAAAACTGATCAAACTCTGCATAAAAACATGATAAAAAATTAACTACATTGTTCTAAAATTAGTAGGCCCTAATAGGGTTTAGTCTTTGTAAAAATGCGGGACATTTTCTGGGTGATTCGGACCCTGGAAACACGGTGAAAAATGTGGACTGTCCCGCAAAATTCTGAATGGTTGGCAAGTATCTTATTTTTTTTAGTAAAATATTGTTTTTCGGTTTTGCAAATAAGTGTCAGAGAAAGACGGAGGCACAGGTTTGTGAAAAAATTATTGTAGATTTTAAAAATGCACTATATTGCTGTGTAAAATGGAGCGTAAATTGGCTAAACACAGACTACTCACTACTATTTACAAGTCACCCGCCAAATACTGTGTAATTTAATGGGCTTATGGTGGGACGTCGTAATTACAAATTTACTACATGTCAAATGGTCTAACTTTTGAACCATATAATATTTCTTTATAAAGTTTCACGGTATTTGGCGGGTTACTCGAAAATAGTCCTTGCAATGTGATGGCGAGAATAGAGCTCTTTCAGACTGATTTGAGTACCTGGGTTATTGGTCTACGGCCATTATAATTTTTTTTCTTACAATTTGAGATTTTAACTAGGTACAGGTACGTCACAAAAAGTCATTTTTATGTTTTTTTCAAGTTTTCTCAAGATTTATGTGAATTTGTGAGAAACTGCGATTAAAGGCATATTTTTCTCTGTTTGTTTGTTCTTTTTGCTCACTATTACTGGTAGAAATGAAGCCATCATTGTAGAATTAAAAGAGTTATTTGTTTTGAATGGCACTTTAATCATCTATTCTGGGGGATCTGAGGCATATTGATAGTTCCCGTGTATTTGAAACTCTCAGATAGTAAATGAGGACCTAACATTTCCATGTGAAAATAGAAAAAAAGCCATATGTCTAAGCACCTTTTTTATTTTTTATATTGATAGAATACATGTCCTGATGATTGAAAAAATATATAGGTTTATATACATATTTTCATTTAAAGAATGCTGGGAGGCCCAAGCGTATGGGCCATGATACATGTAAGTCTATGGTAGGTACATGCGAAAAACTCATTTTGGTGTCTTTTTTGTGTTTTTTCAGGATTTATGTGAATTTGTAGGACACTGCAATCTCTAAGAATTGAGATACCTGGGGAAGGCCGCACTAGTAAAACCCGGGTAAAGTTTTGTTTGCCGGCCCTACGGTTCCTCATGGGGCGCACCGAGGGTAAAAATGGAAGTTTCTTAGCTGTAAGGATGAAAATCCATAAACATTGTTTTTCTTCCATTACCCCCTCTTGGACTTGAAAAAAGACCGGAGGCTATGCCCAAATTTCTGATTGTTATGTGCATATATTGTGGTATATTTGCTAGTATTACTGTATTGCGAGGCACTCATTGGGTGCCCTGATGCATCTAAAAACTAAAACTCTCAACAGTGGCATCATCTCAGTAGCTTTCTCAGCTGCTTTAAAAAGTTCAAGTGTCCGGATGATGTTTGTGGGGCCGGAGGCTATGCCCAAATTTCTGATTGTTATGTGATGTATTTGCTGTTACAGTATTGCGGGGCGCTTATTGGGTGCCCTGATGTATCTTAAAACCTGATATATACGGATAGCACATCTCAGTAGTTTTATTCAGCTGCTTCAAAAAGTTCAAGTGTCTGGGTGATGTTTTGGCTTCTGTATTCCTGCCGGAATTTGCAAAATTAAGGTCACAGCTTTTGGATGTTTTTATCATTAGCTGAGATTTTGATCTGGCACAGCATTTTTCTTGCTCAGTGAAAACTGTGGAATGTGGTCAAATATGTATTCTAGCATGTCGGCAGTTACGATAAAAGGCACAGCATAATTTTATTGGACAATTTTAAAATTTATTGAATCTACCTATCTGATGTCATGATGGGAACCTCCAGAACAGGTGATAAAATGCCATTCAAAACAAATCACTCTTTTAATTCTACAATGATGGCTTCATTTCTACCAGTAATAGTGAGCAAAAAAAAACAAACAAACAAAGAAAAATATGTCTTTTATTGCAGTGTATCACAAATTCACATAAATCCTGAAAAAAACACAAAAATGACGGGTTGGTATGAAAAGCGAGGGAGATCTATAAAGCGAGAGAGGTTCAATAAGAGGCCGAATGGCAATTTATCACTAAATATACAAATATATGTTATAAACATACATAATATACATATAACTGTATCGAAACCGGCTAAAATTATTAAAACAGTTGAGAAAATAAACGATAACAACAACTAGGGAGACAATTAAGATCGCTGGCGGCCAGCCTCCATTTTATCAGATTGCCCAGTCGACCAACAGTGAATAGAACGGGTTGTCACAAGTGACAGGTACCAGGGTACAGTACTGAAGCAATCAGGATAGCGTTGATAGCAGCGTGGTATATTCTTGGTATATTATTTTAATTAAAAAAAAACCATTACCACATATTATGCGTAAATATAATATATATTTTATTGACATACAACATTCATACAACAATCATTCAACATAGGTAATGTACACAAATGCATAATAAACAATATAATACAAAATTGAAAGCCGTAGCTATAGTCCTGTGTATATATGACATAATTATAATATCATCATAAGATCATACATTAATGATCCACATTCTCAATTACTGTTTGTTCACAGTTGTGGTCTTCGCCGTTCTTTTGCGTTTCTGATGGTCTCTTTGTTCTTTAGTTTTATTAATCCATGGCTGACTCAAGCTGTCGTGATCTGAGTGATGACATCAAAACGCCTTGAGTGTCACGACGACGTACATATATATCACATATTTACTGGCGAACGCAAGAAGCTGTCATGATCTCAGTGATGACAAGTGGACTACAATTGAAGATCACACTCGATCAAATCACCGCTGCATAGGTTTGGCGCTAATATCATTTAAGAGAAAGTAACGTTAAAAAATAAAATAACTACACTATACAATAAGGACTATGTAGGCTATCATTTATATTAAGTTTTAGTAGGTACTGTAGATATAGTCCAAACCTGTTACTTACAAATGTATCGAGATTATTAATAGGGTTTTCAGTAATTGATAGTTCTCCAGGGCTGGAAATAAGGTTCAAAATGTTGGTTGTCCGCCGGACAACAAGAATGAATATTTTGGTCGTCCACCAAAATTTTAAGTTGTCCGCCCAAAAATGAGAACAAAAGTGAGACTGGCTGTGAAAAATGTGATTTATTAGGCAACAGAATTACAGTATCATCGGTCAACATTCCTGCTAAACGCCAAAAGGGTGGAGGTGTCTATATCAGAGTCAGACTGTACAAAAAAAATTTATAAAACTAAATGAGGGTAACGAACGATTAACAATAGGGTCTACGTACAGTCGCGTATGTAAAGACACGTGTGGCCGTATAAACAAACGCCATCAGCTGATCGTAACGTGCAGGTGTAATTGTAACTGCGTAAATGTATAACGTGCAGGTGCGGGAATGTGTTATTGCCCCAGTATGGGCCAGTTTTGGGACCCCCCCCCCCGCGCATATTTCCGGTCGGCGCTCCTAATTTCTCTATTCATACAATTTTATTTCATAGCTATTTATCTTGACATAAATTATACACATTGTTCTGATGTCCGTTGTTTATAGGCATAATTTATATACTTCTACTCCTCAAAATTTAATTTCTCGCGGGTATAATTCTGCTTGACACAAGTCAAAGGACAAGCGAGTATTGACCAACTGTGTTCTCAAAATATCGTAACTCAATTTATGCGAACGAATCTGATCGGTAATTCCCGTGAAAAACAACATGGCGGCACTCGGAACTCACTCCTCAACGAAAACAATGGGTCAATCGTGTGAAAATATGAACGTTTTGGCAGAGATAGACCGATTTAAACTATCTGAGCAAGTGAAAGAATATAGTCTTTATAATATAACACATAGTTTTCAGAAAAATCCAACAAAAAAACGCAAATAGCAAGCCAATATCGAAGTGTTGTTCCCATATAAACGGATGCATATAAACGGATGCATGATGTCATAATTATGCTGGCATTGCTAGTCACTCACTGTGACTGTTAGATGAAAATCAGCGGTTGTCCGGAGGGACAACCATCTGAGCATTGTGGGTTGTCCGTTTTGTAATTTAGTTGTCCCAGACAAACGGAACGCGCTTATTTCCAGCCCTGTTCTCTTAAATATGATCGGTTTCTGAATTTAAAGAATGAAATATATTCTTTATTGTATCAGAAGCCTGAATAAACATAATATGTTATCGTTCTACCAATACTATGAATGTTTCTTTTAATCGCGGTAGGCCTACTCGTGTACGTAGGCAACGCGGTATACTTATAGCTACCTATCTATCAGATAATAAATTAACCAAAAATATCTAGCCTATGTGCTATGTTAACTTTTATTAGTGTGACATTTATTAAATACGTATGTGAAAGTGGTCTTTAGCATGAAGACGGTTAATTGGTCTCGCCTGGGGGGATTAGGCTTATCAGTTGATCACGACCGGAGGTGTGAAATGCAGCTGGTGTTCTACCCACTGTTGTTGTCAATTGCATTTTAGACTTGTTTTATTTACTGTTGTGCAGTGTTTCATCTAGCTATATCTAACATGGCGCAGCGCCATGTTGCCTTTTGTGAGCGCCATATTGCCCTTCATGAGCACCATGTTGCCTTTCATGTACGCCATGTTGCCTTTCTTATATTCAGAAGGTGATCTGCCTCTTTCAACTATTGTTACGTAATAAGCAACCCACCCAGGCCGATGTGCCAGTGAAAAACACCCCAGTCACTGATGTCGCGCGCTCACACCTATGACGCAATACCTGATAACGGCCTGTGTGTAGGCCTACATAGTGGTAATAACTGGCGATGTTTACACACTTAACTGATTCTGCTTGTACCCTTAATTGGGGATGGCTGGTGTTGGAAATGCCCACCCGGGTCAACTGGGTGCCCGGCGTTCATGATAAGGTGCCCCCAAATGATAGGTGGCGCCATGCGCCTTTTGAATCAATTGCAATTTGGTCAATTGCATTTTGGACGGTGTTTTATCTACTGTTGTTGTTAATTGCATTTCAGGTGGTGTTTTATCTACTATTGTTGTTAATTGCGTTTCAGGTGGTGTTTTATCTACTGTTAAGTTAATTGTGTTTAGGCGGTTTTCTTTTCATTTGCATTTCACCTAGACCGGCTCTCAAATACACAGAGAGCTTTGATGTATATATTTGAAGGACATACAAATCCAGATGCACCCAATTTATATTGTAATCTTGATCACTACAAGGTATTGTTATAGTACAGTGCACAATTTTGAGGCGAGTCTGCGTGGCCGATCATGGTTTCAGAAGTGCAGGACACGCTGGCATTTCACCCTTGCGTGGCCGATGGCTACGCTGCTTTTATATTTTCAGTGGTAAAATCTGCTGAGCAGCTCCCAGATTCCCACCAGGCCTGCCCGCCACGGCGCCAGTAGGCCCTATATGAATGGTCGCGTGTTGTCTGATATTGAAAGAGAATACGAGGGAGGGAATGAAGGCCCATTTCCTGAACACAAATCTGGTCAGGCCCTGTATGTCGGCACCGCTTCCTCAGCAAACACGGGACGTTTGCCCAGTGTTGTTTTGATGTTGGGCTAGAGTTGTCGTAGCGCCGGCCGTAGAAGATGGGCCAACATCAAGGCAACGTTAGTTTGCTAGGTTCTCAGTCAAACTGGCAGGTAACACAACGTCGACTCAGCACTGTCTGTTTTTACTCAACATTGTGACGTCGCTCACCTTATCAGGCTAATGACTCGGCATTGACACAATGCCGCAAGCAGGCGATGTCGCGGTATAGTTTTAATGCTGGGCCAACCTCGTAGACAATGGACCGACATTTAAGCAGCGCTGGGTCAATCTATTGTGTCCGCTAAAAATACGCTGGTCCGCCGACATTAATGCAATGCTGGTTTAGCATAGGCCTACCGTTACAGTCTTTTACATTAGTTGGACTGGCTGTTCATTTAAATGCTGCTCAATTAACACAACACTATGTCAGCGCCTCGTGTTTGGTTGACCATGGAAGGAGTGGAAACTCTGCCCACAAGTTGTGCCAGACCCCCCGACGTTAATCCGCCGTGACGGTGTGTGTTGATCAGGGGCCGCGTGCACCAAACAGTCTCAAATGAAACGCTGCTCGTAAATGGATCGTAAAGCAAACGTCGTGTACACCAACTACATGTACTTCGCAAATATACTACTGGTGCACCAAATAGTCGCGAACACACACGTGTTGAATTTGAGTTGCAAATGAGCCGTAAAATTTGCGCCTTGCATAAAAAAAATCATTTCAAACGGGACTTTTTGGAATTGGACGGGACTCACTGATTTTTAAAGAAGAGAGTCCTTCTGCCACACTGGAAATTTGGCTAAAATTGTGCACTGTGGTTGTGCTCTGTGTATAATAGCCTATAGGTTAAATACAGTGTTTTTTCTTGTGGCCGGCGTTCGGAAAATATTAATAACATGTACGTAGGCCTATTATATAATTTTCGTTACATTTACATTATAAAATATATTTGTCTTAATTTTGTAATTAAAAGGTACCCTAGATAACTCCTTATTTTTATTTTTTAATTTTGGATGGTTACTAGTGATTCGTGTAGATGAGCCAGTGGCCTAACGTGAGATACATCCTTTATGTCGTGTGCTAGCAGGAACGCGAGCGGCCAAGTGATTACCGGGTACACACCAGGTGTCGCTCACATCCACCTGTCAAAGCGAAAGAGACTTTCAAACGAAGCGAAGTCTTTTTCGATCACTAAACTGGACCTGTATTGTCTCCCAAATAAAAAAAAATAAAAATAATAATTGTATAAGTACAATACAAGCATATATTTCATTGTGACATCGATAAATATATCATATACATGCATTACACTGCCATACGAAGCCTCTTATTGATCCTCCCTCACTTTATACTTATAGGTCTCCCTCGCTTTTCATACCTACCGAAAATGACGTCTTCGGTCGCAAGTCTTTGACATTAATTAAAAAAATATAGTAATGAGGTTGGTAGAGTCGTTATAGTAATGAGGTTGGTAGAGGAGCTATTCGCGTGGAAAAAAGGGTCAGCATAATTTTATAGGACAATTTTTAATTTTCGAAGTGACTCGCACGCCGGCATACCGGCGTGCTAGATAATAGACTAGTGCGCCGGCATACCGGCGTGCAAGTGTATAGCGGTATATATCTAGAACGCCGGTATGCCGTGCCGGCAGCCAGAACACGGTACATGAACTGCATTCATACAGGAAGCAGTTACAACTGTTACAATTCCACAATTTCACAAAAGATTCTGCTTCAAACTCTTTCAGACGAACTTCGAAATCTTCAAAAGTATTGAATTCATCTCCGATATTGAAGTCTGCCATCTTTTCTATGAATGAATGTAGTCGTGAGTTAATTGATCGTATTAAAGATCAGAAGCGTCAGTACTATAGTCTGGGTGTCCAGGCAATAACTGAATAATGATCATGGCAAATCCTACAGCTTTATAAGAAACTATGGCATCAAGTGGGAACGCGAATTCTAGCATTGCCGTAGATTGCAATAAACAGGGTGTGAGCCACGGGAGGTGCGACTATGAGGTGTGCCTACGGAAAGTGCGACTATGAGGTGTGGCTACGGGAAGTGCGACTATGAGGTGTGATCTTCAATTGCTCTCGGCCATTAGTAATCAGTCTACGCCGCAATCACTGCAATCGTGTTATGTAACTGTCATACATTGTCAAGATATAGATAATAAATAACAACAAATCTACACAAACTAGTACTTTTTATTTGGGTAACAGTTATTAAATACGTATATAAATGTAGCCTTCAGCTTGAGAAGAGTTAATTGCGCTTTCCAGTATCGCACCTCAAGACATGTCATCACTCAGCTAAGTTGTTAATACCCTACATCCTAGGCTGGGTGTTATATCCACTGTTGAAGTATTTCGCACCTCGACACTAACCTGCCAGACATGTCATCACTCTGCTGAGTTGTTAATAATAATTGCGTTTTAGATGGTGTTATATCGACTGTTGAAGTTAATTGCGTTTTATTTGGTGTTTTATCTACTGTTGGGGTTGATTGGGTTTAATGTGGTGTTTTATCAGCCTACTGTTGTAGTTAATTGCATTTTAGATCGTCTTTCATCATTAGCAGGTGTTTCATGTAATCTTGCCAATTGCATTTCACCTAGGCCTATGCCTACAATTAAATACACACGAGAATTTAGAAATATATAGGGGGCCTATATAGACAACTTGCATATATCATGTATATCCTCATAATCAGAAGGCCCAGGCAGCCTGCTTCTAAGGCTAACTTGCTAAGGCTAGGTAATTTGTCTATAGTTTAACTGATTAAGTACCGTGTTCCGGCCGCCGGCACGGCATACCGGCGTTCTAGATATATACCGCTATACACTTGCACGCCGGTATGCCGGCGCACTAGTCTATTATCTAGCACGCCGGTATGCCGGCGTGCGAGTCACTTCGTTTAATTTTTGTGATGTATCCAGAGGATCTCCCTATTATCGCCCACAAAAAAAATAAAATCTACTAATATGCAAGGATACCGCAGGTGTGTCATCAACTCCAGTTTAGCATAGATTATGCCTGAACTACAATACTAAAATAGCCTACCATTTTTTTAATTTAATAAATCTTTAGGGTGCTTGCACATCAATTGTCAGGATTGTATTGTCAGGAATAGAATAGAATAGAATAGAATCTTATCGACCCGCTGCGAGCTAATTCCGCAGCTGTCTGTGGTGACCTGCTCCGCAGGGCTACAGCGACTCCAAGCCTCCATGGGCCTGGAGATTGTTGAGCTTTTGTTTTTATCACGTGATTGATAAATATCATCAATCAATCAGCCAACAGCGAACTTTGCCTGGCGAGCCCGGCCAATTTCATTTATGGACGGGTCGAGGCCAAGGTTCTTAGTCACGTGACTTTCATGCCTGTGCTATTGAGGCCGGTGAATAATTTTCTGGGTCAAGTCATAGAAAATGCGTCAGAGGGGAAATACAATACTGTGAACAACTCTTCATCCGGGCAAGTGACCTTTCAAAAATGCCTGAATTTGGGGATTAGGCCTACCGGTACACTATTTTCATCTAAATATAGCAACTATTCGCAAACATTCGCCACTGGGGCATACCAGAGGCTACATGAAGCTCGGCCACGCCGGGTAGTGTGGCTCTGAAAACCAGAGTACAGCGAACTTTCTTTCACCCTTGCCTGGCGAGCCCGGCCAATTTTATTTATGGTCTCACCACCTATGCTACCTGTACTTTGACCCGGCGCCAATAATCACTAACCGCTCCGTCCTGCAAATAGGACCACAGCCCTGGTTCAATACCGGGCCAACGCTATTAGTTCGCATTATGATCAAGACGTTGGCCCAACATTGGGTCAATGCTTACAACTCGTTTCATTTATATATAAATATGCTATTTTTCTGGTTGACCTCTCGGATTAATCCGAGCTGTCAAACAGACGCTGTCTTGATTACAGCAAACAAATCAAAACGTGATGACAGCCGTGCATGATTTTGACACTCCCCGCTAGAGAGGGGTGACAATCCCTGAACGACTATTATCCAGTTCAATCAATATAAAACTTTGAAATTATTTTAAACTAACCAAACAATGCTAACTTTAGAACCTCTTTGCTCAGTTAACCCATCGTTTAACAACTGACAACACTCCTTTATCAAGGCAACTAAATTGACAGCAAAATGTGATACATTATAACACTGATCACGTCATGTTATTCTAAACACTGTTTAGTTCATTACAAGAATACTCCAAGCTCAGCAACACCTAACTAAGGCGCGTCCCACCCCAATTTCATTCTGGCCTTTTATACCATGTTTACACACTTGTTTTAATAATTTCAATTTTCAATATTCCAATTCATAATGCACCCCTGTGTCAACTCATGTCCCCCCCCCCTTTATTTTTTTTATAACACAACATCTAACTAATTAACACACACATGATCATTAATGATAGTATTTCAAGTCATATATAATTTTAGCTTCAAACAATAATGAGATACAATGGATACAGAGTCACACCTAATTAACTTATAAGTTTAATCGTTGAATTGCTTTTACTCGTCTACCACTTCTGGTGCGATAGGCGGGGGAACCGCCCGAATCACCCGTTCTCGTCGTCTCCTCGCCCATCGCATCAGTAGGTTCTTTACTGCTCGATGGAATTGGATCGACCAGTGCTTTAGCCTGTTTAGCTGTGGTTTTCGAATTTCCAGAGCGTAAATCGTCAGTAGTCTTAGAAGGGGTGTCAGTGTCAATCAAATGTAACAGTTCATTAGTAGATTGACCCTGATCCCACCCTTCCAGCTCATACAATCTCTGAATAGGTCGATCATATGTCTTATCACCTAATTTGACGGTGGCCGAACGAACAATGTTGTCACTCGATTCCCTTACATTTACAATGACACCCATCGGCCATGCTATGCGTTTTTCAAAATCTTTTCGGACTAGGACCACCTGGCCCCATTCAATGTTTCTATGTGAATGACTATTCGTTAAGTTGCTAGGTAAGTTGGTCAGATATTCATTTCTCCATACCTGCTAGAAATTCTTAAGGATAGTACCCTGTGCTTGCGACAGAGCATGGTATGGGTGAGCCTTTGAAGCCTGTTCAATAGAAATGGCGGCTTTAGTAATCAAAAACCCTTCGGGAGTAATGACGTCGTATATTGGGTTGTCACTGATATATGTAAGAGGGCGGCTGTTAATACAATGTTCAATTTCAGTCAGGACAGTAGTAAGTTCCACAACAGTTATCAAACGTAGTCCTAGCGTCTTTCGCAATCCCTTTTTTACAGACTGCTCCCACCAACCTCCTACTCAAGGGACTCTAGCGGTTATGAACTTCCAGGTGGGACGAAAAAAGAACAGTTTCTCAGATAAATGACGACTCAATGCAATAAACGTCTTGGAGTTGTCCGAGTAAACGATATTCGGGTGACCTCTACGTGACACAAAACGGCGAAACGCCAAGACGATATCCTGAGTGGATAAAGAGCCCACGAGCTCCAAATGCACGGCACGAATCACTGCGCACGTAAAAAGTAAAATGTAGAATTTGGTTTTAACTGCATCTCTTGCGTACAATGGCCCAGCATGATCTACACTCATGGTGCTAAATGGTGCTGTCAAAACAACCCTGTCAACTGGCAGAGGCGGTTCTGGCGTAACTTGACTTCGGGAATCATGGCGTTTACAATTTAGACAAGAACGTTTAAGTTTGATAGCTAACCCTTTCAACCCAGAAGCCAGATCCGTTGGCGAATGATCGCAACTGTGGTTCCTACTCCAGAATGGCTATTTTCCAGATGCACCCCACGTATTAAGGCCATAACATGTGGACTACGGGGTAGTATAATGGGGTATTTTTGATCGTAAGGCAATTCGGAGAGTCCTAGTCTACTGGACAGGCGCAGAATACCCTGCTGACTATCAATAAATGGGTGTAACCCATTCAAGCAGGATGTGCTTGGGAGACATACTCCCTTATGTACACACCAAATTTCTTCTGAAAAATACTTACATTGCAAGAAGGTTTGGATAAGGGCTTCCCCCGGGGCCAATTCTTTAGCGTCAAGTGCTTCAGATGGGAAAGAATAACCCTTAAATATGGTAGCCGCCCGCAAAACCCAAGCCATAACTCTAATCATTCTCTTATAAGAGCTTATTTCTAAAAGACTTTCCAAAATCTCCGGATTCGAGTCCATTTTATTGGGTATGAGTTGTATGTAAGCTTGATTCATGAACCCTCATTGATGTTAGACTTAGTAAAGTTCGACTCCGGTATTAGGTTTAAGCAGCTAACATAATCTTTCCCCGCTGACCCTGCGGCATTAGTGGCTAGGGTTTGGGTCTCTATATCCAAAAATTAATTGACAGACTGAGGTTTAACTGCCGATCCGAGGACTGCTTCAGTGGAGGGAGGTCTTCCTTCTGATGTTAACGCCACACTCGAGTGTTCGGGAACGAAGGTGACCTGCCGATCTAACAATTCTTTAGTCCCCCGGACCCATACATCTGAGTTTAGAAACGTATTCACAGAGATTCCGTTAGTGACCAAATCCGCAGGGCTCTTTTCAGTAGGGCAATATTGCCAAAACCGTGCCGGCGCACATTCTATAATTTCTTTGACGCGGTTACCCACATATGCCTTGCATTTTTGAGCCCCCTGATTAATCCAACCCAAATAAATCTTCGAGTCAGTCCAAAAGAAGGTAGCTATATCCCATTTCGTGAGCGTGTGTGTTACGTATTTGGACATGCGACAGCCCAAAACACAAGCTGTAAGTTCCTGTCTCGGCAACGTTTCTGTTTTAACTGGTGCAACCCGTGCCTTGGAAATGCAGAATGAAACTACAAGTTTATCATGTCTATTTTCGTCTTTCGTATGGTCTCCTTCCTGCACGATCCCACACATATATATGACGGTATCGTACGCCAGGGGGGAGGCGTCACAGAATACGTGAAGCTCAAGTTTCACTACATCTGTCCACTTGACACCAGGGAAAAATTGTCTAGGAATGGAAAAATCCTTTAATCCCTCCACTTCAGACAACCAAAGCATAATTTTAACGCTTTCCTCTGCGGGTAAGGGAGAGTCCCATTCTAGCTGGTAAGCCCAAAAACTCTGAAAAACAATCTTAGCTCTTATCAAAAAGGGTGTAAAAAATCCTAATGGATCGAAAATCATTGAAATCAGGCTAAGTGCAATTCTTTTAGTCAATTTTCGCAACAAGACTGGTTTCTCGCTATAGACCAAGAACCCATCTAGTCTAGGGTCCCACTTCAGACCAAGAATTTTTTGATCTTCGTCTACATTGATCTTACTGTTCAACTCAACGGGCGTATTAGTGGCCAATTCGGCACAATTAATAGCCCATTTAGCAAAATGCATCCTGGCTGTAGACATAATTTCATTGACCCTCCGTATGTGACATGCGGACTGTTCCAAGGTATCACAGCCGGATAGCCAATCGTCCACATACAAATTGTGTTCTAATTCAGTCACGGTAGAGTCAGTACTATCATACTTCTCAAGATGAAATTGAATGGTTGCATTTAGTAAGAACGGACTTGCCGAGTTACCGAAGGGTACTCTAGTGAACCTCATAATTCTAGTCACTCCTTGATCGTCCCAAAAAAAGTCAGTCGCGTGAATTAAAAACCTTTCGAGTGTTTAATTTCAATAGTTCTTGCAAATGTTTAAAAATTAGTTGATTGGAGTCGCCACAGCGTTCCTTCAAAATGCTACAAGCGTCAGTAAACCCCGCGTCGGGCATGGCGATGCCCCGACAAAAGCGAGTTTAAATACGCAAATTTAGATGAATTCGGAATGTTTTGTGAAATAACTGAGATTTCAAAGGCCTGCCAAAACGCAGGTACTAACCACTGAACGTCGGGAGGCTTAATTCAGGCCACAGCTGGACACAGCTGGGGATGGCACTGACTGGGATGAAAGATTGGCTGGTGCAGACATTGTCACAGAGGTGGCCGGTGGAGTCTCTTGCAAATTGAGCAGATCTCCTTCGGTGGTGATGGTAGTGGGGTTGACAATACCTGCATCAGTGGCTGTAATCGTCTCCCGTCTCATTGTTTTCAAGATGGAGGCGCCCTGCAGAAGCGTCTGTAAGGATGTGACAGCGAGCCGGCTGTACCCATAGCGGTGGTTTAGCTCCTCTTCTGAAAGCCATACTAGTAGAGATTCATAAATCCTATCTGCAGATTTATGAGATATGGCACTGGTTTCAATGGCCGAGACCACCACCTCTCGTTCCTGTCCCGACGTCTGACCCACGGACATTTTCACGGCCTTCTCAAGAAATGATAGAGACTCTCTGCATTCTCTTAACTTGGCTTCCAGGCGCCGGGACAAAGTTTCTGTATTGGCTCGTTGACTCATGTTGTTTACAGGAAAATAAATATACACTCGTGTAGCACTCTCCAGCCGGGTCAAATTATACACTGACCTGTACCCAGATAGTCCTAATGGCGGTCATCAGCACAGATCAGCCCACTCTTGACTTGTCACTCTCTGGAGTCAGGAGTCATGAAGAGTTGTGACTCGCGTCTCTCCCCAGGTTCTCCACCATTTTAAAAGTCATGGGGACTCACAATGACTTTCGAAGTTCTGCAGAGACGCAAGTCAAGAGTCCACAACACTTGAAGCTGGATACACGTTTATTAAGACACAGAGACAGACAGCTGTTTTACAATATGTACATAAAAAGAAACGATTCATTCAACTGGGGTTTGACTGAAGCAGTGCCTCCAAATCCCTGAGCCTCACACTATAAGCTGCAAGAATTTGTTGATTCTTTCTGAGCGAATCAATGGCCTGCGTCCGCTCACATGGTCATCCACGAAGCCAACCATCGCTCAGAGAGAGTCTCCACCATCACCAGAAAAAAACGGTAATTAGCCACGACTCAGTAACCAGTTACCGCTCTTAAGCCAAGTCATAATCACAGTGATAGGTGAGAAGTGAAAGAGAAGTATCGCACCCAAATCTAGTGGCTTTATACCCTCTTTCACCTCTCATCAGTAAATGTCACATTACCATCTGAACCAGGCGTTGGCACGATGCTGGTCCACCACCTTAGGATGCTGGACCGGCATCGCACCAACTACAACAAGCAAGACACAGTGTTGGCCCAATTATTTTACCATCTGAATACAGCCCACATCAATGCTTCGGTGTCCCGTGTTGGTACAATGCTGGTCCACCATCTCCAGATGCTTGCCCAGCGTCGCACCAACGATTGTGTGAAAGACCCGCTATGCTACCTGTACTTTGACCCATCGCCAATAATTACTGACCGCTCCGTCCTGCAAATAGGATCACAGCGCTGGTTCAATGTCGGGCCAACGCTATTAGTTCGCATTATGAACAAGACGTTGGCCAAACACTGGGTCAATGCTTACAACTCGTCTCATTTATATATAGATATGCTATTTTTTTGGTTTACCTCTCGGATTAATCCGAGCTGTCAAACAGACGCTGTCTTGATTACAGCAAACAAATCAAAACGTGATGACAGCCGTGCATGGTTTTGACAACACCTGTAAATCTGCTACAGCTACTATAAAAACATTTAAAAACCCTCAAAATAAATGGTTAAACTGTGGCTGGAATGCAGGAAATCGGGAGGAATGCTTATAATTCTTATATAAATATTGGCTCATCATCTACGACGCCGGCCCAATATTGAACCAGCATTAGGGCCTAATAGTGGGATGGGCCCCTGGTCAAAACCTACCGATTTTAAAATCAAAAGGTTGGCAAGTATGTATCTGCTGGGATTAAACGGTCATTGATAGGAATTTTGACTGACTCATTTAAAATTTTGAACATTTATAAAAGTCTAAAATTTGTCCGTCTTGTTTTCAAGTCAGTCCAGCCCAGGTTCTGAATGAGAGAATAATCTGATGTCACACTGGCTGTTTGCCTATAATTTGGGGTGACAAATCTTGCTGCTGCTCTTTGAATTTTTTTCTAATTTATCAATGTCTTTTTGTCTAAAGGGGTCCTAAACTGCTGAAGAACATGCTAAGGATGATCTGACCAGGGATAAATAGGCAGTCTCTCTTAATTTAGAGGACATGCCTTCAGGTTCCTCCGAAGGAAGCCCAGGGTGAAATTTGCTCCACTAGTAATTCTGTAATGTGGGCCTCCAATTCCAGAGTCTCGCTAAGGCAAACACCAAGATATGGTGTTGATGAAACATTTGTAATGTTTCACCTTTCAGGGTGTACAGCAATTCCAGGTTTTTTTTATTTCGGCCTGGACACCCTCAGGACCGAGCATTTTAAGGGGTTGAAGCACATCCCCCATCGATCTGCCCTGTCCTGTGACGCAGATAGGTCTCTCTGCAGTTTCTCCTGATCTGCCCGACATTTTATCGGGTGATACAGGAGACAATCATCTGCAAAGAGACGAACCTGTGACGAGACCGTAGAAGGGAGGTCATTATTGTGGGTCAAAAATGTAGGGGTCCGAGAACAGTACCCTGGGGCACACCGGACTTTACACGGGCTGATTTGCGTAAAAACAACAAACAAAACAGTTCACGTTCCGCAATGTGTAACCGATCAACCCATCAAAAAACTCGGATATGAAACAACGTAACTGCAGTTATGAGGAAACACGTGTTTCTGTGCAAAGCTAACTCAACGATATTTTCCTCTCAAATAAAGCTTTATCAGGTCATACCACCATACAATATTGATAGAAATAGTATCCTTAAGCTTTACAGTTGGAAGTGAAAACATGTAAATGGAGTTGAACTCATGCAGCTATAACTTTAAAGGTTGATTATCTCTTAACATTTAAATGATGAAATAATGCATTTGTGTTTCCATCTTTACTATATTATGCCCGGGCTACGGAATTTGGGGAAAAACGCATGAGTCCCTCTCAATGTGTCAAGATTAGGCCATAGCATAAGCCATAGTTGGCCCAATGGTGGGCCATTAATCATGTTACCAATACTATTATGTTTTTAACTATAGTCGGATTCACATTAACCGTGGTGAATGATTTTCGCCGATTTCTCAGTCAATTCTCAACCAATTATTTAGTGTACATAAAAATATCTTTAATTGTTTTTATGTACATTTGGCTGATAATGATTTGGTGATTGTTTTCCAGGTATCACACAGAATCTTTTAAGCTCAACAATTTGTGAGAATCAATCTGCTGGTAAGGCGGCATGCACTGCAAATACAGATCTCAGACAGGTACCGTATTTACTGGTATTCCAATGCACGCCCGGAGCGTCAATTAGAATACCCCTATGAGATTACAGGGGGACGGGCACTTATTAGATCAGTTTTTTAATGATCATTTAGTGTACATCATGATCGTGTTTTTTTATTTACAAATCAGAGGGGTGGGCGTTTATAATATGGTAATTATCATTTATTCTTTTCTACATAATTATACTGTATTTCTGATCTTGTTAACATGGCTAAGCTAGCTCCACATTTTCCCATGTGCGTGATTTAATAAAGCCAGGTTTTGTCATCTGGACCGCTTTTCCAAGGCCGAGTATCTAGAATAAATTACTTTCCAAGGCTTCATTTGGATATAAATTTTCATTTATCAGAAGATTATTTTGCTTCAAAATCCAATTCCTGATGTTCACTTTTCAGCGGTCATAAAAATGTGCATTTAAGAGACTGGTGATTCCTACTATTTTCTCGTTCATCACAATGGTAATGATTTTCATTGTTGAATTTCCCACTCTAATAATTGTATTCTTTTTCAGATATCAGCCAGATTTCGGCACCCCAACCTTTTTTACAAGGCCGAGAATCTGATGAGAAGGAATGTTTATTCCTAATGTCTCCAATGTACCAACCCTACCGCTGGTCCCAGATATCTCCCATGTTTCTGGTAATTATAAGTTTTTAGAAGCACTATTTCACCTGAGATAAGAGTTAAGGGCTGTAACATAATATAGGACCTTTTATAGATGGGAAGGCAACAACATGTGCAATCATGATTTGTAGTCATTCTTGATGTTCATTTACCAGACTAGCAAGTGTAAATTCCTCAAAACATTCTACTGGCTATTGAATGTTCGAATATTTGCCTATTTAATTTTAATAATGTTTTATTTTGATTCCTGATATTTATTTACTCCACCGGCGAGTGTAAATATTTGACTGCACTCTACCGTCCACTGAATGTTCAAATATTTGCTTATGTAATCTATGTGTTACTGTATTTAATGAAAACATTGTATGCAGTTAATTTGTGCATTTTCCAGCATCTCACTGGTTTGTCTAATATTGACACGTGAATGTAATTCTCATCCCAATCAAGGAAAAATGGCTGTAATATTTTTCAAGGCAATATGTGAGTATCACTTTCTATTTATTATAAGATAAATTTTATTATAAGAATAATAATTTGCTCTTTTTTTTAGATGGCAACCCTGTTCATTCACATCAAACAGTTTGCCAGAGCCAAGTTCAAGAATTAATACATGATCTTCCTGTTGTACGAGTGATGGTATCCAGCCCTGACACAAATAACAAAGACAAGTATGATGGTCCAACACTCTCCATCCCAGAAAACTTTCTTTCAACTAGTAAGTAGCTCCTAATGCTTTAATATTATCCTCCTGAAAATATCATGGCATAAAAAGGAGATAACTGCCGCAGTCTGGTGACAATTTAATAACAGTTGTCCAAAAACCTATTTTTGAGTTTTGTGCAAAATTAAGAGACCACGAAAAGAATAAAATACAGGTGAAATTTCATACCCACAAAATCTAAGATTATGGTAGAAATGGGGAGGCAACAAAATGTGTAGCCTTGCTTTATCTTCATTCCTGATGTTCAATTACCACAGTGACCAGTGAGTGTAAATATCTCACAGCATTCTACTGAAAACTCAATTTTCAAATATTTGCCCATGTAATTTCTATGTAGTTTATGGCAATTTGTATGCACTAAATTATCCAACATCTCACAAATTGGTTTTATTTTGACAAGTGAATGTAATACTATTCCACATAAAGGAATGAAGGGCTTTAGTTTTCCAGGGCTTGATTTAGATATCATTTTCGATGTATTATAAGATAAATTTGCATCAAAATTCAATAATTGCACCTTTCAGAGGTCGACTCGCCCCGAACGGTTTACCAGAGCAATGTGCCTGATCTACAAGTAATGGTGTCTGCCCCTGATCCAGAATCGAGCCCAAATTACAAGAGTCTTACCAGTTCAAGATCTCAGTCCTCTTGCTCCTAGTAAGTAGCTGCTATTCTCATGCATATTTCATGTCATAAAGGAGAACACGGCAACTTAGCAAAGGCGCTGTTACCTTTTTTGTCCCATTGGAATGCTATATTGTTTTGGAAAAGGCTGCTTAACCGTGTAGCCCATCTGTATTGTTTTAGTTCATCAATTACGGTCCTAAAAGTGTGCATTCAACATTCTAGTGATTCATACTATTTTCTCGTTCATCAGAATTGTAATGATTCTCATCGTTAAATTTCCCACTGTAATTATTTATTCTTTTCAGGTATCAGCCAGGTTTCGGCACCCAAACCTTTTTACAAGATATCCCCCGATTTCTGATAGTTGTGACATTCTCAATGACGTATTCATCAATTCCATTGAATATATAGAAATGGTAGTCTCTTGATACGTCCAGTGACGTGGTTACTACTAAAAATTATGATCTAGATCAGTCGCTTCCTGCAGACAAAGATGCTGATGGTGGTAAAAGTGGTTCTAAGAAGTCAACGAGAGAGAGAGTACAATCCGAGCAAGATTAGAAGCAAAATAAAATATTTTTTAAAAAATTGTGGAGCCGCCTATGTCTCATGTAGGCCTACAGGAAGGATGGTCGAGGCGCGTAAAGTAACTAGGTTCAAATGTAAATGCCATTTGAATTGTCTGAAAAATGTTTCAGAAGCAGATCAATCTCTAATATTCTCTGAATACTGGGATATTGGTGATATCGGTCAATAAATCAGCGTTTTTGGCCTTGTCACAAGCACATATTAACATCAATATAACGTCCCTTTGGATATAAAAGGGTGTATCTTCCACTTTGTCTTTATTTTAAGACAATGAAACACAAATGTATTAAGTTTTAATTAGTATTATATATACTAAAGAGGCCTATATTATATATATAATATATATCTCAAGAATATTCGGTGGTTCTTTTGTCTCCATGGCCCATCGGTCCCCAGTCTCCCCGGGAGGCTGGGGACCGATGGGCCACTTTTCACATATTAAACTTGTGGTGCTAGTTCTGCCACCCTAATTGTGCAACATTGCTTTTATTATACACAATTATAATGTTGAATTAAAATGTTTCTGTTATCTGTATGTGATTTCTCATAATATTTGAATTAGAAGTCATGTCCCATTGGACCCCAATGCAATGGGTGGCATATCGGTCACTTACCTAGGGGACCGATGTGCAAAGTTGGCCATTTTGGAAAAGCTCCTTTAAGGATGTCGCTTTTTAAAAAAAATGTGTCAAATTTCGTTGAAATAACGGACTACCCAGGTCCACTGATAAGATTTCATTCATTTCATTCACGTATCAAGCATGAGTAATCTACAGTATGTAGTTGTAGAAAGATAGCGCTGATTGGCTAATATGTTGAAAGTGGCTCGATCATTGGTCCTCAGCCTCCCCTAGCCTACAATTAATATGGTCATGAGAGTTGGGGATAAGTTGGTGACACTTGGCCGCGCGATGGCTGGGGATCGATGAGTTGGTCAGATATTGACGCCTGGAGGGGTTGAGTTGGTCGAATGCCAGTCGTTTCGGCCCCTTTCCTGTTCGGCCCCTTTCCCGTTCGGCCTCTTACCCGTTCGGCCCCCTAGTACACATAAGTCATCAGGTCAGAGGTGTCGCGGGTGACATGGCATGTTGACCTGTTCGGCCCCCACCAACGATCACCTGTCCAGCCCTGTGAGTGTGAGTTCACAAGTGCGCTAATAGCTGTCCAGTACGCTCTAGATCTAGCCTCTTGTAAGCGAGATGACCTGTTCGGCCCCCATCAGCGATTATCATAGCCTGTTCGCCCCTCAGTCCAGCCCTGCGTGTGAGTGCGCTAAGCTGTCTGGCACACTCTTGTTAACCTGTTCGGACCCCTGATTATAAAATATTAAAATTTATAAAACATTGTCGTAGATCTAGTGCTGTCAATTATAAGTAGCACAACTATTCATTGTGATGATCAATATGTGAAATATCGCATCTGGCAACTGAGAGTCTGGCGTAATGCAAGGTAGGTCTAATTTACTGACAACTGATCATGTTGTATAAAGCTAGCTATTCACGATTCAGAGTCGGTACCGGTATTTTGCATGAGTAACATCGGCCGGCCATTGATTAAATTATGTGTATTTTAAGAAGATTAGAAAAAAAAACACATTTCATCTAAAACATTGTTTTATTTAAGCATATCAAAAAAAAATATTAAATACATCAATATGAAATTGTAGTGATACAAAATGGAATGAAAGTGTAGTGATACAATGAGTGAATGACGTCATCAGTTTTTAATCACAGGTCCATAGAGGGCAGCACAAGCCCGCAGCAGGTTAGATGTTGTTTTTTTTCCCTCCAGGTAGGCATCCCACAGACTGAAAATCCTACCCCGGAGGACACGGTATTTTGCTCGCTGGTAACGGCGCAGCTTGGCTTCAGAGAGAAGACGAGCCTGCACCGAAACCATTTGACTCTCCTTATGGAGAAGAGCCACTAACAAGTAGAAAGGCAGCTGCCCCCGTCTGGCTTGTCTGTTCAGGCGATTATGCCAGCCCTCAACATCATTATTTGTGCGGACTGACATCTTGCTGTAGGAAGGAGTGCACCGAGAAGAGCTGTGTGAAGGGTGCTTTAACAACGTGGAAGGTGGCGTCCATGTACCAACGTTTAGAATGAGCCAGATATTTTAACATTTCAGGCGTAGCAAAGATCAGATGACGTCTAGCCCCAACCTGCACATCTGCTTGAAGAAACTCACTAGGGATGTGATCATAATCGAGCTCGAAGTCTAGGCTGGAGAGTTCATCTGGGCGCAGTCTTTGTCTAAGTCTGTTGGCAGCTCTAGCAAGGTGAGCTGGGTTTGGAAGAGCAGCACATGGAGCATTGGTCAGATCACGTGAAGTCAAAGCATCTTCAACAATCACACTAGCCGGCTGAAAGACATCAGCTACAGCCGCCCTCTTGACAGTAGATGTGATCTCGGCTGTAACACTGGAGCCAGGCTTTGAAGTATGTAAATGTGGCTGATTACCAGGGATGAACATATCACCGTGTTGAATCACCTTGGCTGCACAATTGATGTGTTTATTCCTCACGGTACAGCGCCACACGGTGCTGGAGATGTTGACTTTTTTGACAGTGTAGCTGTATCCACTACTGTCAAAAAGTTTACTTTGTCCTCTCTTGCTGCTTGTTGCAACTATCCTGTAAGACACTGCAGCTGTATCGTCATCTGAGATATCCACGTCTACAGTGTCATCTTCCATGGAGGATTCCATTAAGTGTTGTACAGGCTCCATGGTCACATCAACTTGTAGACTGTCTGATGTATTTACAATAGTATTCACATAGTCCTCAGCATGATCAGATTCTGCCGTTGTAGGAGGCAGAGTCGAATTTAGAGATATGTCCATTGTTGGTGTTGAGGGGCCAGACACTATGGTGTCCGACTCCTCATCTGATGTCACTGGATAATCCATTAGACGACAGGAGGTAGGAGGATCTTGCATCATTTCTTCCAGGTCGTGTGGTGTCATGCGAATACTCGTACATGACAGACGAGTACTTTCTAATACAGGTCCGTTTGCAGCCGCTTGAGTAGAACATTTCCATGTGAAGGGCTGGTTGTTTTTCACTAACTCACGATATTGTTGTCTGGACATGCCTGATTTGCATTGGAGTCGCCGGTGCTGCCACTGACTACAGCCATCACATTGGAGCGCCTCTTGGCCGTCACAGACCTCTTCCTTACAACTGATACAAGGGAAGCTAGGCATTGTAAATGTGAGGTGATTAATTAGAATATAGTACAACGTCGGTCATAGTAACATGAGAACTGAATGATTTACATTTGGATAGTGGATCTTATATAGCGAGATTTCTTCACACCTCAGACGCGCGTTGTTCTAACAGCCTCTCGATATTCACAGCTTCTGCACCCTTCTAGAGGCGCGCGGACGCGTGACCTTTGCCGTGCTACCGGAGGTGTTTAGAAGGCTATTGAATTAATTTATTTTCTCACAATGATAATTAAGATCTTGACTATATAACATGTACCGGTCCTGATTGTATACAAACCTTATTTCTATGATAACAAACATATGGGCAAAGCCCGCCACTTTTCCACAAGCTACAAGCTTAGTGAAATAAAAAAATCAACTTCCCTAAAAAAGTGAGATACCGAGTATAAAACAACAATTTTAATCATTTTTTAAAGATATACCTAGTAACTAAAGGGCCATTTGTTGTTAAGTGTGCATATCACTATATCTTCAGAGTCCATGTAACGTATTCTGTTTTCAGTCACCGATACATATTGCTTTATTAAATGCAATACACTTATTTATGTTAGGGCGTGTTCCAGGGCGTGTTCGTCAACATGGGAATAATTATAAACAATAAATAAAAATCATTATAAGGGTAGATAAATGTTATATAAAATCAATTATTAGTAGTCAGGGGTAGTTGTCAGAGGATTAACACTTCAAGTTAACACTGGCGTCCAGGCGGGACAATTAGTGGCAACACATTCTGAGCAGATCGAGTGAGTAGTTGATGACACTACTATTGCTCCTAAACATGTCAAATCGACTCAACAAATCATAACAACACGTAAACACAACACGTTGACCCACTGCTGGGCTAATGTTGGCTCAGCGTCGTAGACGGTGGGACACAATTGTCCCAGCATTTGGTCAACGGGTCGTGTTTGCTGTGATATACCTTACACGATACACTGACGCAATGTTGGCTTAATGTTAGCCCAGTGTCGCAGACGATGGTCCGCCATTGAACCAGCATTGGGTCAGTGTATCGTGTTGACTGGGAGGGTAGGGCAATACCATGTGAGATTTCAACTATTATTTCATTATAGATCTAAAATATAACACTATTTTTATATAGACTTAGGTTAAATAAAACACTTTGTTAATAATATAAAGTCACCGACTTGTTCTTCACTTCATCCGTGTTACTCAGACATGCATAGACATATATATACAGTTGACATAAATAGACATGTATAATCACAACAGACATTTTATCACGTTATTTGAAACAAACGCGTTTTAATTTAGAAAGATCAGGCCAAACGTTTTTTTTTTATTTAAAAGTCATTTATGTAACTTAATTAATTTGATGACATGATACAATGAGTTGTGATGGAAGTTATGTACGTCGGAGAAGGTGAGCATTACTACAGAGCAGTTTGACACAAGTTGAGTTGTGAAGGGAGTCGCACCTCGGTGAGCAGTAGGCCAACCCTGGAGCAGATGACACAAGTTGAGTTGTGTCATCTGCGATACCTCGGAGAAGGTGAGTGTTACTACGAGCAGCTAGCTCAACTGGTGAGTTGTGAAGGCTGGAGTGAAAGCTTGGAATGAAACTGTAAGTGATAGATTGGTAAGCTGTGAACTCGCATACCAATACAAACTGGGTATTTCTACTCAATATAATTTTTATAATATAAATGTAAGAAAGAGCGGATATCTGGATATAGGGGCCTATATTTAAAATTAGTTGTTTCAAAATATATGAAATGATAATAATCGCGGCGATGTCTACACACGCTATAATCTGATCGTGCTTAAAATTGAAATGACCTGCTTCATTCGTTTACAAATTGTTGTATAATTTTATAAGCTTTATAGATAAGTAAATATGTTTAAGGCCTATATAAAGGTTCATAATACAGTTGTAGTTGTAGTTCCCAACGCGATAGACCTATTCATTATAGGGGGCCGAACGGGTAGAACGTACGTAGGGGCCTACTTGGGGGCCGAACAGGCAATGCTTGGGAGCCGACTCAACTTACTACGGCAATTTTTCTGAATTTTCTGGACTTTCTGATTTGTTTTAGATTGTTCTAGGGCTGGGGCTGAACATAATTAAGGATAAACAATTTTAATGATCAGGTTATGTTATCTGGTATTATTCCGGCCTGTTTTCACAATGTATGCCTAGGAGCAGATGCGCAGGCTGTTCAGACAAGTAGTTTTCAGCCACTTAAAGTTGTGTCTCGCGGTTCAGTGTAGCAGTAGTAGGCCTATAGTATAGCTGTATGAACGTACCACGGTAGGGGGCCGAACGGGTAACGCTCAGACCACGCTGACTCAGTGACTGACAGGCCAGGGGAAGCATTGTAACAGTATATTAGGGGGCCGAACGGGTATCTGTATCTGTATCTGTATATTACGTGGCAGTACGCACTATTGTGCTATCGCGCCACGGGAGTAACTTAGCAAGGCCTGTTATCATTCATGATATCATTCATGGCCTTATATATGTGCCAAGTACTCCATATTGTATATTTTTTGGGGTCTCGCCGGATGGAAACTGCGCCTACGTCCATTGAGGTTCTTTTACGTCCAACTCAAAGTCAGTCAGACGAGCCATCTGATTTACGTGGTTCTCTGAGCCCCACGATAGTGTATACGGCACCTGGCAGTCCCAGGCGGTCACCTATTCAATTATGAACCGGGCGCGACGTTGCTTAACTTCAGTGATCGAGCAGATATCGATGAGCGAACGCCGTATTCCGTATATAAGGGGCCGAACGGGTAAGGGGCCGAACGGGAGGGGGCCGAACAGGTAAGAGGCCGAAACGACCTGATACCAGTTGGTCTACCCGGGTGTGAACTGGGGTTGAGTTGGTATGAGGGATGAGTTGACTGCCATTCATGGTAACCAGTCATCTGAGGGTAAGAACTGAAAGACACTCACCAAAACATCCACATTTGCTAATAATCTTAAAAACAAACAAATTGAAGGCTCGGTTTGAATCCAAAATAAAAATTCGTCTTCTCATCGCTAGGCCTAGGGGGCACTTTTAATTTGATGGGTGTTAGACTATATATTTATGTCTAAAATTGCTCAGTACAGATCACTCTGTTATGTATGCCAAATGTTATGCTTTCAACCCATGTTAGTGCAAGTTTTTTTAAAGTTCAAACATGGTCATTATCAAACATATTTTGTGTTCCGTTAATCTGGAATTTCGTTCCGTTCCAGCTTCAATGACGTTATGCGCCATAGATATGTCATGTAAGTAGACTATATACATGTATCTGTGTTATGCGCCCTTTATTTTTAGACCTGCTAGCTTATTAATCCTACAATCTTTCACAAAAAATGAAAACTCATACATATACTGCATTTCAGGGTATTAGGGTTTGTTTTTCTTAAGAAGCCTTGACAAAGTAATGAAGTATCGAATTCATCAGAGTTAGGTCAACGCGTTTGACCTAATTCTCGTCGGATGATTGGTTAAAATGACTCTGACGACCAATGATGTTCTCGTGATCTAGGTCAACCGTTTGGTAGGATATTTTGTTTTTTCTTCGATTATCGTTCACTCAGTGGCCCTGATGTTTGATCATTAAAAATGTGGGAATAAGTAACCAGTACCGTCACGTTAACAGGTCATCAGGTGGTATCCACTGCCCTGGTAGGCTACCTGAACTTCGTAAGTCTAGGCCCAGCCTAACTCCTAAAACAATATTAATTGGAAGCGGCCCCGTGCCCTCGTATGCCGATGTCGGCGATAATATCCATGATGATATTATGGGCGATAATAGGTAGTCTAGGCCTAAACAGTCAGTTCGCATTAATTAGGGTCTCGCACAAGTAGACTAATTACCCTGATCACAGTCCCATAGACTTACAAGTATTATCGCCCACTCGCTAGAGGTCACAGGCCTAGAACTGTCCGTCAGATCCACTATAGTATATAGGCCTACCCGACGACGCCGACGTCAGATTGACTTGTCTTGTAGTTGTATCGCATGTTTTTTGCCGATTTCTCAGTCGATTCTCAACCGATTTTAATGCAATTTTGTAAGGAGTATTTTTGAGTCACGCGCCGACTACCGTGAAATTTTCATTGGAAAATGTTGTATAGCTAAAAAGTTGGACCATCTGGCATGTAACATGTGTAATGCAATTCATGGTTAAAAACAAACTTTAATTTAACCAGTTTAATGGGTTTATAAAGGGACGTCGTAATTTCAAATTTACTACATGTCAAATGGTCTAAATTAAAACTATATAATATTTTTTAATAAAAATTTCAAGGCAGTCTCTGCATGACTTGAAAACCGTCCTTGCGAAATTTCATCAAAATCGGTTGAGAATTGACTGAGAAATCGGCGAAAAACCTGCGATACAAGTTAATCTGACGGCGGGTATAGTCGGATTCACATCAACCATGGTAAATGATTTTCGCCGATTTCTCAGTCAATTCTCAACCAATTTTCATGCAATTTTACACACACTATTTTCCATTCATGTCGTAACAATCTTGAAAATTTCACAAAATTTTAGAATTTAGACCATTTGACAAGTAGTAAGTAAATAAAAATGTTGCCCTCTATAAACACATTAGCTTCATCTCAGAATTTTATCACATGTCAAATGAAGGTAGATTCAATAAATTTTAAAATTGTCCAATAAAATTATACTGAGCCTTTTTTCGTAATTGCCGACATGCTAGAATAAATATTTGTCCACATTCCACAGTTTTCACTGAGCAAGAAAAATGCTGTGCCAGATCAAAATCTGAGCTAATGATAAAAACATCCAAAAGCTATGACCTTAATTTTGCAAATTCCGGCAGGGATACAGAAGCCAAAACATCACCCAGACATTTGAACTTTTTGAAGCATCTGAATAAAACTACTAAGATGTTGTATCCGTATATATCAGGTTTTAAAATACATCAGGGCACCCAATGAGTGCCCCGCAATACTGTAACAGAGCAAATATATCACATAACAATCAGAAATTTGGGCATAGCCTCCGGCCCCACTTTTTTTTTTTTTAAGTCGTCGAGGGGGTCATGCCCATGGAAGAAAAATTTTTTTGATGGATTCTCATCCTTATAGCCATGAAACTTCCATTTTTACCCTCGGTGCGCCCCATGAGGAAGTGCAGGGTAGGCAAACAAAACTTCATCCAGGTTTTACCATGGGCAAACTAGTGCAGCCTTCCCCGGGCATCTCAATTCTTCAAAATGCTCACATTGTTCTGTCCAACCGGTCCTAATGATGTCCTCTAGAACTTCCTCATAGGGCAGTGGACATAGTCTATTTTCATTTTTTGCATTTTTTTACAAAAATTTAAAAATGGCACCTGCATAAAAAAAATTATCAGAAGGAACCACAGCATGCCTGTTCCACTTACCTCTTCAAGCACTTGTTGCAACAATTATGGAATTAAAGGCGAGAGCTGGCACCGTTTTTCATAATTGCAAGAAATCTAATGAAGGGAAATAAGAAAAAAAAAAAATGTTCAATATTGAGGTCACAACTTTTGGACATTTTTATAATTTACAGGGCTTGATTTTAGAAGATTTGAGGTGAGAGCCAGCAGGGCACCCACCTGGAAAATCTACAGAGCCCATCATTTCATTTGAGTGCCAGAAATAAATTGACCTGTGTTAAATAGAAGCATTTTGGCAAAATCTAGCGAGCCACAAGGGCACAGTCAAGCAGCTAATGGAGAGCCCTGCAGTAAATTTGGGAGCCTTGGACACCCGGGCTCTTCTCAAAATCGAGCACTGATTTAGCTCAGATTTTGACCTAGCACAGAATTTTTCTTGGTCATTGAAAACAGTGGAATGTGGTCAAATGTTTCTTTTAGCATGTCGGCATTTATGTAAAAAGGGTCAGCATAAGTTATTCCAGCGGTATTGCATCAGTATCGTAGTCAAGGCAGTGCATGCAAACTGACGCGCATGACAATAAACAAATTTGTTACTTGTTACTCAAAATTTCTGAGAGGGAGTATATCCCCAAACCCCTCTAGATTCAGCATAGAGGAGGCTGACTGTCCCAGCTCTCCAGCTGTTCTGCTTAACTTCTATAGTATTACACCCCCCCCCCCCCCCCCGGTTTATCATGGTAGAAAAAAACAAAGGTCCTTCCCAGCTTCCCTACAAAAAGCATGTTTTCACACAATACTCCTGTATTCAGATGATACTGTACTTAACCATGTTAACTGCTTCTAAAATTGTGAATAATTATACTCTCCTGCTCCTAAACCTTGAAAGATCAGTACTAGTACGGCATGATTTTGAACCTCTCGCCGGGTTACGGCCTGCCTACTATAGATCTGCTGCCACGTATTAACACAGGATGTCGTGGCAGCATCACAGGTTAAACTGGTAATTCAGGACACTGTGTGGTGAATCATATTTGTGTGAGAATAAAGATAACATTTACATTATATACTAGGCAGACACTGCTATTAGTATTTTATGATGTATATGCCTCCCCTTACCATTATGTTTAGCGGTGCATTCTACAGCAAAGAGTATTTACTGTATCTCCTTAAAATGTATCTGCCTTGAACTTATTTGTGTTTCATTTAGCTAAATAATTTTAAAGTCACTCCATTTATCAGCAAATTCTTGTGAGTTAGTGAATAATGTCATAGTCAGGATAGCATTCTTATTTGAGGTTTTGCTAAAATTTGCAATTTTGAGACATATTCAACTATGATTAGATACTTGACAGGTCTTTATCACTAATAAAACAATGCATACATTCATCTGAACTGATAATTGATAGTTCAAAATTTTAAATGCCTGAATTGATTATTTTTTAAAAACCACCATGATATTAATCTATGAAAAAAAACCATTTATCCACAAGTTTTATTTTATTTTACAATATGTCAGTCTGATAATGTATTTGGATTATACGCCTATGCTTTTGCATGATTGTGTTGATTGATTCTTCATTTTCAGACATTTTGAAGGTGGTACCTGAGGGCAGTACCTCACAAAAATCAATATGTTGAAATCTGTCATGTCAAGAGCAGCTACTTCATTTCCTTGCCATTTTAAACATGGGACAAAAGATGTTCATCAAATACGGGTTTGTTGATACAAATACACAGATCACTTTATAAATATCATTAATGAACCTTACACTCTAGTAAAAATAAAGCTTATATTTGCAAACTGTTTGTAGTGCTCAGTTGTATACTAAGACATATGAGGTTCTGCACTATGCTTAGCATGCTATTCATTTTGAAATACATAAAAAAACTATAACACACAATGTTTTTTTATATGTGCTACATAACACACAATGTTTTATGTGCTGCTGGTATATTTATCCAAAACAGTATAAATATTGCCATAACTAGCGACTGAGCTGTGGACTGTCACCTTTCAGTGGTGCTCATTCAGCCGTAAAAACTACAACTCCTCAATCATGCCAATCCAATGTTATCACAAATAGTCCCCTGTCACAAATGTTGATTTAATGTCGAGTCAGAACTGGCATAGGCAAATCGGGGGGGGGGGGGGAGGGGGGGTGGCGTGGGTCGGTAGGGTCCTGGACTCAAAAATGTGCTTTGACTTGTTAAATTTCATACAAATCGTTGAAACCCCAACCCCCCTCCCACCCCCCTCTCCCCTTCGAGGAATCCTGCACCCGGAGACAAGAGGCCAACTTTGAGTCAGGGTTGGGGCAACTTCAAATGTTACGTGGGCTGGTGGTACCGTAGTACTGTTATGCAAACATTTTACTAGTACCGTATACCAGGGTTGGGGTCGATTACAATTGATGATTATGATTACGGTTATGATTACATGTCATTTTTATTTATCGATTACGATTATGATTACAATTATTCGTCATTATAATTGTCGATTATGATTATGATTATGATTACATGAAGTCATCAAAAATTATCGATTATGATTTTGATTACACTCTATTTTTTCGATTACGATTATGAATATGATTACATTAATCATATTTCGTGATTACACTCATGATTACGGGTGATTAAAATTATCTTAGAAGTTATTTTTAATAATAATGACATACTAGAAAAAAATATAAATAACAACAACTGCAATTTAAATTTACTTAGTGCAATTAGCAGTCGCGCCTGATTGCTGTGCAAACAGTTGATCATTGCGGGAGCGTCCCTCCTATTATATAATATTTATAGGGCCTACCATCTTGAAAACACGATATGCTGATACAATATCGTTGATCCAATATTGGCCCACTGCTGGGCCACCATCTGCGTCGCTAGTCCAACAATAGGCCAGTATTGTATCAACAATCTGTGTTGGCTGGGCACCCTTGTTTCCTAGGACATGCAGCACGGTATGTTTTGAAGGCGATTTAAACATGCCATTATTGCCCCCCCCCCCATGATAGCATTTAGATATAGATCTTCCAATATAAATTGTGATAATATTTTGATATTTCACTGCTAAGCATCAAGTGAAGGTTATCGCAAAATATACATATACAGGCCTATTTGAAACCGAATTGTAGCTGTAGCCATAACTTTAATCTTTAAAATAAAACAAAAATACCCAGAAATACATATTATTATTGCTTCGAACAGTTTTAATTGGCTGAGAACGACAAAACAATAAAGTAATATAAAAACATTGTTGAAGTCTCTCGTAAAGGGTTAATCCAAGTAACCACATGATGATGTTAATTGTAATTGACTCTTTACACTCTGAAGATGTCTGCCTACAGCAATGTTACAACTTATTATTTTATTATATATTTTGGATTTACCAATATGGTCGACGGGCCTCGCAGAAGTCGTCTCGACCTGTTCCCCTCAACTAAAATTAATAACCAGAGATAATACGTAATAACTTTTTATTTTTTACATTTTATCTGGATGCTGGGATGCAATGGGTGCTAGGTTTATAAACGCGGCTATAGTCATGCTCCATTAGTCATCAATTGTCTACCAATATAGGTGCGAAGGCGGGGGAGGGAGGGTGTAGCATGCTTGCCGACCCCCACTAAAAATAACTGAGTCGTGAGGGCCACCTAAACAGCTAAAAGTTGTTATAGTGTTTATGTCACATTTGTGTCACATAAGCAACCCCGGAAACGCATCAAACGGGAGACTCGATCCAAAGCTGGCCGGACCAGTGTCTACGACGTTGTACCCACATCAAACCAACACAAGCTGTATGTCTTTCGCTTGCTGATAATCCACATTTATAAATATATATGCATTTACGCATGGGCCTGAGCGAAAACACACACATATATATGCCTATGTCTGTACAAAGCGAAATTTATCAAACTCTTCTAAATACATGTACCGGGGTAGTTGAATTTTTTTTTTTTAATTGTAAAAATCGCTTTAAGTGATATATTATTTATTGTGATATATACTCAGAAAAGTCATGATTACGATTTAATATAATCATGATTACAGTGCTTTTAGAATATCGATTACGATTTTGATTAAGATGATAATCATGATTACAGGATTATGATTATGATTACAATGTAATCGATTAAAAATCGTAATTAACGATTATGATTATAATCGACCCCGTATACTTATGTACATTAACATAATGGTTCAAATCAATGTATTTGTCATTTTCTATTATATTTAGCACAAGTTAAATGTAATAAAATATTACCCGATCTACAGTAGGCCCTATATATATGCTGATATATCATATTCTTAGAATATGTCCTAGAGTCCAGCATTGTCAGCAGTTATGTGCTGTGCTGTTATTATAAGAAAACAGCCATATGAACTCGTGTAATTGATTATAAATACAACTGCCAAAGAATATCACTCATCCATCTCTAATGTAATAGAAAAAGTAGTTGCTACAAGACTATTCAAAGAGAAGGCTTTATCCATACAACTTTTGAAATAGTGATTCATTAATTTAAAACCAGGTTGTACCGTCCAGCAGACAATCAGGTCAGGATTTCAGTTTGTCCACTGACAATGTTGGGACAGCACTGTCAATTGACCAACAACTGCTGGTTTGACCATGATAGATAACCCTCGCTGCTGTATACACATGATACATGGTATAGTCCCTGTCTCCCCTCTCCTGCTGATACTCAGAACACAACAGCTGTGACATAGCAATTAGCAATATTGGTCCTATAGCTAATTTTGGCAGTACATGTATGATGTATAGTAAGATGTGATGGTTCTGGATCACTATGTATGGATCGATGTCGGTTCAATGATGTACATGTGGGGTGAAGCCTCGTTCATTGTATGAGTAGACTGAAATGTGAGCACTGTGTCAAGGCTGGGCGCCCTATTACCTCTTTAAATGCTAGATTTGATAATGAAATTGCATATGCCTAATGCTGTTTAAATGCAAAGCCAGTCTTGCAAACCGATGCCTACCTTCGAACCAACCTTGAGTGTTTACTATGGACATTACTAACCTTTTGAGTGCTGCACTAGACAATTAAATAAAACTCTTGAACTTCCATCAAACACGAAACGTCGACCCAATGTTGTTTCATTAGTGGGCCTGCGTCGCAAACAATGATACAGCTTCAAACCAACTGAGAGTCAAGTCAATGTGTTTACTGGGCACACTTAATGTGCTTCCTTTTGAAAAACAAATATCTGTCTATTCAAAAGTACAAAAGCCCAGTGTGCAAGTGTTTTCCGTGCGCAATACTTGTGCAAATGCGCAAGTGTGCAACTACTTGCGCAAGTACGCAAGTGTGCAAGTACTTGCTCCAGTGCGTAAGTGCACAACTACTTGCTGAAGTACGTACGTGCGCAAGTATGAAAGTGTGCAGTGCGCAAGTACTTGCGCTAGTGCAAAGGTAGTTGCGCAAGTACGCAAGTGCGTGAGTGTGCAAGTGCTTGCGCAAGTACTTGCACAAGTACAAGTGTGCAAGTACATGCCCAAGTGCCTGAGTGCTAAGTACACAAGTGTGCAAGTGCTTGCGCCTTTAACAAGTACTTTCGCAAGTGGGTAAGTGCTTAAGTACTTGCATAAGTACACAAGTGAGTAAGTATTTGCGCAAGTACATGTACTTACATGCACGTGTGCAAATAGCCTACTAGGGCAAGTAGAAAGCTTTTAATCGGCGCAGACAGTGATACAACATTCAGCCAACAGAAAGACAAGTGCAATGTGTTTACAGGGCCCTCTGAATGTGTGTCCATTTCACAAACAAATCTATCTGTAAAAGTACAAAAGCTGAGTAGGGACTTCTGATTTCTGAAATTTGAAGTCTGAAAAACAAAAAACTCATAAAACCTAGTCCGAACATTATTGTTACTTGAAAAGTCATAATTTCCTTCTGGTTATTTATTGTCTGTCTTATTCCGACATTGTATAATACAATAATTAAAATCATGTTGGGTCTATTAAAGGCCAATCACAGGCCACGATGACTTATGAGATAAAGAAAGACCTGCGCGTTAGCATATTACAGAGAGCATGTACACTTGTCTGTCATCACAGTCCACCCTTATGCCATATGGTCACACCCCCCCCTATTTTAGTAGCCTATAACACCATAGCATTGCCATCATGCATACACATGATGAATAACAATATAAATATGACAAAATTATGTATTTGCTTGAACTTTTTTTCAGAATACTTGTATATTTAGCAGAATGCACCCACCCGCTTTACCAAAACGAGATATGGAGAAGCTACCATTTCGCCTTCGTTTAAAAAAAAGAGAACATGTGTATATTTTAGAGGACAACTATAATTGTAAACCCCAAGGAAACATGGAGGTTATACTTACAGAAGATGTGGAAGGTCTGTATAATATTCAACAATGTATAGCATGGTCATAACATCATACAGTCCATACTATTTCACTATTCAGGGTTATGCCCAGCGTCTAAGAACTCTCGAACCTGACAGAGCAAACTGTGTACAAGATTGTCCCGTGGAACTGGCAATGATTCCTACATGTACTCACAGGCCTACATTGAATTTGCTGTAGGATAGATCACTTTTTAACTACTAGATACTATTTTCCGAAAGCAAGTTGAAATTTTCACAGTTTTATACGCCCTGTCAATATATATATTTAATGTAATGCATTATTAATGTAGTGCACTATAAAATAGTTATGTTGAACTGTTTCTCCTGCACTACTGGATGTGTAATGTGCAGTTTGCATAGATTTGATGTTTTTCCAGATTATGTTCACGTGACCATAATGGACCATGAAAGTGATAGTGTTCATTCTGGGATGGGTTTTTTTCTGCAATACAATTTTACTGATATCATCAATATTGCGGTTGTGAATCACTATACCAATTTCAGATTAACCATTTGCCGGTACTAATGGGAGCATCAGCTGTCTATTGAGTACAAAACTGCCATTGTATGATGAAAACTTTGGCTAACCAGCATGAATTTGTCCCACTAAATTATTCTATAGTTGTAATATTTTTAAAAGTGAGGTGAATGTAATTGATGTATTTGAAATAATTTTCAAAGATATAAATCTATTATTTTGTGATTTGTTCCTCGGTTATTAAAGTGTATTATTTTCTCTTGATCGCTCAGTCTCATTCCACGTCTTTCAGTTTCAAGCATATTAATTAGCTCCCGCCGTCATCGTAGGTGAGCGAAGGGAGCTATGGATTCTACCTCCGTTTTTTTTTGGCCTCTTATTTTGCCTATAACTTTGTGAGAAAATAAGCTAGGATAACAATTTTTGGTATGTGGGTTACTTCCAGGTGGCTAATGGACGGGTTAAAATATTTTTAATCTGAATTCAATACGCAAGGTTGCAGAGGAGAAAATGATGATGTGACGGCGTTGGGCCGTTGGGCCGTCCGTAAACAATTCGTTTCCGGAGCATATCTCTGAAAGTACTTGTCCGATTGTCTTCAAATTTTACACACAACACCCCTAGGGGGTCTAGTTGTGCCTTTTGGGGTATTTGAACTTTGACCTACTTCTGGTTCAGAACTATGACCTATTTAGACGTTTTGACGCGCACTTCGTTTCCGGAGCAGATCTCGAAAAGTACTGGGCCGATGACAGTCATATTGCACATACATGTTCTCTAAGGTCCCTAGTTGTGCCTTTTCAGGTTTTTGGACCTTGACCTTGAAGTTGACCCAGCACTTTGACCTAATTTATAACATCGGTAAATCCGACTGAAAGATTTTGCGGAATATCATGAAAACCGCTCAAGATAGCTACACCATTACTATAAAACAAATTGTGAGGTTTCAGGAGAGGATGCATCTTGAAAAATTTCAAGTCGATAAAATTCAAAATGGCGCCTATCGGCAATTATTCACCTCGACAGGCCTGATATTGCGGAATATCATGAAAACCGCTCAAGATAGCTACACCATTAATATCAAATAAATTGTAAGGTTTCAGGAGAGGATGCATCCTGAAAAAATTGAAGTTGATAAAATTCAAAATGGCCGCCTATCAGCCATTATTCACCTCGACAGGCCTGATATTGTGGAATATCATGAAAACCGCTCAAGATATCTACACCATTACTATAAAACAAATTGTAAGGCTTCAGGAGAGGATGTATTTTGAAAAAAATCATTATGTCAAAGTTCAAAATGGCCGCCAATCAGCCATTATTCACTTTCACATGGCCGTTATTTGGTAAACCGTGCTAGATGGCTAGACCATTACTATAAAACAAAATGTGTGATTTCAGGAGAAGATGCATCTTGGAAAAATTTGACTCGATAAAATTCAAAATGGCCGCTTATCGGCCATTATTCACTTTCACATGGCCGTTATTTGGTCAACCGTGCTAGATGGCTAGACCATTACTGTAAAACGAAATGTGAGATTTCAGATGAGGATGCATCTTGAAAAAAATTGACTTGATCAAATTTAAAATGGCGGCCTTTTCGGCCATTATTCATTTTCACATGGCTGATATTTGGTAAACCGTGCTAGATGGCTAGACCATTACCTGATTACTATAAAACAAAGTGTGAGTTTTCGGGGGAGGATGCACCCTGAAAATTTTTAACTTACGAATTCAAAATGGCCGACAATCAGCATTATTTACCTCGATAGGCCTGATATCAGGTAAACCGTGCTAGATAGCTAGACCATTACTATAAAACAAAATGTGACGTTTCGAGAGAGGATGCCTTTTAAAAACTTTCGACTCAATCGAATTTAAAATGGCCGCCTATCGGCCACTATTTACTTGCACATTGCTGATATTTGGTAAACCGTGTTAGATAGCTGGACCATTACTATAAAACAAAATGTGAGATTACAAAAGAGGATTCATCTTGAAAAAAATTGACTCGATCAAATTCAAAATGGCCGCCTATCGGCCATTATTCACTTTCACATAGCCGGTTTTTAGTAACCGTACTAGATGGCTAGACCATTACTATAAAACAAAATGTGAGATTTCAGGAGAGGATGCATCTTGAAAAATTTTGACTTGATCAAATTCAAAATGGCCTCCTATCAGCCATTATTCACTTTCACATGGGCGATATTTGGTAAACCGTGCTAGACCATTACTATAGAATGAAATGTGAGATTTCAGCTGAGGATGCATCTTGAAAAATTCTGACTCGTTCAAATTCAAAATGGCCCCCTATCGGCCATTATTTACTTTCACATGCCCAATATTTTGCAAACTGTGTTAGATGTTAGTCCATTACTATAAAAAAAACTGGGATACTGATTAGGATCATTAATTTCAATGGAGGTTTGCAATCTCTGACAGACTGTCTAGTTCTTATCTTACTCTTAGACTGGGCTCCTTAGACCTAGTTGTCTTGCTTCTTGATTTTTGACCTAGACTAGGACTACATTAATAACCCTATACAAAATTGCTTAAATCAAATTCTAATTCGGAGCGGGAGCTCCTGGACTTATGTAGTCTTTTTAAATTCGAGTATGGTCTGCTAGATTTTATTTCCTGCTCAATTATTTTTATGTTTAAATAGGCGTTGGATTATCCGGGGATCTTGTGGAAGTGAAAAAATCATTGGCTAGAAACAACTTATTGCCAAATAAAGCAGCAGTGTATGCATCTCCTGAGAATATGGAAAAATACAATGAAATCAGAAGTGTGAGTGACATTCCACTAAAATGTCCATATTATAAAACTATTATGTCAAAACTATTAATCATGCTAAAGTTCTATGGTAACATGGTAGCACCCAGCTATTTCCACTCAGTTTCTTCTGATTTTTTAAAATATAATCATTGATTTTACTTCATTTTATTATTTCTCTAATATTTGACTTTTTTTTATATTAAATTATTGTAGTAGTCTTTCCCATCTGATGAGCATTAGGCTATTCTTTTTAATTAATAACTAGGCGGACAAGCTGGAAGGTTATGATTTAATAATGTTGAAAGAAGAAAGAGCCAAATGGACAGAGGTGCTGCACCTGTGTTACACCTAGAATAAAAAACTTTTGATTGAAATTAGGCCTGGAACAATTTGGTGGTAGTCTGACAAAGATTTAGTTAATTACGCAGTGGTATTGTAGTCCTTCCTGTATGAGCTGTCAAACACTATCCTAGAAACTTCAGGGAGTGCATTAATCTTGTTTTTGGGGGTTTACGAGCTTACCAGGAGTGCTGCCAATTGCTTTCCTTCCTCTAGGTTAAGGAGCACTGTGGAGCGCCTGCACTAGGCCTATCTCATGCACTGGAATTCTGTTACAACCAAACGAAAATAATTGCTGGCAGCTTCTAGTGTATTACTAGAGAGCTGTAAGCAATCAATAATGTTGCCTTTACGGATTCACCTTAAATTAACAGCTCCTATCGAAATTTGGAGAAATTCCCACACTTAGAGCAGTTAATTATTAGGATGTCATGGGTGATGTCAAACTAAATGTTTAAAATAATGTGAGCTTACATTATTTGGATGCTCATTGTACATTTTGATAAAAGATTAAATTGATGAAATAATGAATAAATGACTGAATTGATGATGGAATGTTTGATTTATGGAAATTGATAGTCCTTAATACCTGAAAGCAGTTTCTAAGCACCAAAAAGTTACCCTACATTGCGTCCCCTTGGAGCTAGAAGGTGTTAAACTGCCGTTTTACAAAGTGGCTGTTTAGCACCTTTTTAACTTCAAGCCGAAACCATCCAATTGTAGATAGAGTTTAATGTGAAGATTTTATATTATTATTTAATAGTGTACTGTATGGATATTTCCCATTCACTTTCTATTATTGGGAGCCTTTTTGAAGCATTTTCGAAAAATAGGGTGGTGGAGCATTTTTTAACTTGAGATTAGTTATAGCCTTAACATATCTGACAACCAGCGGCTATAAAAGTGTTGTAGTGTAGCGGCTTCTAGTGAGTAGGCATGTATACATATATGCACTTGACTATGTTCGCATTGTCACGATAGGGATCAGTCTTTCCCAATAATGTCAGACCGACCGGACATGTCTGGTAAAACAGAGGTAGGTCCGACAAAATACCCAGTCACATCTGACCTACAATCCCGTTATTTGTTGGTCAGTTTCGTTTTTTGGTTGTTTTTCTAGTCTCACAAGGTGAGAATTGGCCATTGACCACCTACTTTCCGGTGAAATTTCTTTTGGTCTGGTAAAAGTTTCAAATTTACAGGACCTACTGTCCAGTGAAATTTTGACTTTATTGGGAAAGACTGAGGGATACACATACAATATTAATTAAATACTGTGATAATATCCTTAGTATCCACCCATTCATTCTATAATTTTGTGAAAATACTCATGGTAACTAATCCTACAAATATATGTGTGCTGTACATACAGGGTGGTTTTTATTGTTCAAAAAAGTTTTTCTGTTTATCAATTGGTTTTCGGTATCAGAGACAGCCCAATGGATGGATGCATGGGCGCATGCATGCCGCCATGGGTGGAAGGTGGGAGAGATGGACAAATGGGCAGGCTAACGAATGAACAAACAATTGAATGATTGAAGTAATACATCTATTTCACCCGAATCCCCACAGACCTGATTGAAACAAAAACACTTTCTATAGGCCAATTATAATAAAATATAGGGGAGACCTGGTCTAGCGCGAACAAAATTTGGAAAAAATGATATAATTTTTTATATGATGAAGTTAAGAGACTGATATTTTTGTCCAGAAGTACATGTATTTATCTATGGATGTCATTTTTATTAGCATACATTATTCTCAAATTGAAAACAAAGTAGAGTTAGAAAAACATGTTAAAGTTTTATTTTACACTGTTCGAACAAACGTGGGGTTAGGGGTGTGTCTGAACAGTGTTGGATGTACCAGATATTTTGTGGGGTTAATCTGAACAGTCTGAACAATCTAAACTAGCCCCATTTTATTTGTTCTCTGTTCTGACAAACCCCACATGGACATATTTTGAAAAATTCTACATTTAGAGCTAACATCTTAGACAACAACCTAACATATATATAACGTGTATAAAGGATTAGTAGCTTCAGTTAAGGCACTAAGGAGTTTTAAACTGTCAGGTTCAATGGCAAACATCGAGCAAAATAACATTTTGTGTGACAGTAAAAAATAATTTCGACCCCTCAATGTGGAATTATTTTCATATTTTTTTTTAAAACCTTTGAACATTTTTACTGATACTGTCCTTTGCTAGGAGGCAGCACAGAATGAAAATACATTTACTGTAAAAATTATGGGCACTGTACTGACTAACCCACAGGTGCAAACTAGCCCTGTCTACCCTGCTAGTACATCAGCTAGTACAGATCCTGTCACCAACGACCTTGCTTCTGCCAGACAAAAAAAGTCTTTGGTGACAGAAAGTCGCTGGTCACAGGAATGAGGTTTTGCTGTAAATTTTGCGGGTGCGGCGGCTGGTTCAATGTCGGACTAATGACGGCGACATTCACCCTCCATTGACTGGTAGTCATTGTGGATCAAAGCACGCGGTTGTCGCAACAGCTAGCTATGCTAATCACGCTAACAGAGCACACGTTATATAAGCCCAGGTAGCTTCTGATCCTTTACAGGCATGAGGCGTTGTATATTTACATTAAATGTGTCACTATAGGACAGATGATGTAGCCCTGGTGGAACAAAAAAATAACTGGTGAAACAAAAAGGGAACAGTTATTCATTACTGATGAATAATACACATGTGTGTTTACACTAACAGCAGCATTATGCCCACACTAGGACGTTTGTACCGTCCCCGTCCCAGCAGACACAATACGTTGAATCAATATTGATTTAACGTTGCTCTACCATCTACGACGCTGGACCAACGTTAATCCACCATTGAATCAACGTCTTGTGTCTGCTGGGTATATGTGACCGGACCACGCTCGTATAGGACGTTCGCTAGGTGTGAATACACACGGGTAGACTGCTCATTAAGGCAGTGTATTATATTAAAGTGACTGGGGGATTAGTTATGTCCCGACGCGATGTTGTTCTAATGTTGGCCAACCCTGCATCAGCGTCTCGCGCTAGCTGTATAGTCACCCAGTAAACATGAGCCATTGACCCAATGTTGTGTTGACTTCGAAGCCAGTGGGCCGACGTTAAAACAACATCGGGTCAACATCTTGTGTTTGCTGGTCAGTGACGTCGCGTCTCATGTCTGGAGCGGGTGTACTGTTGACTGACAGGCTGGGTATAGCGTAATTATGACGGCGCCGCTCTTGTCTACCAGCCAACACACAACTGAATAGCACTCGACATTTAGTGTGCTATAGACAATATTCTCATGGCGTATCTTCTTATTACATTCCCTGAACAATTTAATACGATTGTATTTTAAAACATGTATTAATTAGCGCTATGCGAAATAAACAATTTTATACACTTTTCGACTAATGCGAGCATTAAACATGCTAAATTGATTCATAGGGCATATCTTTAGTTGATCATTGGACATGAAGGGTTGGATGATCTCCTACCGGCGTGAGGTGATATTGCTGTGCAGTAACATCTACCGTCTGAGGTAGATAGACCTCTTGCGACACCAGCCTGATTTTCCAGTGTTATACCTCTGTCTTAAACCATGATATCCACACAGTCAGATCTGACATGCAGTGGTTTGCTCATGAATGTTTCCAAAAGTCGTATGACGAAAAAAGTTGAGGTTGTTCGACACAAGTATTATAATGACCTTCTGCCAGATATTTAAGGTCGCAAGTCGCGTTAGACAGAAAGTCGTTGATCACAGGTCGTTAACTATAGAAAAATGTTCTGTGCAAGAAAAAAAAGTCGTTGGAGACAAAAGGTCGTTGATGGCAGGGTCGTTGATCACAGGATCTACTGTAATTAAATGGGTAGCTGTGTTCTCATGGACTCACTCAGGGCGGTTCAGAATGAGCAAATTACATGTTGCATAAGTTCTTTGAAAGTACATCTCCTACACCGCTAAACATAACTATAGTCAGTGTTAATCTGTTTTTTTAGCAGGGTGAATACCAGTGATTGGAATGAAAGAAGTGTTTGAACATCATGATTTGCAAATGTTTGGTCTCAAATTAAAAAAATATGAGTAATTTTCAACTATTCGAAATTGTAGGTGGCTGTAGCGAGACACAACTTCAATTGGTTGAAAATTTAGGTTATTTGATTTAATGCTTTGAGGGTTAGCATCCAGATCATAATATATAATTTGGTACATGTAGGACTGTATACCTAAACTGACGAATATGTATATTTGCATTTTTATGGTTTAAATAGTTATGTTACGAGTCATGTCTTTATAAATTACTTTTTGCTCCCTCTAAAGATCAACACTTATCATTGCATTCATGTAATTATAACATTACATACAGCTTACTTTTTCAAATTTTCTTTGTAAACAGAGATTGGCAGATGTACCTAGACAAACATTGACTGGAAGAAAGGTAAGTTAGCAGCCGTCTAAAACTCCTATGCTATGAAAGATTTCATAGAATATAATTTTCTTTTGTGATTATACATTTGTACAGGTATACATATCCCTGTATTTTCCAATACTTGTTTAGCTTGCCTCTCTCAAGGACCAAGCAAATTATCCAATTTCTAGGTGATTTCGACACCATATCCCCCCCCCCCCCCCCCCGAGACCCAAGCAAGGCTCAACAAGGCTAAAAAGTGTGAAAACTTTTGAACAAATGACATTGATAAAACAGGTTGTATGATGTGCAGTTTTATAGTATCAGTTCTCATTTTAATCATGTCCTACTATCTGTCTCTAGTAGGATCAGAGTGTTTGGCTCATCCTAGAGATAATTGCCCCCCTCTAACCGCACTTCCCCAAGGTTGTCTGTCACAGTAAAGTGACTAATACCAAACTACCACCTAAGTACTGTATTAATATACACCCTACAGCTGCACCAGGCTGTGGAAGTTGGAAGCTGAGGGCTGATCTACAATAAATGGGCTCAACAAGACCGCTTGAAATTAGAAAATACGAATGACACACTACCTTAATTTAATTGATTACATTGTGTGCAACTTTCCGATATTTCAGACGGGGATGAGGGCTTAAGTTTAACTTGGGAATCATGCTTTGTCCTGTAAAACGTTCCCAGCCTATTATTATCTAGGTATCTGGCATTCTGTAAAACGTTCCCAGCCTATTATTTAGGTAACTATTAGACAGACTAAGAAAATTTATCTTGATTGATTAGCAAAGTCACAAAAGGGAATGAAAGAAGCTGAGCCGCCCGCCTTCTGTAACTTGTAACTACTTGATGGACTACACACATACTTCACATCTTACAGGTCATCTCAAAGGTCCCTCGATGTGCCTTTTCATGTAATTAGACCTTGTCCTATCTTAGGACAGTTGTATTGATCGTCTAAAACAATAGTGGCTCAATTCGACTTGACAGCGAAATTGTGTTTATCTTTTTGCTTAGAACTATAGTCTGCTAAATCCACTTATCAGCACTTAGACTTGGACTTATACTAATAGAACACACAGCGATTGGAATTTGACAGTAGATCAAGTGAAGTTATCAGAGTATTTTTTACTTTCCAAAACGATTTACAGAAGCAAAATTGGGATCAACAAGACACCAAGTTGACTTAGCTCATTGCTACTCCAGGAACACAGAATATGCAGAGATTGCTCCTAGATCAACATTGAACTAAGTCTAGGCATTTCCCCTGTGTTGTCTCCACAAGTCTCAGAATAGCAATGTGCTAAGTGCACTTGCACCGTGTTTGTCCCAGAAACAGAGCCCTTAAGCATACAACACAATGTGTCAAGTCGAATTGGTCATATGTTGGACCGATATTATTCTGATATGTGCTCCTCTTCAAGAGAATAACAATGTGCTAAGTCGACTTGATCTGTTGTTTTAATCTGAATTTAGGATTAATTCAAACTTTATACATATTATACCGGTAGGTAGTTTTCACGAAGTTTAAATGCGAGAATTCTGGGATTGATACTGTAGATCTAGTAATTTTTGTGTGTTTAAATTTTCGCAATTTTTTTTTTTTGGGGGGACTTTTCACTAAGTTTAGAATAAGTGAATTTTTCTTTTTTTTAGTAGCGCTATTATAAAAATAATTTCCCTCAGATTCTTGAATTTGTGAATTTGTCCTCACGAAATTCGTGAAAATGTAAACCATGCGAATATTACCAGATCTACAGTATGCCCTGAAAAATTGTTAATTCTGCAGAATTCAAAATGTGCAGCTGGCCGCCATTATTTAACTTTTTAATATGCCTAATTTCTGACAAACAGGGCCAGATAGCTAGACCATAATTATAAAACAAAGTGTGGGGTTTTTGGTAGCGATATGCCACGAATAATTTCAATTAGATCAAATTCAAATGGCCAACTGTCCGCTATTATCTACTATGATATGCCTGATAGCTGGCAAACTGTGCCAGATAGCTAGATTGCTAGATAGCTATAAAACAAAATGGAGACTTCAGGGCACTCTGAAAAATGTAATATCTATCAGATTCAAAACGGCTGACTGTAGGCAATTATGTCTTATAATATCCCTCATATCTAGAAAGCCATGCCAGATATTTAGACCAATACTATAAAAGTTAATGTGAGGTTTCAGGGACTTATAGGCCCAGAAATATTTAAAGTCGATCAAATCTAAAATAAAAGATTATCAACCAATATTTAAATGATGTGCCTGATATCTCAAACCACACCAGATAACAAAATATGTGGTTTCAAGAAGCTATATGCACTGAAAAATTTCAATTCAATCAAATTAAAAAACGCTGATGTGCAGCCATTATTTACTTTAATATGTGTAATACATGTATCTGGCAAACCATGACAGATCACTAAACCATTACTAAAAATACCGTGCAAGCACTCAAATACCCCTCGGCTGATGCAGTGGCCGCCACAGCCTCGTTTTCAGTCTCGCATGAAAACGGACAATACTAATGGACTCGCAGACCCCGAAAACCTCTATATATAGGCCCTATACCAGGTTTTGAGGGAATTCTGAAAAAAAATTGAAAAAAATTAGTCGCCAGGTGGCGACCATTTTGATTATCGGTGGAAAGCTGAAATTATAATCAGGTCATCTCCATACTCATGGGTAACTTCACATAAAAAATTGGAGAGATCCAATAATTAATTTTCAAGTTATCGCGTTAACAAGGAATTAATAAATAAAAAAATCAAGATGGCCGCCATACCCTCGTTTTCAGTCGCACATGAGAACGGACAATGCCAATAGAACCGCAGACACCAAAAACCTATATATACCAGGTTTCAAGGGAATTATGAAAAATATAATAAAGTCAAAAAAAAAAAAATTTAGTCGCCAGGTGGCGGCCATTTTGATTATCGGTTGGAAGCTGAAAATCTAATCAGGTGATCTCCATACTCATGGGTAACTTCACGTAAAAAATTGGTGAGATCCAATAATTATTTTTCAAGTTATCTCGTTAACAAGAATTTTTTTAAATCTTTGACCTTGGGTAAAAAAAAGTGCCGGGAGGGGTTGAATGTTTGTATAAATTATAAATTCAATCTGTTGCACCATGTTGATGTAGTAGCCAAAAGAATGCGTGCGGTGGCGGCGGAGACGGCGGCGCACGAAGGGGACGACAATACCCCCTTCGGGCCCAGCGGGTTGAGGGGTAAAAAGCAAAAGATGAGGTTTCGGTGGAGGATATCACCCTGCAGGGCACGAATTAAGGATTGTTGGCCTGGTTGTCCGCTGGACTACCAGGTCAACTTTTCAGGTTATCCGCAAGATTTTTTAATTTTCCGAATTTTAGGACATAAAAAAACAATATTTATTTTTCAAATCCTGCAAATCTCCCTTATTTCACATGTTGGAGGGTTAATGAGCCTTGCACAAAACAATTTGCATATTTTTGTAAATCTTTATCAATTTTTGACTGGTTGTCCGACGGAAACCCTGAGATTGATACTGGGTTGTCCGGTGGCAAAATGGGTTGTCTCGGACGCCCGGAATGCCCTTATTTCGTACCCTGCCCTGAAAAGTTTAACTCGTATTAAATTCAAAATATGCTGACTGTCTGATATGAAAAATCTATACACATTACAACCTAGTCACACACGTCATGTAGTGATTGATTAAGCTGTTTACCATGTGATTAAAACCTAATGTTTTGAGCACTACTATCATGTTTTGGAGTGAAATATGTCAAATTTTCTCTATACAAAATCGCTTAAGTAAAATTCTATATCAATTGGGAGTGCTTGGACTTCTGTGTTCTTGGTTGATCGCACACCACAGCATGCAGAAATTGTATTTCAGGGGTAGTAGAAATTTAAATAAGTTGCACTCAGTCATGCATGAACAAACTTGTCTTAAAATAGCACTCCTGGACATTTCCAGATGAATTTCTGTTTAAACTCCTAACATTTCTATATGTGAAGCCCTGATGATTCCCTGACAATAGCAAGACCATGTGTAAATAAAGTCAAATCAGTTGCTTTTGCAACATGGGATACTACTTGTGCACATCAGATTCGACCAATCGTTTTTCAGTTGTATGGATTTTGTAGTAACAAAATATTTTTTCTTAAAAAAACCCCAATTTAATGGACAACACCAGTATTACACACTTGGTCACAAATATCAATTTGCTCATAATTATGAGCTTTATGATTCAATGTGCACTTAGATTATATAATCCTTTGTGACTATGATTACAGGTATTTGTAGTTGTAAAGTTGAATAATTTTTAAATTTATTTTTTAAAGACTGCTCGTGAACTTGGTGGATTGCGACTACTTGTGCCGATGAGTTCAGCTAACCCATGGATTTTAAACAGAACACATATAAAAATTGCTTTGAGACTGGCTGTGAGTATATTTTGGATTTATCTTGAATACACCATAGCAAAACACTATCATCATCATTATGATTTATTTGATAATAAAAAATTGTAAGTGTGATTTTGTAAATAATTTTTTATAGATTTTTTCTTCATACATGAGCATGATTCCCTGGAAATATATAGACCACTTACATTTAGCGATAATAAATGTATACCCTGTGGTATCAGCCATTCACACCTCCATCACATTAGAAGCTACTGATAACCATCCGCAAAGTACACGCTAGGACCCAGAGCACACTTTTCCCAGTCAGAGTTGTCACCTAATATAATTATAACTAGTCAGTGCAGTAAATAATATTCTTAAGTCATGTAGTTATCTTGTAGAAGACTCGTTCAATAAGAAATGTTTAGAGTTGAGAAACGAATCTGATTTATTTTCTGTTATTCACCTAAATGCACAGAGTATTCCATAAATTTTGACAATTTCTTAACTTTCTTGGAAAATGTTGAAATACAATTTACAGCGATTGGTGTATCAGAAACCTGGCTTAACGAAACAAATCAAAACTTATATGATATAAAAGGATATTCTCAAGTAAATAACTACCCTCCTGAAAAAAGGGGAGGTGGTGCTTCTCTGCTTTTTAATGAATCTCTTGAATATTGTAGACGAAATGATCTATCTATTATGAATAATTCTATAGAATCATTTTTTGTGGATATATCTCCTCATCCACTAACTCAAAATAAATGTGTTACCCTTGGAGTCATATACAGACCTTTGATACTGATGTAGGTAACTTCCTTGAGAATATGTCAACGATACTTGCGAATTTGAAAGACATTAATGGAACTGTATATATCATGGGAGATTTTAATTAGAACCTTATAAATATAAGTGAACATATACCTACATCTGATTTCGTAGAACTAATGTTCTCATACTCGTTTTTCCCCCTGATCAACAAGCCTACACGATTAGCTGAAACCTCTGCTACACTTATAAATAATATATTTTGTAATAGTAGTGATAAATCAAAATGTTTTAATGGAATAATTTACACTGATGTATCGGATCATTTTCCGATATTTACGATAACTACAAGTGAGAAGATTTTAAATTAGACAGAATATGTTTTTGTGAGGTATATGTCACCTGAAAATAAGAAAAAGTTTAGAAATAAGATAAAAAATGTTGATTGGACAAATTTGATTTTAAATGATTCTTGTCAAAATGCATATAGGCTACTATGTTTCATAATATATTATTTGAAATCTATAATTCAAGTTTTCCTGTCAAATGCAAGTCACTCAAACCTCACTATAAGACAAGAAAACCATGGTTAACTAACGGTATGAAATGTTCTATAAAGCACAAAAATAAATTATATGCACATTACAAGAAATATCCTTCACAATCGAATAAAAAATTATATAAAGAATATAGAAATATGTTAACTAGATTATAACGACGGACCGAACGTACATACTATGACAGATTGCTTATAGACAATAAAAATAATCTGAAGAAAACATGGTCTATTATTAAAGATGTAATAAATAAAAAGAAAAAAGAAAAGTTCCTCAAGAAGTAAATTTGTCATCAATGTTAGTACTGTCACTGACAACATTACCATTGCTAAACATTTTAATAAATATTTTGTAAACGTAGCTTCCGAACTTGCCTCGAAAATTACGAAGAGTAAGACGGATCCAACTGAAACTATAAAAAAAAATCCCGCTTCAATATTTTTGGAAAGTGTTTGCAAGGAGGAAGTTTCCAAAATAATTATGTATATAAAAAATTCTAGTCCTGGATGGGATAATTTTCAGTCAAATGTCATAAAAGATCCGTCTGATTTACTTTTATCACCACTCACACATTTACTCAACTTATCCATTACACAAGGTGTTTTTCCTGATGAGCTTAAAATAGCCAAAGTTATTCCTATTTTTAAAAGTGGTGATTCTGCACAAAATGGTTACTATAGACCCGTCTCAGTATTGCCTTTTTTCAAAAGTATTTGAACGTGTTATGTATGTTAGAATATTTTCTTTTATAAAAAAAATATAATTTATTATATAAATATCAGTTCGGTTTCAGACAAGGTTTTGGTACAGATACAGCATTGGTTTTCTTAATTGATAAGATTTTAAAGCTCTAGATGAAGGTGAAATTGTACTCGGTGTTTTTATAGACCTCAGTAAGGCTTTCGATACTGTAAATCATACAATACTTTTGGAAAAATTATATAAATACAGCATTAGAGGTATGGCACATGTTTAGATTACAAATTAGCTATACGACAGAAAACAATATGTATCTTTTAACAAGCTTGATTCGCCTTATGAGAAAGTCAATTGTGGAGTACCACAATGATCTATTTTAGGTCCCTTGTTATTCCTTATGTACATAAATGATCTATGTAATGTATCCTCACTTTTGTTTTCTTTACTTTACGCTGACGATACAAATATGTTTGTTACAGGTAAAAATATTGAGAATCTAATTTTTTTTAATGAACACGGAATTAAAAAATATTAATATGGCTAAATGCCAATAAGTTATCTCTTAATGTTAAAAAAACTCATTTTATTATACTTAGTTTTTCCAATAAGCCAATAGGAAATACAAATGATATAGTAATAGATAATCAACCAGTTTCTCGAGTTTCACATACTAAATTTTTGGGTGTTATTATTGATGAGAAATTAAACTGGTCTGAGCATGTAAACAATTTAAAACTTGCCAAAGGTTGTGGAATTATTAGAAAGTGTAGAATTTGTTTTAGTATTGATACATTAATAACTCTATATTATAGTTTTATTTACCCGTATATTACATATTGTTTATATTTATATTTTCGAGAGAATAAAAAATTAAGGGGTTTTTTTCTATTCGTTATAATGCGTTTAATGTAATTATATTACCAACGTAAGAATAATATTGTTAATAACTTTATTTTTGACTGCGTCCTATCATTTTTATATTGTCAATAGTCTTGGCTATTTTATCATTACTTTATTGAGCTTTTTAGAGATCGGTAAAATGTCATGAATACCCAGCAAACGCGAGATGTTGTCTCTGTTTTAGGCCAGCCCTGGTCCACCGTCTACGACGCTGGCCCAGCGTTGGCCCAACGGGGGACGGCTTCTCGTGTTTTCTGGGTGTAGGCTTATATGTTTTTTTGCACTTTGCACACATTTTTTTTCCACAAAACCGGGTAATGTTTTCTTGTTTAATTTGTGAGGACGCATACGCCACTGGGCGTCAGTTCCTTTTTGTCCCTTAGCATAATATGATGTATTGATACATTGTTCTTATATTTTGTTGTTTGTTTTTCTGTGACAATAAAAACTATTGAACTAACTATTAATGTATGAACCCTTAAAGCGCTGAATTCTTTTTGTAAAATCCGTGGAAACCAAAGGGTTTTTTCATTTTAAAATCATTATAGATGTCTTAGTTAGCCTTTTCTGATTCATTTGAATTCCTGTGTTATGAGTCTACGGCCATTAGAAATATGTTTACAGTGCGGGGATCGGCTTCAGTCGTCAGAATCTAACGTCTACAGTAATAATCACTGGCAAAACTGGAAGTCATGGTCGATATTTCTTACTATCACTTGTAAATGTTTTGTCTTCTCACAGGGTGTGGTAGTACCAGAACAATGTATTTCATTGCCAGATGAATCTGTGACTGAGCCTGGCGAAGTTCCAGTGAAAATTATGGTATGTAATTACAAGGTGTTTCATGTAGGTCTATAATTTTCAATTATGTTTTATACTAATTGAGACTTATTCTTTTTACATAATTATATACATGTATACGGAACACTAGTGGTTTCCGTTTATGGAGATACACTGTACTGTTAAATTTATAAAATGAATAGAGAAACGAAATATACCATAATTTCAATTATTTTTGAAGATGATTATCTGCCAGTTCTTTCCGCATGGGTGACCTGTAGTATGTATGGCCACTGTATTTAAATATTGTAGTCTACTTTAAGTCTCATCTCAAATGCTGACAAGTCTTCAGTGCCACTTTTAACACCGCTGTGATTCAACATGGCCACAACTTGACTAAGCCATATCTATATCTGGGACAACTGCTATGCAGATGTAGATGTAGATGCCTTTTTCTTTAGAAGGGGATTCGGGCAAATTTTTTAGAAAAATTAATTCACAAAAATGTTCAAAAACAACATCATCAGCTTTTTAAAACAACATATTCATAAAAACAGGGATGTACATATGTAGGTCCAGCTGATTCACCTCTTCACTCATTATATAGGCAGCACATAATATCATATTTAGTCACATTTAGTTTTATCAGTGGTCCTAAATAATGTTAATTTTCCTAGTCCGATACGAGAATAGCTAAAAGACAGGCAATTGTATCATAGCATTTTTTTATTCAGACTATGTTTCTTTTTTACAGATTAACAAACTAGACAAAGTAACAGTAACTGCTATGGTATATCATTTCCGAAAAGGCGGAGGTGAAGAAACCAAATTACTACCAGAATGGACAGCAGAGGAAGTGCCACATGGAACAATACTTCGAAACTAATCTGTATTCATTTCAAAATAATATTTCCATGATTTATATACTGTAGTAAATTTGAATGTGTATTGATCACTAGTTTTCTTTGTGTTTTTATGATTATTTACAGTAAAAGAATCTACCGACATGACCGGTTCAGCAATAAGCCCCAGTCCTATCATGTTTTTTTATAATCTTAAATATTATGTCTCCCCCTCTGTACACAGACGTGGGGACATGCTGGTTTACCTTTGTCTGCTGAGTGCGCTGTCCTGTCTGTCTGTCCAGCATTTTCCATTGTGCAGTCGCAGGCCGCCCCAGCAAAAATGAGACGTTGACCCAATGCTGTTTCTACGACGCTGAGCCAACATTAGCCCAGTATTGGGTTACAGTGTCGTGTTTGGTACCACGCTGAATTTGAGCCAGCATCACAGACGCCGGGCCAACATTAACCCAGCTTTGGTACGAAGCATCCTGCCGGTACCGCCAGCATGAAGTTCTGACTAGGGCTGAATGAATACTGCCCAGCACCGGCGACACTGGCCCAGCATTTAACAGTCAATGCTCGTTGTCGGCTTTCTGACTAATTTTGCTGCGTGGAACCCGTTTCTGGACCTCTAATTACAATTATATGCTACTTGCGACCTTCAAGCATCGCATGAAGAACAAATCATGATAACTATAGTGGTTATAAGGTGTAAACTAGGTCAAGCTTCGATGTCACCCAACTGGTCATAAGAACGTTGCATAATAGGAGGGGGACGTTTCTGGACCTCAAATTACAATTATATGCTACTTGCGACTTTCAAGCATCGCATGAAGAACAAATCATGATAACTATAGCGGTTATTGGGTGTAAACTAGGTCAAGCTTCCATGTCACCCAACTGGTCATAAAAACGTTGCATAATAGGGAGGGGGGGGGCAAGCTTCCATGTCACCCAACTGGTCATAAGAACGTTACATAATAAGGAGGGGGGGGGGGGGAGTGAGGGTGGTGCAACTAACTGTCATGTAGATCAGGTGTTTATAGGGCACTATTAAAACAAATTTCGAGAGGCAGATGTAATGTTTAGAACAAACATTTCTCTCTTTTTAATATCAATTTAATTTCAGTTAAATCTATATCTCTTCTATTCACACAAAAGTAACTGCTGATGGTATATCTTGTTGGGCAGTACATACTAGGTCACAACCCAGCAAACAAAACTGAATAGACAGTCACACTGACCCAACGTTGCAACGATGGCCTAATATTAAAACAACATTAGCAGTGAGCATTCGTGTACAAGTGGCGATCAGGGGATAGTAATCCAATGTTGTTTCACTGCTGGTAAACCACTTATTGCACCGGTCCGGAATTAGGCTGTATGGCCGGAGTTAAACCATTGAAGCATCATTCAGTTCATCAGCCCAGCATTAAGCAAATTAAACTGTGACGATGATCCACCCTTGATCGACTATAGATGAGGGGAGGGGAGCGGCCTCAGGCTCGCCACAGCGACGTCGCGCAGCGTGACTACTTTTTTTTCTTTAGCTTTTGACCAATACATACATATATTTAAAAACAGACACAAAAATATACACATTTTATTATTAGGCCTATATACAACATTTGTCGTGCTGCTCTAAAACAAGCTTATAGAAGCCAGGGGGGGGGGGGGGGTTCGCAGAAGGCTATTTTCGGCAAATACTTTAAAAAGTCCCCCAAATTAGCTAAAATTTACAAAAAAAATCTTGTGGCAAGCCCCCAAAACCTTGGCCGCCCCCTTTTTTTCAGATCCTGGATCCGTCACTGGAAGCCTCTGCAGGCCAGGCAGCAACTATATTTATGTTCATAAAAGCAGAAAAAGTATACAAAATAATATAGGCCTACATAATATATTATGTTTCCCGCGCCAAAACCAGAGATAAAATAACTACATATTATTATATATAGTAGCAAAAAACACACTCTGGAATGCGTAGAAACCTATAAAATAAATACAAGTAGAACACCTTTATAATTGAAAAATGTAATATTTAAAGTGCTGATCTGCAGGTCAAGATTATATTTTCTTGTTATAAATATTTTTCTACTGAGAATGATTATCTGTTATTTTCAGCTAAAACTATTCAATATTTATATATTATTGTTAAGTTTATTCCGTTTGCCATGATAGTAACAGAAAACAGTAACAGAGGAGAAGAAAACAGTAACAGAGGGGAAGAAAGTGGAAATAGTTTATTATAGTCTTCTCATCATTCGGGAATGTAGGCCTGCAGAGTCTTGTACATCTGCAGAGTCTATGTGCCATCATAGATAAACAAAGGTGTCTTTCTAAACCCCTGTATACATGCTTTGTCGATTTCACAAAAGCATTTGACTATATTGATAGAACAGCATTATACTACAAATTATTGAACAGGGGAATAGACGGCAATTTGCTAAACATAATAAAAAGCATGTTTTCTAAAGCAGAGTGCCACGTAAAATGGGACTCGCGTATCAGTGACATATTAAAAAGCGAATTTGGGGTTCTACAAGGCGGTATGCTCAGTCCCAAACTATTCACGGAATTTTCACAAGACATATCCGCATCATTTGACCAAGATCAAGGTATCGCTGTGGACACCTTACTAATGGTATATCTGTTATTTGCAGATGACCTTGTCCTTTTTTCAGAATCTGCCGAGGGATTACAAAAACAGCTAACTGCCCTGTATTCATATGCTTCCCTATGGCATATCATAGTTAGCATTCCTAAAACAAAAATTCTTATCTTTAATGAACGTTACACAACAGTATGCGGAAGCTTCCACTATGGTGATAACATTATAGAAAAGGCTGAACAATATAAATACCTTGGTGTAGTGTATAGCACCAAGTCCGCTAATAACGTGTTAAAAGAAACTTTTTCTCATCTTGCTTCCCAAGCTGGGAAAGCAATCTTTGCTCTACGTAAACAGTCCCGTCCTGTGGTCGGTAAATTGTCACCCACTATTGCGTTCAAGGTATTTGATTGCCAAATATTGCCCATACTAGAATATGGAAGTGATATATGGTATACAGGCGATGATGTTAACGATCTGGAAAAAATCCATCTAAAATTTATTAAATCCACACTTGGCGTTAGAAAGCAAACACCTACTCCTGCAATATATGGGGACACGGGTCGATTTCCACTGATCATCCGGCAACACATAAAAGCTGTAAAATATTGGTGTAGAATTCTAAAATTATCTCGGAGCCATCCAGTCAGAAATGCCTACAATATGCTACTTGAGCTAGATGCCATTGGCTTCACGAACTGGTGTTCCCGTATTCGCTCTGTCCTCGAACGAACCGGGCTTGATCAAACTTGGGAATCACAGAATATTGGGGATACAAATAAGTTCATGCTTTCATTTAAAGAATCAATAGTTAGAATATTTACACAGCAGTGGAGAAAAGATATTGAGAGCTCGAGTAAGCTGCGCACATATGCATTAGTAAAAAAATATTTCTGTGTTGAACCATATATCTTGCACATAAGGGGGAACCACCTCATAACAGCGATGGCGAGATATCGAATGAGCTCACATGATCTAAATATAGAAAGGGGACGATTCAATAATCCAATCACTCCAAAAAATCAGCGAATATGCACAAGGTGTCAATTAAACGAAATTGACGATGAAATACATCTTCTTCTCCACTGTTGCGCTATGAGGAATGAACGCGAAATCTTGTATGATTCTGTAGCCGCAATTATCAATATACAACCGACAAATGAAATGTTTCTAGGAATTATGACATCTAGAGACATAACAGTGGTGAAGTCACTAGCGCAATTTATTTATGGTTGCTTTAAACAAATTAAGGGCTAAAACTACTGAGTATAATAAATCTGTCACCTGTCGCTATATTATTCATATTATCATGCCCTCATGATCTGACTTGGGTATTACCACATATCAAGACGGTTGTTGCTCTCGGATCTTATTATTTGGCTTTTTGGGGCCGGTTAGGGACGTTTCCGTCGCCTTTGTTATCAGACGAGGTGGGGCCTTATGGAGGATTTCAGAGTTGCTAAGTCAACTGATGTTCTCCATGAGGTCGGGAATGTTTTTCTTCGATTGTAACTCCGAGTATGTGGTTCTAACTAGGTCGTGATTGAAACAGTATGAATTAAACAATATAGTGAATTATAAAAAGGCTTAATGTTTTTGTGCGAGGGCCATGTCCTGTGTGAATTGCACAAAAAAATTTTAACCGCCATTACTACTGTTATTACGTCGTTAAGTTTGCACCACTAGTCAATCTCAGGGAATCTCCGCGCTCATAGCGACTGTGCTTGCATGGTCATATGACACGGAGCTACCTGTTTATGCCATATTTATTGTACTTGCATGATATTATATTTAATTTTAAAAAATACCATATAATTTTTACCATTGGCTTATTGCATACTCCAGTTACTGTAGCATAATCATGCACTTGTATATATTTTAGGTTTCTACGCTTTCCAGAGTGTCTTTTTTGCTACTATATATAATTAGTATGTCATACGTAGTAGCTATTTTATCTCTGGTTTTGGTGCGGGAAACAAAATGATAGACCTCTATGTTATCTTGGCAATGCCTTTTATTTCATTTTTAGTAGTAGTCATTTATATTATCGAAATACCCAGTTTTTATTTTGGCAATGCCACTTAACATGATTTTAGCTGTGTATGTCATACCATGTATATTATCATATGATTTTAACAAACTAACAATCTTGTATATACATGTACATATATCTCTTTCATTTCTATGACAAATAAGTCTGTAATGACTTTTCTTTTCTGTCAATAAAATATCTGTCTGTCTGTCTGTCTGTCTGTACAGAGATGATTGACAGTCCGGCGATGGTGAAGCATCATCAGTTGCTAAGCTGCGGCACCAACTAAATAAAAAAATGTTATTGACCATGTGGCAGTTACATATGACATGTTATATATTATAGTACTCATAGTTTACACTCTAACAATTGTATATTTCTCTAGCCTTGAAATTAACAAAACGGCAACTAATGTTTGCAGCAGCTATATTTATGTTCATAAAAAGTATAAAAAATAATATAGATCTAGGCCTACATAATATATTATGTTTCCCGCGCCAAAACCAGAGATAAAATAACGACATATTATTATAAATAGTAGCAAAAAACACACTCTGGAATGCGTAGAAACCTATAAAATAAATACAAGTAGAACACTTTTATTTAAAAGTGCTGGTCTGCCAGTCAAGATTATATTTTTTTGTTATAAATATCTTTCTACTGAGAATAATTATTTGTTATTTTCAGCTAAAACTATTCAATATTGATATATTATTGTTAAGTTTATTCCGTTTGCCATGATAGTAACAGAAAACAGTAACAGAGGAGAAGAAAACAGTAACAGAGGGGAAGAAAGTGGAAATAGTTTATTATAGTCTTCTCATCATTCGGGAATGTAGGCCTGCAGAGTCTTGTACAGAGATGATTGACAGTCCGGCGATGGTGAAGCATCACGGGAATAGCATAATTATATCAGTTGCTAAGCTGCGGCACCAACTAAATAAAAAAATTGTTATTGACCATGTGGCAGTTACATATGGCATGTTATATATAGTACTCATAGTTTACACTCAAACAATTGTATATTTCTCTAGGCTTGAAATTAGCAAAACGGCAACTAATGTTTGCAGGTCAGACAGAGCAGGCAGGCAGTAGTCAGAGATAGAGCTGAGACCGACCGAGAGGGCTGCTTCACTAGCAGGCAGAGAAGGAGGGGTGGCAGGCCTATACTGCCTGTTAATCCGGGGGCCTACGTAGCAAATCTAGCTCCCGTGGGAACCGAATGTTTATTTAATGCCTTGTGTAAAAATCAATTGTTGATAGTATTAGTGATAAAAAAACATGGTACCAATTTTTTCAAGCATAAAAAAGTATTCTTTACCAAATATTAAAAAGTAGTCCATTTTGACTGTGATATTTATCTGGTTTGTTGGTTAGGTAGCAAGGTTAATAGTACAACAGTATGGAAAAAAATATATACTAAAATGCATTATATACCAAATAAAATGTGGGAATATCAGGAATAAATATAGCTGAGGCATTTGTGATATTTCGGCACAAATTTAACAGATGAACCCTTTTTGAACAAGGGGTCTGATATTATATATAGAACCATCCACAACAACAGATTTATCACAATATTTTGCAACAATTGACTTCCAATATATAGGATAAACATCTTATGGATAAACTAATGTCGAGATTTCTTCATGCTATGTAAATATATATTCATATATACGATGCATATATATTGGTTTAACCCTCTGAGTACCAAACTCATATAATTAAATACATTTGATTATTTCTATGATACCCCATTATAGTGCTATATAATGTAACTAAAATTTGCAAAACAACTTATACACTGATGTCTTTAATTGATGTAATAGTTGTAGAAAATAAAGTGATGACCATTAAGGTCTCAAAATCATATAAATACAACAAACTAATGGCCTACATTGCTATGCTAAGCAATGTAGCAAATAAAATAAAATGTGTTCAAGTCGATGTTAAAGAACACATAAATAAAAAAATATATGTACAGATATGTGTTTTCCTTGGATTACTCAAGTAGCAATAATAGCGCTAGTCAAGAATCACCTCGAAACAAGATGAAACAAATAGCTATTTAGGTACCAAACTCATAAATAAAAGTATATCACTGATACCTGCTCAACATGTTCAATGTGTTCAAAATGCATAAGTAAACAATAACATGAATGTATGTATGTATGTGATATAATTATTTGATCTAGTAGATATTTAACCATCATATAACCAAATCATTAAATAAAGTGGAAACACGTGACTGACTCTCTTTATCCATTTGAATAGTCACATATTGGATCATTACGGTGCCGGATCTAGGAATTGACAAAGGTGGGGCGCCGATTTTTCACAATAATTTTTACACACCACATTTGGCACAGCCAGCATGTTAGTTGCTCTAGAAGTGTCGAGGGCATGTTCCCAGGAAGAAAAATAATCTAAGGCTTCAAATGGTGCATTCTATAGCATATTCCTGTCCAAATGTGGTCGTTTTTTGTTTGTGGGACCCTGAACGTGGGACCTCTGGATCCTCCACTGCATTCAGCAGTTCCGGTGCAAATGATATTGTCCTGTAATATCCATAGCCGATGGGAACAGAATATCCTGATATTTTAATACATTGTTTTAGGATTATAGTGTCATAATTATGATAAAATTATCAATCATATCCTTATATTTTATCGCTCTAGAATTCTACGCTAAACTTGTATATCGTGACGGTAAATATATATTCTAGCGTTCTAGTATCTTATTCTGTCTCGCTCCTGATATAATAATCTAATATACTGACCATATATATGTAGGCCTACTTGGTATATATCTGAGATACTGACCTAATGTAATAAAGGCCTACCATTATCTGATATGCATAATAATGTCACATAGTGTTATTGATATAATAATGTAATATACTGACATTAGTATGCCATAGCAATACATTTTAAAATGGCATACCCTTTCAATACAATGCTATATCTGGACGTGAAAATGACATATCATCAGAATATAATTCCATATACTGATATCTGAATGTCATGTCTTTATAATAATAACATTATATTAACACACAGCTGACTATCATAACACTATGATCTATTATAATAATATCATAATGCAATATCGAATCCTAACATTCTAATGTTTTATGGTGACATAATTTTGACATTATAACCTGATATACCCGTAGTTACATTATAATGCAGCTCTTGCATCAATGATCACTGATACGGCTGTGATAGGCCATCAAACTAACTGCAATATTTAAAAATTAGGTAAATGAGTGGAGTTACCCCTCAAGTATTGTCACCCCGGGAACTATCCGACCAGAGGATAGTGGAGCTGAGCGAAAAGCAACGCCATTTCAGAATTGCACTGCATAGCGAAGCCCAAGTTAAAACACACCACTACATTATTTTCTTTGTCCGACCACTACAGTCTAAGCCGGGAATGGAGAGTTATTGTTGACCTGGTAGAGACCCATTATCATGGTAGGCATATGATATTATAATCAGGCAGGTGTGACCGAGCTGTTGATCATTGGGGAGCCTCATTGTGTTCGGATGTGTTTTTACACTTAAAACCCTCGGAGTTCTACGTTCTTAGCTGTGAAAAAAAGCCTCGGCCACCCTTTTCACAGTTAGGAATGTAGAGCTCCTCGGGCTTTATCCTATACTGAATCTTTGGCCATCTGGGCAGGTAGGCATTCCCAAAACACTCAAAAGCCCACCTGCGTTGCACTGATATGTACAGTCTGTGTGATGAAACTTGTGAAAATAGAAATTTAAATGTGATGACGGAGGACAATGGTGAAGACGATGATGAGTCTTTAAATCTTTAAAAAATATTTAGCTACGGAGCTACCAGGAATAAAACTCTATCTGTTACATTATATCCCACAGCTTGACAAACTATAATGCAAAACATACACGTTTTTCTAAAAATGACATGAATATTTTCTGTATTTGCAAAATTATCAAAATATGTAATATATTTTTTGTGTCTCTCTTATTGATTTTTTCACTCCAAGTACATATCTTATCTCCTTTGAAATATCAAACTTGTGTGGCTTTTTCAGATCTTTTTTACATTAAGTTTCCCCTCTGGAATGAATACAGCTACCCCTCAACTATTGCTACTGTTGGAAATTATCTGACCTAAAAATAGCGTAGCTAAGCAAAAAGGTCGAAGCGTTTCACTGTTAAATTAAACATCGACACCTAAGTTTCCAATAACCCATTCAATAACCCATTGTGTCCAACCATTCTACCCTCACGTCAGCATATGTACATCATTCAATTTTCATCTGTGGATTGTAGGCCTACTGTTTTTACCACATTACAAAATCACATTTATCACCATCCTCGACAACAAATGATGTTAAGTCATCATTTTACTTAAGCCTACTTCTTGGATTTTTTTAAAGTAATTTTATCCAACTAAACTGATATGTTTCAAAATAATGTGCACATACATAATCTGATTTTTCCCACATTTTGGCGGCCATCTTGGATTTTTGAAATTAATTATTCACCTGATCAAACTAAAATATATTTTGAATGAATTTTAGAGTCTAAGCACCCATTTTAGAACTTTAATTCGCGAAAATATCTGTATGCAGTGCAGATGTATTGTCTAAATATGAATATTTGGCGGCCATAATGGATTTATGCAAATAGCTAGAAAAAAAATGGTACCAAAGATAAATCGCTTCCTTGTATCCATATGAAGCCATCTATAAACCTTAGACAAAATAAACTTTTAGTTCCCACGGGATTATATAGGCCACCTGTGAAGGCCTAATCTGTCCCGTGACCCAATCTGTCCTATGTTGTCAACTATAGACGGTAATCTAAAAACGCTGATGGCCTGATGGGCCTCTGTCATTATGAAATATATGGGAAGATCATATGTTGGCTGTTAAAGCGACACAATCAGACTATAATCATAAAAAATCTGTATTTGTATTGTGGCTTCTTAATATGGTCATAAGATGTGATCTTTTAAATTTTACTGTGGCAACGTAGCAAGTGTGCTGAAAGCCCCATTTATCAGTTATTTCGTATATCTTCTTTTGGACATGCATAATGTCCAAAATTGAATTTCGTCCTTATTTCTCGCTTATAAATGGTAAGTGCGCAACACATAATTTATAAAACTACGCAATTCTAGTCTATGGACATGTTCACATTTATGATCATATCAAGAAGCCAAAATAAAAATACTATTTTTTTTATTATTTTAGCCTGATTGTCTCACTGTAAGTTTATTTTCTTACATTTACAAGATATAATGATTTAGATGTATTTTTTGTCAAGCTATGAACTGTATGGGTTTGTCTGCTAATAAAATGGCGTATTTTCATAGGCCTACTTTAATAGCTTAGGCTAATTGTGAAAGTTTTTAGCTATTGCGCTTTTCAATTGTACTGACAGCCCAATATTCATAGTGATTTATATGATCTATGTGTGAAGTGAATATCGCCATTCATTGCTGCTATTTAATTAATGCAAGAATAATTGTCCAATAGACACACCATATGGGGCATGTCTACCCAGGACGAATATTTGACTAAGAACTATTTGACTAAGAACCTTGGCCAATACCCGGCCATAAATGAAATTGGCCCGGCTCGCCAGGCAATATGTGGAAATGCCCCATGACACAAACACTAATCAGTAATTATTTATTTTGGCTGGTATTTATTATATTCTCATACAATTGCTAATATTTAGGCCTATTAAATCAGGGTTTCCTTTGTACGATAAACGTTTGTGCAAGTGTTGACAATCGTTTTGGCTCAATGTTGTGCCAGTATGATCGATTCTGCCCCCTACATCGCCCCCGATGCTGCTCCAGCATTAAAGTAGTGTTGGGCTAGTGCCCAGTATGTTAATGTGCACGACCAGACAGCTAACAGGGGCTAGACCCGACCTACCGTACCTCCACCCACATGAGACGTTAATCCAATGATGATTTAATGCTGGCCAACCATTTTTGACGCTGCTTCAACAGTAACACAACATTGTTTCAACGTCTCACCTTTATTGGGTGTGCTAGCTAGAACTAGAACCCCTTTTATAGCACAATACACCAAACACATTTATTTTAGGTAAGCTACATGTAGGCCTATGCGTCCTGTGAACTACACAGTAATGACAATATAATAGTGACCCAGAAAACACAAGGCGCAATTTTGTTATAATGTTAGGCCAGCGTCGTAGCCTACACGGTGGGACAGCGGCACTGCATGGTAACGTGGCCTAACGTGAAATCACAAATATGGTCCAAGAAACCGGTCTTTATGAATACCGAAAACAGCCTATTACAATAAAGCTACCGGAAACAACTTCATTTTTAGTTTGTCGACTCTCTCGACAAAATTTTAGGTTGACTTTCCAGGCAAACGTCTGTTGTTAACTTCCGTTTAAAATCTAGTCTGTCTGTGCAATGTCAAAAGGCATTATCTGCTCTCTGGTATACTAGGCATTTACTGCTTTTTAACTGGCGTCCCGTCTCTTCCTGCCATAGCGCTGCCAAAAGGCCGTATTTGCTCACTTGTAAATCAAGTATATACTTCCTACCAGCTTATGTCATTGCCTCCTTTTGGCTTCCACTGAACCAATGTCGGTTAAAATTTGTGCCATCAACTATGACACTGTTCCAACATTGAGCCAACATTGTGTCAGGGTATCGAGTTCATGTGTTCCCTGCAAAAATGAGACCTTTAGCCAATGCTGTTTTACAGCTGAACTATAGTCGTAGACGATGGGCCAGCATTAAGCTAGCATTGGGTGAATGTTTACCATGTTGAGTCCTATATATATATACTGGTATGTCAATGCTGGGCTAATGCTGGCCCAGTGTTGTAAACGGTGGGCCACCATTAGGCTAACATTGTGTCAACGACTCTAGTTTGCTGATCAGCTGTGACCGCAACCCAGCAAACACGAGGCATGGAACCAACACTGTTCTAGTGTTGGCCCGCCGTCTTCGACGTCGTCACAACATTAAAACAACATTGGGTCAATGCCTGGTGATAGCTGGGTAGGTGTTCATGAACGCCAGCAGTCTGTGCCGGAGGGCTCGCCCCCTTGTCCCACCCCTCTCTGCCTCACTTGACACAACTGTGTTAAGTTACGCAATATAACAATTAGGTCTTGGCTAAGATATTTATCTTCAAAAATATCAAATTTAGCATTAGTAAAAATAGATTTTCGGCCTCAGCAGTAAAATGCATTGTACATTGATATAATTATATACATTTCCGGTGTGAAATATGACAGAATAACGTAATTTATTGCAATGCTCGTTCAGGTGGTAAGTTAACCCTTTTATTACGACCATCTGACATGAAAAAGGGACAAAGTAGGCCTATGGTGAACTATACATTTTAATTTATTAAATTTATTTTGCCTGAGTTTGTGTCCTATTTAGGGGAAATAGGGGTGCTGTGTGTGGGAAACAGTTGGCATTTCTGTACACCAGTCCTTGAACATGTCCGATATAACGTTTGTGGTCCCTAGGGTAGGTAGGCCTACTTTCGTCTTTAGGAAGTGTTCAGATAAAATATACGTTCATGATTAGCCTAAATATAGTGATTAGACCTTAAAGGGTTTTGATTGGAATAATATTGGCCAAGCGTCGTAGACAGTAGCCCAGCATTACATCAGCATTGGGCCAATGTATCGTGTTATCTGGTGTTTCTAGCGCTGGATGGAAAGAATAGGCCTACCCAGTGCCTGACTTATAAAGAGTAGCCTAGGCCTAATTGAGAGCATCCCGCAAAAATAAAACTGGCCCGACATCATTCTATCTGCGCCACACTTTAAGCAATATCTTTGTTTTTGACGCAAAAAAAGTAATTTTAGTGGGCCATAGGATTTTTCAAGATAAGTTCTAGGCCCTGCCTGCTGAATTAAAGGGACTGGCTCAGGCTAAAATTATTTAAAAATCAGTGGCTTATTAATATGACCAATTGGCCCGGCTCGCCAGGGAAATATCTGTCATGGTATCAGGTAACCTCGCCACAAGGTAACCTCGCCTCAGGTAATCTCGCCACAGATTTGGTAACCTCGCCACAGAATGCTGAATAACCTTGCCACAGCTTTGGTAACCTCGCCACATCAGGGCTAAGTAACCTCGCCCCACCTGTTGTATCAGCATTTATCAATGTATTTTCAAAGGTTATTCACTACCTTGAACCTGGTGTAGATGTCTATATAGACTTAGACTATATGTGCCATTAAAATAATAAGCAAAAAAATTATCAAACCAGAGTGTCAATGACACAGAAGCTCATCCTTAATTAGGGCAAGTTGATTACGAATTAAAATTTCTGAAATCCGTGAGGCAGTTCTATGCACAGGCACGAGTTCTTTCAAATAAACTAAACACAATTGAAATCGGATAAGAATTGAGGAAGGAGAAGCTTTTCTTGTGATTTGTGGACAGAGTGCCCTAATTAGACCTCAATTTAATTTAATTGATAAAAAAAATTCTGAAATCCGTGAGGAAGTTTAATGCACAGGCCTGAGCTCTTTCAAACAAATCAGACATAATTGAAATCGGATAAGAATTAAGAGAGGAGAAGCATTTCTTGTGAATTGTGGACAGAGTGCCTTAATTAGGTCTTAATTAGGTCATAAGTTAAAGGGACTCAATCAGGCTAAAATCTTCAAAAAATCGGTGATTTTATTTTGGCTTCTTAATATGACCATATGATGTAAACATGTCCATAGACTAGAACTGCAAAAGTTTTTAATTTTTGTGCCGCGCATTCAACAGTTAGGCTAGATATAGAGCCGAAATTCCCGATTTCTTATTTCGGACATGCATGTCCAAAATAAGAAATACGCGAATTTCGTCTCTGTATCTAGCCTAAATGGTGGATGCGCGGCACAAAAATTAAAAACTTCTAGTCTAGGTCTAATATTAATCCAAACTCGGCCTGCTGATACTGCCGACAGTCTGTGTCAAGTAGTGAAATTGTTGGACGCCACATTCATTGCCAGTCACTGAGTCAGCGTTCACCCAACGTTGGTTCAATGTTGACCCACCGTCCGCGACGCTGGCCCAACATTGAATCAACTGTCATTAGCATTTCATTGGACTGGGTGACTGAGCGTCTCGTGTTTGCTGAGCCTGAGAAGCCAAGTCCTGACGCTGTCACTGTGTCAGTCCCCATGCAGTCATGCCAGTAGGCCTACAGTGAACAACGGCTATGACTGAGCGGCTGGTCGTCGCTAATGCAGCAGTCAACGAATTCCCCCATACCCCCCACCGCGGGGCTATGTGGGGGATTTGCTTTTTGGGTGTCCCAAAAACACAAAAGTCCCCACAACCAGGGGCACATTTTATGTCAAAACCCCATGATAACCCCCAGGTAAAACCCCCACCCAACAGGGTGGGATAAATCTCCTGTTTTGTATTTATAAATGATTTCTATCAATAATAATCATTATGTTACGACAGACCTACCTCATTGCGTAACATTTAAATTAGCATTTTAAATTAATATTAGGACACAATTTTAATACAATTTGTAATCAACTATAGGCTACTTAGTCTAATAGGCCTATTTGGCCTACATATGGCTATTAACGCCCCTCAACTCCTGCCATCACCTTGAACATGGCTGACGCCCCTCACATCACCTTGAACATGGCTGACGCCCCTCACATCACCTTGAACATGGCTGACGCCCCTCGCCCCCTCCCATCGGCTTGAACATGGCTGACGCCCCAATCCTCCCTCCCCCCCCCCCTGCCATCACTTTGAAGAACAATTTGTAATCAACTAGGCTACTTAGTCTAGTAGGCCTATTTGGCCTACATGGCTATTATCGCCCCTCACCTCCTGTCATCACATTGAACATGGCTGACGCCCCTCACATCACCTTGAACATAATGGCGCCCATGACATCACCTTGAACATGGCTGACGCCCCCTGACATCACATTGAACATGGCTGACGCCCCTCACCCCCTCCCGTCGGCTTGAACATGGCTGACGCCCCGATCCCCCCCCCCCCCCACCATCACTTTGAACAACAATTTGTAATCAACTAGGCTACTTAGTCTAGTAGGCCTATTTGGCCTACATGGCTATTGACGCCCCTCACCTCCTGTCATCACATTGAACATGGCTGACGCCCCTCACATCACCTTGAACATAATGACGCCCCTCAACCCCTGCCATCACATTGAACATGGCTCCCCTCACATCACCTTGAACATAACTGACGCCCATGCACCCCCTCCGATCACCTTGAGCATGGCTGACGCCCCTCACCCCCATCACCTTGAACATGGCTGACGCCCATCACCCCCTCCCATCACTTTGAACATGGCTAACGCCCCTTAGCCTCTGCCATCACCTTGAACATGGCTGATGCCCCTCACCCCCCCCCCCTTGTTATCACCTTTAACATGGCTGACGTCCCTCATCCCCATTACCTTGAACATGGCTGACGCCCCTCACCCCCTCCCATCACCTTGAACATGGTTGACACCCCTCACTCCCCTAACATCACTTTGAATATGGCTGACGCCCCTCACTCCCCTCCATCACCTTGAACATGGCTGATGCCCCTCACTCCCACCCCCCTGTCATCACCTTGAACATGGCTGACGGCCATCACCTTGAACATGGCTGACGCCCCCCAACCCCCCCCCCCCCACCTTGTCATCACCTTTAACATGGCTGACGCCCTTCACCCCTCCCATCACCTTGAACATGGCTAACGCCCCTCACCCCCCCCCCCCTCCATCACATTAAACATGGCTGATGCCCGTCAATCCCACCCCCCTGTCATCACCTTGAACATGGCTGACGGCCATCACCTTGAACATGGCTGACGCCTTTCACCCCCCTTGTCATCACCTTGAACATAGCTGACGCCCCTCACTCCTCCCATCGGCTTGAACATGGCTGACGCCCCTACCCCCCCCCCCCTTCGATCACCTTGAACATGGCTGACACCCCTCACATCACCTTGAACATGACTGACACCCCTGCAACCCCTCCCATCACCTTGAACATGGCTGTCGCCCCTCACCCCCTCCCATCACCTTGAACATGGCTGACGCCCCTCACCCCCTCCCATCACTTTGAATATGGCTGACGCCCCTTAGCCTCTGCCATCACCTTGAACATGGCTGACGCTCCTCACCCCCCTTGTTATCACGTTTAACATGGCTGACGCCCCTCACCCCCCCCCCCCCCCCATCACCTTGAACATGGCTGACGCCCCTCACCCCCTCCCATCACCTTAAACATGGCTGACGCCCCTCAACCCCCTCCCATCACCTTGAACATGGCTAGCGCCCCTCACCCCCCGCCCATCACCTTGAACATGGCTGACGCGCCTCACCATTCCTATCACCTTCAACATTGCTGACGCCCCTCACCCCCCTGCAATCACCTTGAACATGGCTGACGCCCCTCCCATCACCTTGAACATGGCTGACGCCCCTGCACTCCCTCCCATCACCTTGAACATGGCTGACGCCCTTGCACCCCCCCCCCATCACCTTGAACATATATGACTGTCGCACATCAACCCTTCCACTGAACTTGAACATGACAGCTTTAATGTTTTGTAAAATTAAAATTATTATTTTATAGCAGTCACTTGAATAGTCATAATGATTATCAATATAGACAAATCCCGTGATTCCAATCTGGGGACAAAACTTGAGAAAACCCCCAAACCCAAGGGGCTTGAACAAACAGCAAACCCCCAGGTAACCCCGTGGTAATCCCCAGGCTGCCCCGCGGTGGGGTGGGTCGGGGAATACATTGACTGTTGCATAACTTGTAAGTCTTGGTCATTGTTATATGGGGGAATGTTGTCTTATATTATAAATAATAAGTTATAGGCCTAGTAGGCCTATGGCTATGCATTAATTTTTTCGACCATGGCATAGACTTAGATCTAACGTTAGCCTATTTAACAAGTAAAAATAGATTTTTAAAATATTGAGGACTACTATAAACAGTAGGCTATAGGCCTAGGCCTAGGCCCAATCTCAGTAGGCCTAGACCTACAAACAGTAGGCTAGGCTAGCCCTAATGCCCTCCACAAAAAATGACCTATTTGATATTGGTAGGCACTTAAAATTATGTAGCCTATGCTAAATAATTTTTGACAAGTTTCTAGATAAATTTTGACATTCTAATAAGCCTACTAAAAGTAGACTAACAGTTTATATTTGGGCCCTAACATGTTTAACTGTTAAAGTGTCCCAAGGAATGGGTATGTGATTGTCTCGGTGTGTAGGCCTATTATGTTACAATAGATCTAGTTTATGTCTATGCTGTGCCTGTGGTGCAAAAACTGAAAATTAAAAAAAATATCATGCTTTGTTCTATTAAAACGTAACTCTGGAAAAAAACACTGCAAAACTAGACTAATATATAAGACCTAGACTACACCTCTGAAAAACCTGCAATAACTTTTCAAAACTGAAAAAATCACATGCTGTTGGAACTCAAAAAACTCTAAATGACTACTGAGGCCCTAGGCTGAATGTCCTTACAGGCATGCGCATCTTCCCGTCAAGGGGGGGGGTGAAGAGGTAAAATTTAGGGGTTCTGGGGAAATCTCCTGGAAATCCCTGAAAGTTTTTAAAAATCTGCAGATTAAGGGGGGGCGCCAGGACCCCGTTGACCCCCCCCCCCCCCCTGTGCAGACCCCTGTATAGTCTACATCAGGTGAAATATTGAGTATTAAAATCTGACCTATAAAAAAAGCATTAAGACTAATCCTATAGTTATCAAATATAGTTATTCAAATATTCATGTAGCCTACCATGAACTATTATTATAAAGTAGGTTAATTTAAAATATTCTCTCAACAGAAAGTAGGCCTACACTATAATCTAGGCCAAATAACAATAGATATGTCATACATTTTAATACTTGTAGGTAGATCCAATAATAATAATCACCGTCATAGCCCCCCTTACAGTGATAGATCTACACTGTGCTGTGCATTGATAGCCAAGTGTAGAGTAGATCTATGGTAACCTTGTTGTGGTTGATAATTATCTTTTTTGATCATGCATCTCTAGCATGCCTAGAATGATATCTAGATCCCTAGGCGGATGCGGGTTTCTGACCTTGAGGGATTTTTTCAAGAGTTAAAATATTTTCCTCAATATTAGAGATAGCAACTTGATTTTTTTAACCAAACCATATGTTTTTGGTAATAAGAAATACAATAAAACACACCAAAACTTTACATCATTATCATTCAAAATTAAAAATGGCCGCCAATTTTAAAGCATTAATGTTATCATATCTTCCCCAATATTTGACATAGATCTATAAGCCTACTTGGTTTTGTTTACCAAAGCACATGTTTTAGTATCAAGAATTGAGATAGGGACGACATATTTATTCTTTATCTTTATCTTTAATATTTGAACTCCGCAGTCCTCCTCATGAAGTATCAACTTTGTAGACAGGGATTTTTTTTTAAGAATGCGAAATAAATTTTTCGCTTGAGGCAAGCAGAGTGTGAAATAAAAAAATAGGCCTATTGCAGACGGGAAGTTAAATATGCCTACATAATTTGTCACCCCCCCTCCCCCTCGCTAGTAATTGAATGATTCCCTACTTGATGGCCGTGAGCTCTCTGGACAATGTCCTTTTAATATTAGGCATACGCTGGAATTTTGTCCCAATTTGTCTTTTTGTGCGACAAGTCCGGAATGCAGCATGTAACGTTATAAAAGGACGCCAGGTGATATGCAGCTGTTGTTAACTTACTCTCAACTAGGGCCCAGGGCCATTCATTTCTGTGCTTGGGACTACGTCTTCACGCGGATTGCAACAGATCATGTTACCACCCCCACTCGTGACAAACTTGCCACATAGATCTTAGTAAACACTACATATTTGTAAAAGCATTTATACAATGTTGTATCAGCACTGGGGCGGCGTTGTATAAATGTAATTACAAATGTTTTGTGTTTACTGGGATGTCGCTCAAATAAGATCACATTCTTTAAAATAGATGGCCCCAGGCCACACACCTGATAGGTGGATTGCCTCAGGCCACACATTTGATACGTGGATGGTCCCAGGCCACACACTTTAAATAGATGGCCCCAGGCCATATACTACAACTTAGTAGCCTATATGCGGCCTGCAGCCACACATTTTAAAAGGTGATGGCCCCAGGCCACACACTTCAGGTTGATGGCCCCAGGCCATATACTTTAACTTATCATATGCGGCCTGCAGCCACACACTTTTTAAGTTGATGGCCCCAGGCCACACACTTTCAGTTGATGGCCCCAGGCCACACACTTTCAGTTGATGGCCCCAGGCCACACACTGTAGGTTGATGGCCCCAGGCCACACACTTTAGATTAATGGCCCCAGGCCACACACTTTCAGTTGATGGCCCCAGGCCACACACTAATTTAGGTTGATGGCCCCAGGCCACACACTATAGGTTGATGGCTCCAGGCCACATACTTCAAATAGATGGCCCCAGGCCACACACTTCCAGTTGATGGCCCCAGGCCACACTTTAAATAGATGGCCCCAGGCCACACATTTTTAGTTGATGGCCCCACCCCATACACGCTTAGTTGATGGCCCTAGGCCACACACTTTATTAGATATGCTCCCAGACCACACAGATTCAGTTGATGGCTCCAGGCCACACACTTTAAATAGATGGCCCCAGGCCACACACCTTTTAGTTGATAGTTCCATGACACACACTTCAAATGGATGGCCGCAGGCCACATACCGGTACTTTAAGTAGGCCCAGATAACACCAAGTATGTGGCCTTGGGCCATCAACTGATAGTGTGTGGCCTGGGGCCATTAAATTAAAGTCTGTGACCTGGGGCCATCTATTTGAAGTATGTGGGCTTGTGGCCTGGGGCCATCAACTGATAATGTGTGGCCTGAAGCTATCAAGGTAAAGTGTGTGGCCTGGGGCCATAAACTTAAAGTGTGTGGCCTGGGGCCATTTATTTGAAGTGTGTGGCCTGGGGCCATCTACGTATCAGTTGTGTGGCCTGGGGCCATCTAAGCATGGTTTATTAAAGTTTAAGTACACCTAATTTGGATGGCCCTAGGCCACACACTTTGGAATTGATGGCGTAGTAAAATATCGATTCGAAAGTAGTTCTCAGGTTATAAGATGGCCCTGGGCCCTAGTTGAGAGTAGAAAAACAACGACTGCAGGTGATATTGATAACGAGAAAGGTAAACACATCTTAATCAGTTAATGAGATAGGCCTACAAGTCTAATGAAAGCGCCCGTTTTTTCGTTAAATTATGCATTATTGTCCACGCGTCTTTCGATTGTAGACGCTTATCCTTGAACTAGAGCCAGTGCCAGTTGGCCCTTGATAAGGCATACGCTTGTCAATTTACGCAATTATCGCCCATCCAAGAGCATGACCTGACTCCTGAGCCTGGCTGAATGCATTGGTAGTGAAATGCCGGTGAAGTGGACGTGCAGAGCCAAAGGCTCCTCACACCTACAGGGAGATGAGGATGGATCATTTTGGTGAACCCCGGCATTTCGGGCCTCTTTTAAGTCTTTTTCAGGTCCAGGCGGACCGTCGATTGTAGTACCCTTACTAAGGGTACTACAATAGATGTGGATCGATCGATCATGTCCATCATCAGGTCATGCTTATTATACTATTACTATGACCTGATGATCAAAAACATGATCAATAGTGTTTTTGTCCTAAGGGCCTTAGGACAAAAACACTATTGATCATGTTTTTGTCCGGTCAGTATGAACAGCGAAAACAAACGAGAACAACAGAACAAGCGAAAACAAACCTCAACACAGCCTAAACAACACGTTATTTGTAATGGGCAAACGTTTATGCGACATATTGTTATTGTAGCTCATTGTGGTGATGTTATTCTGTGTTTTCAGTTTTACTTTTAGTAGAAATATATGTTTAATTGTAGCGAGAACAAATAAAGCCAAAGTCACACACCTGGCCGAGTCATTCCCGCGATAGGCTTACATGAGCAGCGAGAACAAAATTATAATCGTCTTGAAATAGATCTATAATTTCTTTACAATGAAAAATTACATTTTCCAAATAAATAATAGTCATTTAACTGTATGATATGTTTGAATTTAAATATCTTTTCAATTGTCATTACAGCGAGAACAAACTGGCGGCTCTTGCCCACACTTTTTGCAGATGACAGCGATGTATGAACAGCGAAAACAAACTAGGCCTACACGTCTGCCTGTCACCAGGTCACATACGGCGATGTATGAACAGCGAAAACAAACACGTCTGTCTGTCACACACCTCGACCTACATGTATGAGTAGCTTTGGAATTTTCCAAATAAATAATTGTAATTTTATCGGGATACAGTACTTGTACTTGTAGGTCTACGATATGCTTGAATAGCAGTAGGCATGTCGATGGACCGACCTCATCCTGTATAGACCTAGTAATATACAGCGAGAACAAACTGGCGAGTGGTGCACATGGACCAACTGTCAGTACAGCGAGAACAACTCGGCGATGTATGAACAGCGAAAACAAACAGTCAGTCTGCCTGCCCACACACTCTAGACGCATAGCCGATGACGGCGATACTGGCCGCGATGTATGAACAGCGAAAACAAACAGGTCTGCCTGTCCAGTGACAGAATACGCCGAGATAAGGGATAGATGGTCAAGCAAAAACAAATATAATTTAATAATTAGACATTTAATATACTTCTGATGTAACTTACTTACTTAGTGTAATGTATTAATTTAAAGATCATATTTTTGTGTAAACTAATACGGTAGGGCTACGGTACAATAAATAACTAGGGATTATCACTTATTACTTCCACAAATATTTTATATTTCTTAAAGACTATGGGTTACTTATATATATCAATCATCAGATATTGTAAGAGATAAAGGCTCTAGCTGACATTACTGATAATAATGTTTTTCTTTCTGTTTCCCGTAAATGTGATGTCGGCGGATTAGTTGTTTTAATAAATAAATATACTGATATATAGTTACCATTTTCTTCCTGTTACTCGTAAATATAATGGTGTCAGCGAATCAGCTGTTTAAATAAATATATATAAAAAAATATAATTATATATAATTGTTATTGTAGCCTACTGTTTATTGTTCGTCATCAACATTTGTGAAGGGTAACAAAATCGACAGAGTGTCTATGACATGTACTGCTTATTTGTTAATTAATATCAGATATATACCGGGTATGTCTCTTGTTTATTTGCTATAAAATACTAAAATGTGGCGCTGCTAAGTACCTCAGTCATGATCTTAATATATTAAATTAATTTCAAAATATATATACTATGAGCTATCTAAAGCCTACAAATACATACAAAAAGGGGAAACGCGCGCTTGTTATAAAATTTGATTGGAAAGGCTTGACAGCAAAAGGGTTAATGACGGTATGACGCAACAACAATCATTACGGCGACAAGGACGGGTGATCGACGTTTAACGGTTATCTAAACATACACCCTTTCGTCGCCTGTAGCTTATTATTAGACGACACAAATAAAATGTAAGAGGGATGACAATAACAGTTGATTGAAAGTAGTAAGATAACGGATGGGATACATGTTACACTGTATTATTTAACGATTTATATAAATAAATTTGTATACATACAACGGCAACATTCGTCTACATTGATATAGGCGCTTTAATAATGTAACAGTTTCGAAGTTTCAGTAATATTTACTAATCTAATTAAAAACATAATTATAAATACATACTTATAAATTCATACTTACAAATACGTATATATAAATATATAATATGGTAATCACACCAATTAGGAGGTAATGTAAATAGCATTTAATTTATATATATATGTCGAACGTGACATCTAAATATATTAATTTTTCTAAATAAGGTCAAAGCAGAGCATCACTATCGCGTGAATCGACCGTTATATATAGCGGGCACTGCCATCAATATTTATATAGTCACTTTAATAAGGTAACAGTTTCAATAATATATACTAATCCGATTACTCCTTGAACCTGATAATGTAAAAAAAAAATCGAATTTTACCATTGTGTTATTAGTTTAAACGACTGTTACCTTCTTAAAACATAGGGGCATATACATGGAAAATTACATGGCAAATACTTACCTTAGCAAAGCCGCTTTGAAGTTGTATTCGCCGTCAGGTGGGAAAACACAGGCGAACTTAACTCTTTTTCCTGCTCGTCCCACAGTGCATCATCCAGGGTAACACAACTTCGTGTCATCATTTATTTCAATGTAATGGTTACTTACAATTATATTTATATAACTACACCGTGTTATCCAAGTACCCCATTTTTTGTAATTTGGATAGATATCATTATACAATACTGTTATTTGTGACATTACCCTTCTGTTACTATTGCGTTCTCCGTAATTCTGTATGTACACTGTCTATTAGTGTTATTCTGAAATATAGTGAAATAATAGAGTCGTGACTTCATGCCATGTAATTATGCTTGTATTGATTAAAACTACATTTTTATAATCGAATATTTATTAGATGTTACAGATATAATGAAATACTTAATTGTTTGTAGGGACTGAGAGTGACAGTGTTAACGCTGAGTTAACGAGATGGCAGCCGTAGGAGAGTGTGATCAACCAGAGGTGTGAGAGGTGTGACTACGATTTGTGATCTTCAATTACTATTACGTTGTCAACACATGGTCAACTGTGAACGAGAAGCTGTGTAAACTGTGTTTTTTCAATTGCAGTTCATAATGACAATCAAAGAGAAGTTGCATAAACTGGTTTTGTCAATTGCATTTCGTAATGACAATCAAAGAGAGGCTGTGTAAACTTTTTTTTAAATTGCAGTTCATAATAACAAATAGTATCAATGAAAATCTGTATAAACTGCTTTTGGCAATTGCAGTTCGCAGTCATAGATACGTTGCAGGCCTAATTTAATTAAATTACGCAAATCTAACCATGCATCCTTTTTTCTTTACAACTGACCTAGAGTCACTGCTTTATATAGCCACCCGCCCTCTCATGCCAGCCAAATATGATTTGTTTTCGCTCTTCATACATACATACATAGATACATGCATACATACGTACATACATACATACCTGCCAGAGGTTTGTTTTCGCTGTTCATACGGTCTAGTCCAGAGCCGGCATATAGGCCTAACACGCTGCGTCTGTTATAATTCTGCTATATTTCAATCTTATAAAACTTACATTGTGGGGATTAAAGGCCTACAGTCCAAATATCATAGTCTTTCCTTTTTTTAAATATTCACACTCAACACCTCAGCTCTAAATAATCGTTTTTACTCAGTCATATAACCAAGATAACATAAAAAAATTGTGCTAGAAAAAGTATTTGTAAATTATATAAACAGTATGTGAAGCACCTAGATGCTCGGATTTAGCTATGGTATGTTGCTTGTAAGAAGACTATAATAAGTTCGTTATATACATTCCATATACTGCATGGACCTGCATGTTTGTTTTCGCTGTTCATACAGTCACTCACGTCAAGCGTGTTTGTTTTCGCCCTGTCATTTCATCTGATAATAGTTGAATATATTAATAACTGTGTAATTGATTTGTTTGCGTGTTTGATACATATATGAAATATATGTGTTGGTTTTCTAATCTTTCTGCCAGTCTCTTTTTATAATATAATTTATATGATAATACTGTAGTTCTATATTATGTGACTGATTATATTAGCTGTTATAATATTACTAGTTCTAACGGTATAGTAGGTAATTATATTAGCTGATTGTAGCGGTAACGTTAGTATATAGATTAACATATGTCACGGTTTGTTCTCGCTGTTCACACAGTCACGTTTGTTTTCGCTGTTCATACAGTCTCGTCCAAAGCCAGACTGGACACGCTGAGTTTGTTACCATTCAGCTATATTTCTATTATTTTTTTAAGCTTACATTGTGGGGTACTATATACCATCATAGAAATCTAAAACTAAATTGTATTTTCCGTTATTCATACATTCACATCCAATACACCAGTTCGAAAATAATTGTTTTCGCTTCGTCATATAGGATTATAGCGTAAATAAAAATAATCATATAAATATTGTTATATAGATATGATATGAATAGTATTCGCACATTTATGATTAAATCATAAGACTGCAGCATAGGCTACGCGGACCTGTTTGTTTTCGCTGTTCATACAGTCACGCCAAGCACTACCGCAACGTTCTGTTTGTTTTCGCTCTGTCATTTTATCTTATAAAACTTATTTTTCTACATTAATCGGGGAAATATAATTCGGATAATATAGCAAGAGGATATTAAACTGCCTAGACAATGACGGTGCAACACTTATAGATATTTTATCAGTTGTTTATGCTGTGTATCTTCATATATAGGTTTGTTTTCGCTTGTTCTGTTGTTCTCGTTTGTTTTCGCTGTTCATACGAACCCGTTTTTGTCCTATGTCAATGGTTACTGAATAAATCTAATCTAATCTAATCTAACCCTTCAGTAGTACTTTGATCGACGTATGGCCTTCGATCAGTAGGCTATGTCAATGCAAGTACCATCATCTATAAGCCAGATCAGTTAGCCTTTTCATGGGTGCCCCCGGGCCTAAGAAATCTAATGAACAGTTTGTGTAAGGTCTCCCTATTGCCTGACACTGGTCATTCCCTTCTTCTGATGTCACAGCTTCTGCTGGAAATATCTGAACGTCCAACAGGCAAGATATTAAATTAGTAAACTTTTCCCAAAGACTGCCAATACTATCTGGATGCTTTTCACACATGGTAGGGGAGGACGGGGCATGTTCGAACCCTTAAGACATAATGCATACCTGTTCACTAGCTATTTACTTAAATCACTCATTATTGCATACATATAGTGCTTCCACATGTATGATGCCCCACTAAAATTTATAGTCAGTTGTCTTGTATATTTTAAAAAATATAGTGCAAAATGTGATTACAACCAGACTGGTCGGACATGCCCCGCCTCTGGGGTATGTCCGACCAGTACCGTTCGAACATGCCCCGGTTATTAAAGTGCAATACAACAATGACAATAATTGGCAATCCTCTGTATTTTATTATTGCATTTTGCATGAATAGCAACAGTGTGATGTTGCCCTTCACAAGGTAGCAGCACATTGTCAGTCTCCCATAACGTTGTCAGCAGTGGGCAGTGGCAGTTTGTCCATCAGGCCACCGGCGCACGACTGGCGTCATTTATCACAGTTATCCACCAACTGCCGGGTTACCAGACAAAACAGCATGTGTTGTATGAAAAAGTGTGGTAATGTGTGGCTGAGTGAGTGCCAGCATGTATGGGTGAGTGTGGATATGTGTGAATAAGATAAACTATGTTTCAATTATGACCATTGGTTGAGAGGCTAGTTCGGGGCATGTTCAAACCCTTTCCGGGGCATATCCGACCGCGTTTGAACGTGCCCCGTAATGCCATTTCAGCTTCAACCCCAAGTATTGCCCGTACCCCTTGTGATGGTTCAAAAATACTTTCCCTGTATGTTGTATACCTCTGTGTTCTATTTCTAGAACAACAAATAGTTACTTAACTACTAAAACTGTAGTTCACACAGTATTTAGTAAAATTAACCTAAATAACATAAGATAAGACGAAAATCACGTAATTGAATCGAGAGCAAAACAAAAAACTGTAGCTGATAAATTTTGGGAGAAAGAGTGACTTAGGGGAGAGGTACATCATGAATTATATTTTTAATTCACCAGGTGGCCCTCAATTCTGAGTTACCAGCAGGGGGCGAACGTGCCTCGGTGTTCGAACATGCCCCGTCCTCCCCTACACTAGTCTAGTAATAGTATAATAAGCATGACCTGATGATGGACATGATCGATCGATCCACAAACAAATTTAGGTATCGCCAGGGCAGCGCCACCATGCGAGAGTAGTTCGACAAATGATCAGCGACATACTGGAGTATTCAGTAAGCTACGACTCCACGCGTGATGCGTGAAGCGAGTTCACCAAAATCATTGAAAATAGAAAGAGCGACTGCATGACTGAGCCTGAGGCTGAGGCCAATGAGGGCTGAGGTCCGTGAGGAGCGAGGATGAGCAGGTAACGGTCCAGCAGTTAAGAAATGCCGCCCTAGGCTATTAAAAACGATTGTGCGTTTATAAGCTGATAAGCACTCGCACTTCCGGGGAGTGTTTATAAACACCCGTACGTTTATAATTATAAAAGCTCTGCCAATATGACTGGTTAACTGTAGCTTATAGACTAACGTTAGGCTGGGTTAACTGTAGATAATACATTTTATTCTATAATATCAGGTATTTTCCCTTAATTATACTAGATTTGGTATAATGTATAAATTGACACAACACATCACTACTTAGTAATGCGCTCGGAAAGCACAATCTGTTAAATACGATGCTTCAATTGGTGAAAATCGCCAGAAATAGGTTTTCTGACCACTGACCCCCACCTCCTTAAAGTGTCATTGTTAAAAAATGTACACGTTGCAAGTACAATCTGGTATATATAATACCGCGAAGCTATAGTGATGACCAACTTGTATGCGTTTTTTGCATTTTCCATGTGCATGATGTGCCAATTTTTTTGTATACACGATTTAGTGCACAAAACAAGAGCTAAACATTGATCTTACTTCCTAGGTGAGTTATACAATAATCTGGCGTCGTCTATAAGCCATGCACTTCATGCACATACATACATGTTTCCATGACGTCACATACACAGACACTGGGTATCCCAAACAAATACTATAAGTAGATACTGTAGCTCATATTGGCCTTGTCAAGATGAGCTACTGTATACTTTATGACTGTATACTCCATAGGGTGGAGGGGAGGGGGAAGGGCAACCTCTTCATGGGGGGGGGGGGGGTCATTGGGGGAGGGGGCTTTCTGGGGGCACCGAAAACGGGTTATTGGCACTAGGCCCTAGTGTATTATATTTTAATATGTGACATGAAGTGCATGGTTCATTTTATCTACCATGTATCCCATGTATTATATGTGACATGAAGTGCATTGTTCATTTTATCTACCATGCATTCCATGTATTATATTCTAATATATGACATGAAGTGCATTTTTCATTTTATCTACCATGCATCTTATGTATTATATATTCTAATATGTGACATGAAGTGCATTGTTCATTTTATCTACCATGCATCCCATGTATTATATTCTAATATGTGACATGAAGTGCATTGTTCATTTTATCTACCATGCGTCCCATGTATTATATTCTAATATATGTGACATGAAGTGCATTGTTCATTTTATCTACCATGCATCCCATGTATTATATTCTAATATGTGACATGAAGTACATGGTTCATTTTATCTACCATGCATCCCATGTATTATATTCTAATATGTGACATCAAGTACATGGTTCATTTTATCTACCATGCATCCTATGTATTATATTCTAATATGTGACATGAAGTGCATTGTTCATTTGATCTACCATGCATCCCATGTATTATATCCTAATATGTGACATGAAGTGCATTGTTCATTTTATCTACCATGCATCCTGTGTATTATATTCTAATATGTGACATGAAGTGCATTGTTCATTTGATCTACCATGCATCCCATGTATTATATCCTAATATGTGACATGAAGTGCATTGTTCATTTTATCTACCATGCATCCCATGTATTATATTCTAATATGTGGCATGAAGTGCATTGTTCATTTTATCTACCATGCATCTTATGTATTATATATTCTAATATGTGACATGAAGTGCATTGTTCATTTTATCTACCATGCATCCCATGTATTATATTCTAATATGTGCCATGAAGTGCATTGTTCATTTTATCTACCATGCGTCCCATGTATTATATTCTAATATATGTGACATGAAGTGCATTGTTCATTTTATCTACCATGCATCCCATGTATTAAATTCTAATATGTGACATGAAGTACATGGTTCATTTTATCTACCATGCATCCTATGTATTATATCCTAATATGTGACATGAATTAGAGTATGTGACATGAAGTGCATGGAACATTTTATCTACCATGCATCCCATGTATCATATCCTAATATATATGTGACATGAAGTGCATTGTTCATTTTATCTACCATGCATTGAAGTATTTTAAGGATAACAGGGATAAAATGGGAAAAGTTGAATAACCTTTCAAATTTTTTTTCCAAAAAGATCAAATATTCAGGAGAGTTAGCATAAGCCTTATAGGATAACATATTGAAAGTCCAAAAACATTCTCGCCAGAGTTTACCCAAAATTAGGTATTTGGGGAAATGGGAAAACTGGTGAACATAACTTGTCCTCAAAGGTTTTTTTATTAGTGTTTTTATTTCAAGACAACATAAAAAAGTAATTTAGCTAAATTTGTTGTGCTGATCTATTAGGTTGTGTTATCTTTCTTGAAAACTTAAAAAGGCCACGAGAGATAATTGACGATTTTAATGGGACCATTAGCAATACTAATTTAACTTATAATATACTTTTATGATATTTAAATGTCTTAGTAAGTTCAACAATTTTATCCATGAGCGGAAGTAACTCCGAATATGCTCTATTTATAAGGTACTGTACATGCTGTATGATATGTGTTGTGAAATATGTGTTGTTGAGTTTTAATCAGCATCGGCGGAATAGCCAATGGCTAATGTTATTTGTAAAACATACCACTATCACTCAGTCTCTGCATCCTCAGTATATGATAATTTTAACAAAAAAACAGAGTACCCAACAGTCATGAGCTGTGAGAATTAATGTAATAAGACAAACAATAATTTACTTTGAATGAATAAAGGTACAGTATAACCTCGGGTCCGGACCACCTCAATAAGCGGACCACCTCGCGTCTCGGACCACTTTTGTCCAGTCACAAAGTTTTTACCATTGACGTAATGCTTAAGGATTACCCCTTAGTGGAACACCCTCGCTATTCGGGTCTCGGACCACTTTTTTGCACCAAACCAGTATGAACCTCGCTAAGCGGACCAGCTGGGACATCAAGGGTCGATTTATTTAACCCCTTGGATCAGAGTATTTTACACCTCAAGAGTCGCACCTCCACGCTTGGATGCCCACACACGACAACACGACTACCCTATAACCTCTATGGTTCTTGTAGCTGGCAGACTTGGTGAGGCATTAAAATTGCCATGGGCCCTATATGGTGGACGTCACGCCTGCTTACACACAGTCAAACAACAGCCATCCGATTGAATGCTCCGAATAAATTTTATTTCATGTTAATTTTAAGTGTTTGGTACCTATTAAGCTGGTAATGATTATCTTTGTATTCTGTATCTTTGCAAAGTTCGTTATTGCAAAAATGAAAATGAAATGAATCGGGCTTTAGGCCACTTTTGTGCACATATAGGCCAAACTGGGCCAGGAGAACCTCCTGAGGATGGTGAGATGACTGAGATGACACTGTCCTCCAGACACAGGATTCGAAATTCGAGCCCTGGCGGTCTGAGGCCGAGCACGCTACCTCTCGGTCACGGAGGCTCCCCACAATACTGACTTTCACACGTGGATGGGGAAGAAACATTTTTGTTTCTTTGAAACCGCCAAGACCGGGAACCGAACCCCGAACTCTGGCGTGAAAGGCAGCGGTGCTAACCACTACCCTAGGGGCCCCGTTATTGCATACAGTTCTTCTTGTAATAATTTTAGCAAATTGAATCACAATTAGCTAATAAATAAAATTATCGAGAATCTAACCCTCAGAGCACAAAATAAGTACGTTAGGCCTATATAACCTGTAATTATAATTATGTATCTATGCTTTTACTAACTCCTATAGTACCGGTAGTTTGAGTCTCAGTGTTTCAATCGTCATTTTATATTAATTGTATTACTGATCTGTACATGATCTAACAAATAAACGTATTTGTATTCACGAGGCGGCAATTATGCGTGTGATTAATCATGCTTATACACCACATTAACAATGCCATAGCGTTCGTATGGTCTATGTTGTTTTAATGCTGGGCCGGCATATCAGAGGATCGGCCAACATTAAACCTTTATTGGGTCCACATATGGTGTTTGCCCGAGATTAACCCAATGTTGACTTAATGTCGGCCCGCCGTTTTTGACGTCGGTCCAACATTCAAACAACATTGGGTCGATGCCTTGTGTTAGCTAAGTAGCACCCTTCTTGTAATCGTCATTTGCGTTTTCACTTATTTCACAAAAAAACATTTCGTGGAGTGATTTCTCGGAGCATTAGGTGTGTCTGTAATGTGTTGATTATCTAAACAGTAGTGTTATCACTAAGTTATAGTGTGAAAACCGTCAAAGCAACACCACTGTGGAGAAATGTTTTGCTAGATGACGAAGATGATGGCCAACAAGATCAGTCTTCTTCGCATAAAACATTGTTTAGATGTTCTAGAAGGGACAGATTATATTCTAACGTTCTGTTATATTATGAAAAATGGACTATGTAATACTGCTGCAGTGTTGGCGGTAGGATGAAAAATGTCTTAGCCACTGTAGCTAAAACCTCTGAAAAGTTTTAGCCACATTTTCTTTATTGTAGCCACAATGTAATAGTGTACCCAGTATTTAAAATATTGGTGATAATTGATACTGGTCTAGTAGGCCTATTGATTTTGCATCTTACCACAAAAAGATAGTACTTAAGTTGGACCAGTTTAAGATTTAGTTAGCGAATAATCACAAATTTTATGAAAAACTACCCAAGAACTGACGAACGTAAATGCAAATTATTAGTAACTTGTTTGAATTTTTTTATTATTCAACTGTAATCATGGTACTCGGTAATCAAAATGCATGACAGTTGAGGAAGGTTGCTGCATTCAAAATTATGTTTGAAAAAAAAATTATCCAGCGGACAACCGTGCCCTACATTTCGGGTTGTCTGCCAATATTTTTGGTTTACAGACCATTTGAATCCATGACAATAAAAAAAAAAATAATATAAAATTATTTAATTTGAGACGTCCCTTCACAATTTTTTTAGGAGCGTGTATTTTTGTATTCATGAACAGCCATTTGGGGACAATTTGGTGTGTTTTTAAAAGTGAAATTAAAAAAAATTCCCTTTATACCTCCCTTATTTTGGAGGACCATGTAACTGACAAAAAGATCCAGCTTGGAGAAATCAAGTAACAGTGGTAGTCAGGTAGACAAGGATGTCATGACTGCAGGAGCAGTGTGGAGTCAGTTTGTTACACTGACCATCTCAGCCTGTGTTAAACGTTTCCTGTTCTTGACAAATAATCACTTATATTAATGACTTCGCATTCCTCCCTAATGGAGTATCAGGCAAAGGGAATGTGCTGAGCGGCCGACCAGACTAATCGCTTAGTTTTGTACAAAAATGAGTTTTGTCCCAGTGTGGTGTTAGCTTTTAATGTATTCGAATAATTGCTTATTCATGAATGTTCTAACACAAGTTCGTCTGTTGTGGCTAATAGGTCACTGACACAGTGTCAGTGGGACGTAAAGCGATTAATGGCCTGATGGTAATAAAATGTAAAACACAAATTATTTAATGCAGCTACAAAATAACTCATAACATAAAGGTTGTGATACAGTGACATTATAAACATCACATGATCAGTGTGTATAAAACAACATCATATTATCAAGTGGACAGATCACAGCCTCAGGAATAGGCCTACGCCGTCGTCGTCCGCCATTTTGTTTTTTGTTGAGAATGTAAACAAACATAGTTTGTGTTGAATATAGTCTATAATATAGGCTATTATTGCTATATTTATAGATCGGCAAAATTGAAAGATGCTATCAAGATCGATTGAGAATTTGAAAAATCAAATAAAGCCATGTTTATGTCAGAAAAAAACTATGGTAATGCAGTCGTTTTTCCCGCGATTTTTATCGCGAAAACGGCTCAAGATTCATAAGTATTGTGGAAGCATCTTGTTTTTGTCTTCGCCACTGTGGCTAAAGACATCAGAAATTTTTCGCCACATGGCAAATATTCTCGCATTTGGCGACGTGGCGAGCGGCCAGCGCCAACGCTGCTGCTGTTCTAAAGTAAATGACAGCTCGAGATAGTTTGCGTGTTGCTGCTGTGGAGGCAGCATACAAACTGCGCAAAAGTTCTCTCAATGACGTTTTCAATGTAAAATATATATTTTTTTTTCATTAATTCTTTTTAGTGCTAATTGAATAAATATTTTTTTGTGTGTTTGTTATATCTCTTATATATATCATATTTATACATACACATACTGTACTGTACTTGGCGTATGTAAATTTTGCTCATATATCATTGATCAGTTATAATGTACAATTTCACTTAGGGGACCACCTCGCTAATGGGACCACTTTTGCAAAGTCCCTTAAGTGGTCCGTTTAGCGAGGTTCTACTGTAGTTAATTTATTACCATTAATGACGTTATTAAATGTGATCACAATCATTATAATAAAGAAAAGGAACCCTAAAATTGTACATTTTTACCAAATGTTTTTTTACAGAGAATGCTATTAGAATAAGAAATGGAAAAGAATAAAAATAAATATTAGAATAAAAAGAAAAGGTGGGGGACCATATGCCCATGCATAGCTTGCAGAAAGCTTTAAAACCACATATAGTCAAGGGAAAATATGCAGGGAAAAGGATTTTTTTCTCAATAAAACAGGTTGCAAACAGGAAAAAACTGTCTTAGTACAAAAGAAAATACAGCACACATTCTCATGTTAACTGGTTTAAAATAAAAAAATTGCTACTCAACTTCACGTGAACCATTCAATGAAACCTTGCTTTAGAAGCTTGAAAATGATAGACTAATATGTTTTAAATAATTTGCAGCAATTAATAACATGTTAACACACTGTAGGCCTACAGTACACACACGTAACATTACAAAAATTATCAGTCTGACTTGGAAAACCTTCCCCCATACACAAACTAGTATAATATCAATATTAAATGTTCATTGTAGGCATGCTCTTTATACCAGTATCTGCAATTATAACATAAGTTGTGGATAAAATAGTATAATGCGCCTATATGGAAAGAAGGTATTCGAACAGCGTGTCAATTTATATCCGAATATAAGCGCAGTCTCCGCATATAACATGGGCATCTACCATGGGAATCTAGCTCAAAAGTGAGGATATATCCAAGCTTTGCGTTCACAGGTAATGTAGTTGCTCTGGGGATATTTTACTGTCTGGTTTGGTCACCAAATCATCTATGGTGAAGTTGCGAAACTTGTGTGTAATGCATTTCATATTGGGATGATAATACCTGTGCCCAAAAGCAGAACATTCCTCGCTGGATGTTTTACGAAATTTATAGCTCTCTTTGTGACATACCACCAAATTTATAGAGGCCTTACTATTTGTTTTGCTCAATTTCCTGTGCATCCTCTGCACACTTTGACTGAGGATGGCTTCTATCACTAGAACAAAATGTTGACCTTCGCGTGTCTGGAAAGTTCCATACGGCTTCGGGTTTGAACAAAACCCTGCCCTGTTGCGTATTTTAGTCGCAGGTGATGGTCTCGAACACTGTTTTGATGCCTTCCTTTTTTGCGGCACCAGCGACTGCTCTGTTGGCATCTGGCAGACTGTCCCCGTCTTGATCATGTTTATATATACCGGTATATATAAACTGTCTCCATCCTGAAATCATATCACAGATGTCACAAATTAGATCACAGAGATCAATTTATTGTCTCAAGCCTGAAATTGTTAAACACTGCCCAGTAGACTCTCACTTGGCTGAAATACCTAATCATTATAATGGTTTCGAAATATTTACTTATGAAAAAAGTTTTATTTTACCACATTTACATCCACCAAAGACAATCATCATGCTTAAGATTAATTTTAGATTATTTTTAGTATTCACAAAGCTATTTGGTGTATTTGCAGCTCATTCTCAGAAGCAATCAAGGCGCATAAATTGCATGGTGAAAACTGAGAAAATACCTCATTGTTTTGGCACAGCTGGCAAAACCAAAAGTTAGCTGATGTCTGATATTCTGCAGTAGAGTATGGTAGACAGTTGACATGGAACCAACGCCCACATCCATAACAGTCTTTCTATAATGACAATTTCATATAACAACTTCTTAATAATTCAATACTAGAATAGTAATCTTTTTGCATGGGACATCATTATTTTAGTCCAGGAGCTAGTTTTTCTAGGGGCTCTATTTAGTGAGTTCGCTCAACCGGCGTAGTATCTACAATCTGAATTGACAGAATGGTAGAATGGACCTTCGGCAACAACCCCAGGTAGTATGTATAATCAAATTGGGGTATCATTTTTTTTGTACAGCCCATTTTTTTTGTCGTCAAAGTGGAGGTCAAGTTCGAAAAATAGCCATATCTTTGCAATATATGGACCAATTCTTACACTTTTGTATCACTACACTCAGTATTACCTTATGTAACTTTTTGGTTCGTCTGGCCTTAGATAAGATTGTGTATTGTGAGAATATAACAACTTACATCAAGTCACATCTCAATTGTAAATACGCTATGGATTATTTTCCTAAATCTTTACAAGAAATGAAACAGAAATTATACTAAGCGTATTGGCTAAAAATGCGTTATATGACCAAAATAAACAATGTTTCGAGAAAAAAGTAAGATCAAATTTGATTCCATAGGTGTAACTTGAATGGGACTGAGCTCACTTTATGCTGCGTACGGTCCTGGTGATTATTGATATATTCTAGTAGTCATTGAGGCCACCCAAACCTGTTTAGATTTCGGGGGTAGAGCTACGTAAACTTCTGTCGCTGCTGTTCTAATTCACCAATGTACACATGGATATTCAATTCCCGTTACAATGATATTTTGCCTGTTGCAGTGGAGTAAATAGTCATCTCTCCACATACGTTGAAACATAATTTTGTATTTAACTATTACACAAGAATAGAAATCAGCAACAAATAAAATATTCAACATGGTCAACGAAAGCGACTAAATAAAACATCTGTTTTGTACTGATTTCTCACACATTAGCCTTGACTGTGAGGTTCTTGTTTTGTAAGACATCCTTGGTAGGCTGCTCTCCACGTCCTCCACGTCATCAATTGTGATATATTTATCATCAACCCGAAAAAGTATCTAAATCGAACTACAGACAAGAGGCGTCTCAGTCTAGAGAGCTGCGCTGAGAGTGATGCGCACATGGCACGCCATACATGTATGCATTTGAAGCAAAAAGTTGACGCCGGACGAACAGAGGCCAGATTACTAGTCATTAGAAAAGCTCCACTGACTAAAAAGGTTCAACACCTGATATGATTATGAACACATTAGTCGCATCAATGGCCTGCGATATTTAATCGTCATTAGTCATTTCTAAAATCCTAGGCCTACATTAGTCAATTTCAATCAACTAAGTCACTAGAATTATTTGCAAATCCATTATCTGTGCAAATGCATAACTATTTAACTCACATGTCTATCAATATCAGATGTTTGAATGGAATAAGGTTGGTCTTCAGATGTTGTATCCTTTGAATATCCTGGAGACATGTGTATTGTGCCATCAGGTTCTACAATATAAATAGAGACCCAAAAATAAACAGAAATAAGTTAATGATGACCATTGTTTAGCAAATTAACTTACTTCAAGGCCTGCGAAGCAGGTGAATGCACATCAGGTTCTACAATATAAATAGAGACCCAAAAATGTACAGAAATAAGTTAATGATGACCATTCTTTAGCAAATTAACTTACTTAAAGGCCTGAGAAACAGCTTTTGAAAGCCACTATCTACAACTTCATTGCATTAGGCATTTCTCTGTGCTAGATTTTTAACAGCACTCAAGAGTAGCCCCACCTGCAGTATCGACTTCTGAAGTCTACTTCTGCAGTCTCGATTTCTGAAGTCTTGACTTCTACAGTCTTGACTTGTGCAGTCTTGACTTGTGCAGTCTCGAGTTGAGCAGTCTCGACTTGTGCAGTCTCGACTTCTGAAGTCTCCACATCTACCATCTCCACATCTGCCGTTTCCACTTCTTTCACAATCCCTAGTGAATGCACACCACAATTATTGTTAGAATCACGCTAATAAATACACAATCCATAATTGCATTGCATTGGGCATTCCTCTGTGCCGGTCAGCTTAGTCAGTTTGGTTATAATCAGTGAATGATTTTTTAATAGCACTCAAGAGTAGCCGTACCTGCAGTATCGACTTCTGAAGTCTCTACTTCTACTACAGTCTCGACTTCTGAAGTCTCGACTTCTACAGTCTTGACTTGTGCAGTCTCGACTTTTGTAGTCTCGAGTTGTGCAGTCTCGATTTGTGCAGTCTCGACTTCTGAAGTCTCCACATCTGCCATCTCCACATCTGCCGTTTCCACTACTTCCACAATAAGGGGGGTGCTTGAGCACCCTGAGTCCACCCCTGGATATACCACTGGCCCAACATTATGTCAGTGTGGATGAACACACACAGCAATCTTCCGATTTGTACCAGTGCAGTTCAATGATACTAAGTAAAAATGCACTGCTATTTAAATTTAATGTATTCAGATTTAATTAGCAGAGGCCATCAAGTTTTTAATCTATTTTGATCATTCTCATACCAGCTTGCTAAAAAAAACATGATTAGCATTCAGTTCTTTTTGCACTGATGCCCATAATTCATGGTTCATTTTGCATACCGGTACAGATATGGAAGGTGTTCAGCCTTTATGTGATGTTATACCTCGTTCATACGTGTTTGATTTATACACCCTGTTGTCTCTTTGTTGACATTGGCAGGTATTGATCGAATCACCTGCCCCAGTGTTTGTCGTTTCAGTCCTGTTCAAACCACCAAACAAACAGGCAAAGAATTCATAAAAGGAAAGCAAATCCATCAACATAAACATTTGATTTGGCAATTTTGTTAAAGACACGTTTCTTGGGTCTTGAGAGTGACTGGATGGACCTATTCGACCCACCACCTCAAAACGTATCACATGTCGTAGGGCGTCAATTTCCGTAAAAATACAATACTGCAACAGAATTGAAATAAGTGTTCATTGCCATTTTGTTGTAAGTGCCCTAATTAGCATAATAATCAACACAAAATTAAAAATCAAATTTACAAACTAAAGATTTGCATAATTTCTACATTATATATTTTGATCCAGTCGATATTAGCCCCAGATATTGTACATGTCCTTACTTTTATTGAGGTACATTTCCTTTCTGCAAATATCTTCCTAATACCTTCCTAATGAGCATATTATTGGAATATAATTACTTGGATTGTGTTATTAGTGAAGCTTAATTTGCCCAAATTATGATAATCATGATAATACTTTAAAATTTATTATTTTTTAATAGTGTGTACATGTATGTACATTGTAACTTGTTCCCGGATCCACATGCACCGGTTAAAACTTTAGCATTTAAATTGTGAAGACTTTTCAAAGTTACATGAACGTACGTATTCATGAAATGGCATAACATATGATAAGGAAATGCTTACCACTTTTTTTTGTGAATGGGAAGTTGCCTTTTCACATTATGATGTTCATCTTTAGCCTGTTCTTGTGAATGAAGCGGTAATCCTAATTCACATGGTACCTGCTCTTTCAATTGTTCACCAATTTTCTCCAGTTTTTCAGTGGCATCCATTATCACTGTGATATCTGGACATGTATAGCTCAGATCAAACAACTTCTTGGCAGACTCACGCATATCTCTCTGAGTCGAAAGCAAAAGATAGTGATTTTCAGCTGGTTGTTTCTGTTCAGAAACTCCAATGACTGACACAGCATGCACAGTCTGCTCGTCACTGCAACCATGTCCATGAGAGTCTTTCAGATCGAGAGTCATGTAAGGATTGGTAAGGTATGATTGAGGAAGATCCTCCCATGCAGCTTTTTCTTCATCGAAGATGGCAAAGAAATGCTTGCAGAGCAATTTACTGCGAGCAAAGTCCATGCATGTGCAACGCAGAGTTGTGTCACCAGTGTGCATAGCTACAGTGTACTAATTTTCTTTGGATTTTCTCTTCACTGCAAATGTCATCTCGTCAATTTCTCGGACCGCTGTGGGGAATAACTTTGCTGTTGTAGCCCTCGTTTGCATGTGATGAATGACGGCCTATCAAAGAGATAAGCAGGTACAGAAGAATCGTATTTCTTGTTGTGATGACTCTGTCGCCAATTTTTGTACTTGTACTTTTGTAGTTGGTCGACAATAAAGTCTTAGTGTCAATATTTGGAGCATGCTGGACAAAGTTTTCTGATGACTTGGTTGCAGATAGGAACTTTTTAAAGATAAATTTAAGGCTTTTACTCCATTGTCCATACAGAGTCCTGTGTCGGATAATGCCCTACACCACCGCTGAAATGTTCAAATGTCACAAGTAGACCAAATAATATGACTACGTAATATTAATCATGCCAGAGCTGTGCCATGCACCACTTTGCCTAGTATATATCACACGCAATTATGATGTACATCTTTATTAGCATCAGTGATGTACAGCCGAACCTCTGAATGATTGAAGTGATATAGACTGTACCCAGATTGAGCTAAATTTGCTATTTGTAATAAGTAACTACCGGTAATTTTCACATAAATTAAATATTCTAATATTAAAAAAGGAAAAACATAAAACAATATTCTGATGCATTTTCACTGAAAATTGGATGGTGAGTTTCCGGCCTGGATGACATCCTGGTGAGAACACCGCAAAATAATTGTACAGACGGTTCAAGGTCAAATTTGATATCCATATTGTAATGTTTTTAACACCAACAATAGATCAACAAGATAATTGTTTGAATAACTAGTAACTTAGACATGTTAGATGTACGCCTAACTGCAAACCTTTGTTATACACAGCCACCGTGTCTCCGCATACTTCTTGACCTTTTCATTTGTATTATAAAGTTCACTTGTACGCAATCTGCTAACTGCTTCCCTGTATTCCATGTCTGATGCAGATGTAGCAATATCACGCAGCATAGCCAACATATCTATCTGATTTTCTGATCCAAGACCATTTTTGGCTGACAAAAGGAAAGTAGATGTAATGATTTTATGTTTTTGTGATTATAGCATTTGTAATCAATCAATTCGGTAACTTCTATGACGCCTAAATCCTCGGAGAGACAAGCTTACAGGCGCAAAATCCAAATCAGAATCAGCTCGATGTCGAGAGTCAAAGCTTAAGTCGTCAACTGAGCGCCGGATCTCCGAGGAATTATGGGGGGGGGGGGGGAGCAGAATCAAAAAGAAAAGTCTTCAGCATTTTTTTTAATGACGTGACTGTAATCGTAGCTATCAAATTAACAGGTAGTGAATTCCAGGTGGAGGAAGCTGCAACTACAAAAGCCATTTTGTTCAGAAACGTGGAACAGTTAACATATTAGTGCTGGAGGATCTAAGCAGTCTTGAATTTTGATCTGGGACCAGCTAATTAAAGAGATATATGTAGGTTGGTGAAAAGGCAGGGCTTTAAAAAGTGAAGGCTACAGAGTTTAAAACGTATACGGTATTTTACTGGTAGCCAATGACGAAAATTTAAGAGAGGCTTAGATCTGCTTAGATTTAAAACCAATGATGATAAACTCGGTTTTACTTAGATTTAGCTTTAGCTTCAAACTTGTCATCCAAGTGAAAACATCAGTAACACCGGATTTCAAATCAGTTAGGGATTCTAAAGCTTCAGAACCAGATAGAGATATATAAATTTGTGTGTCATCGGCATAGAGATGATGTTCTACATCATGCTCAGCGATGACGTGACTGAGGGGAGCAGTATATAAGGTAAAAAGTATTGGTCCAAGGACAGAGCCCTGGGGTACACCAAAAGCTATATAAACCGGATCAGAAACATAATCCTGAATTTTTACCTGTTGACATTGGTCACTCAAGTACGATGTAAACCAGTCAAGAGCTGTACCAGAAATTCCATACCACGATGACAAGCGGCTGATTAGCGTGAGGTGGTCAATTGTTTTAAAAGTGGCAGATAGGTCAAGGAGGGTGAGTGCTGTCACCCTGCCCTTCTCTATATTGAGTAAAATATTGTTTTCGACCTTTAAAAGAGCTGATTCAGTGGAGTGTAATTTCTTGTATCTGATTGCAATGTAGGCGAGATGCGACTACTTTCTCCAATATCTTTGATATAAAACTGAGGTTTGAAACTGGACAGTAAATTTTTAATAGCAAAGGTCTAATGAATGCTTTTTTGAACTGGTCCGGAAAAACACCCTCTTCCACATCCATACCAGAGTATTTTCCTTGAATTAAGGCGTTATGGACATGGTTAGAGCTGATTGTCACGGTTTCTGGGGAAAAAACCCCATCACGTGGTGAGTTGGGTGATTTCTTGAATTTTTCAAGAACAAACTGCTCCAACATGTGATGGAATGCGTTGAAGTGATGCCAACTTTTACATACTCATAGATCTTCTCTCGAATATCATGACGTATACGGTTAGCATATTCTCCTCTTGCAAGGCATGATTATGTTTAGTGAAAATCCGAACATAGATAATATTGGTTGATGGTACAACCTCTCCTGCAGCAAGGGTATCATGCAGGCTCTCCACTACTGTCTGACATCTCCTTCTACCCACACTTTTTGGAACAGCATGCTGATCATACCTTCAATGAGGATAAATAACATTGAAAACATCCGGAGTTTTGCTTTGAAATCAGGGCTGGTAATCACACTATACTTGAACCTGTCTGCGTGCAAACTGGCACTCCCTGAAAAAGCAGCATGCCTTCCAATTGATCACTAGATGTAATTTGTAATGAAAAACGGCTTTTTTCTTCAACTACACTGCTCATTTATTGAAATAATTCGGTCTACAATGCATCATGTCAAAATAAAATTACATTAATTAATTTTATAGTGGTTATCCTGGCCAGTCTAACGGAAATCTGCTACATGTAGTAAGTGTAGAAATTTAGTAAATTTAGCAGCAGACCCTTAAACATTTAGGTATTTTTGTGTTACATGTACGTACTAAACTACTGAACAACAATGAGATATTTGGGGCCATGGATAATGCAAGCATATTTGATAGCTCAATTGTTAAATTAATACAGTGGGATATCAAACTTGCTGTGTACAGAAATAATTATATTCATATAGCTATGCATCTTGGGTGCAGTCAAATTGTTTCTCATATTTTGCACAATAGTGATGTTAGCTCAATGGGTTATGCATGCATATTGAAAATGTATACCAGTATCAAAAGAAAAGTAGTGCAAAGTTTGTTAAGTTACAATTTTAACCACAAAAAGCCAGAACTTTGATCTAGACAATCTGAATCTGAAAAAAGCGCCATATATGCTGTTGAAGCCAAGTTGGGACCTGCCCCCACAAACTGCCAAAAGCAGCAGGTCTGCAACTTCTTGGTTTTCCACAAACAACAATAACAGCCACATATAAATACTGGGAGGTTTAGAAAAAATTTGAGTGCACCCATAGTATGCTTATGCCACTAGCTTCATGGACAGGAATTTGTTTAGTTTTAATCTGGGAAAACTGTTTGATTTGTGCAACAGGTAACATCCATTGCGAACACGACAGGGACTCTCACCAACTGTTGCCTAATTGTTGAATCCCTACAATTTATGGTCATGAGGAGTGAGCCCCAAAGAATCCGGTATATAACACTCTACACCTTGAAGTCAAAATGTCTAATTTTACTGACACTTTCTTGAGTATATTTCAGCACCATACATTATCAACACAGTCTTTGAAATGTCACTTTATAAATCATATTGTTCTATTTTTTGTTATACATACAGCGTGGTAATTATACACGAGACAAAGTATCTGCTATGACATTATATCCTACTTTCCTTTGATGTGTAATATTTCAACATTATATTCTTGAAGTGAAAGACACCACTGTAACACTCTCTGATTCGTATTTTTCATTCTTTGAAGGAAAGTTAGTGGTGGTTATGATCACAATAGACTATTGTAGGTTCACACGTATTTGATAGGTACACTTCAAAATGTTTCAACCCTGATAGCAAGCCTAGTGGTGCTTCTTTCTAAATTTAGTAGAATAATATAATAGTTTACATAAATAATATGAAACTGGATGATCAATATTATTTTCATCAGGTTGGAGAAGGACAGCCCCAATTTCCATGTCGCTTGCGTCAACACATAACATGAAGGGTTTCATAAAATCTGGTGCAAAAAAAACGGGAGAGCTGATAGCATAGCTTTTACTTGGTGACCAGGTGAACGCTACATTTTTTACAAGCATGTTAGTCAATGGTTGTACAACCTGTGAAAAGTTCCTACAAAATTTCCGACAATAACCGGCCACTCTCAAAAATCTAATGAGAGCTTTCTTGGTTGTTGGCGGAGGAACATCATGAATAGCTTGAACTTTTGCTTCTATTGGTGCGACTTTGCCATGCCTTACGACGTGACCCAAATATATAACAGAAGCTTCCCGAAGATCAGATTTTGGTAGATTTACTGTGAGATGATACAGATAAAGTCTTGCAAACAAATTACGCACAAAAAGCATGTGATCTTCCCAGTTATCACTAAAAATTATGACGTCATCTATGTAGACGTCAGTATTGGGTAGGCCATATTTTACTTCAAGCATTAGGCGTTGAAATGACCCTGGTGCATTCTTCAACCCAAAAGGCATGACTTGGTATTGGTAAAGACCCCCTGAGATGGTTGTTAACGAATGAATAAAACACTTTGGAGAACAATAATAAATAAGACTGTATTGTCGTGGACTTATAGACTCATAGAATCTCATTTAATAGTATGTTTTTCGTTGAAAACAAACAGACAAAAACAATTTTCCAAATGTGTTGAACTTATGCCTGTTAGACAAGTTAGATAACTCTTTTCAATAACAACCATCACGTACAAAATTTGAAAAAACTCAAATCATTAATTTGCAATGTTCAGTCCATCCTCTCAAACTCTTTCATTAAAATGACAAGCTTAGTGACTGGGCGTTTTAATATGTTTCCATCAGACAGCCTGATATCAGCAACGCGTACAAAATTGTCTTTACCAGGAAAGGTTTCAACAACATCCGCCATCCTCCACTGACTGCGCTTAGAATTATCATCAACAATCAGCACAAAGTCTCTTTTGGCGTGGTTCTCATGGTCTGTGGACCACTGCTGGCGAGGGGACAGTTTATGGATATTTGTCATCCACCGTGACCAGAAACCGTCCACCAGCCGGCTACACAGTTCAAGTCGTTTACCAGCATAGTCTTCAAAGGGAACTTGGGGTGATTTTAAATCACCTCTTCCAATCAGGAATAGGGGGATTGTCAAGAGGGGATGTCGACGATGCAGTGAGTGGTCGGCAATTTAGAAGACCACTAATTTGACAAAATATGGTCTCCCACTCCACAAATGGTAGTCAGTGTTTCATGGATTTCTTCGCCTCCTGCACCATATGTTCCACAGTTCCTTGGTGATGTGGGCCACCAGGGGGACCAAATTTCTACACAGTAATAAACTTTGATGAATTAGAGCGTAACTTAAGATGTAGTAGTAGTAAATCATTGCTTTACGTCACTTTTCGGCACAAATGGTCTTTTAAGTGACATTGTAATATGATAAAAACGTTATAGTCAATTGATGAGATGAATGATGTACAGATGATGTGAGGGTGGGGGTGATAGGGCATGGTGGTTTATAGAGAGCGTTTTCCTCCGCTTGCCCGATAAGGGGTTCTGAGCATGTCTAGGGGATCTACCCCCAAACATGCCCAGACGGCCGGAGACTTGGTTTTCGCTGTGCAATTTAATGCTGACACACCGTGGCATTTCGCGCAGCTCCGCTATCCTCGGGTCGGATAGTCCCCAGAGTAACAATAGGAAGGATAACTCCTTCTGGGTAACTCCATTCATCCCACGTGAGAGACCTAATGTCAAACACTCTATTGCGGGTTATTTAAGGCTACCACGGCCTACATTAGCGCCAGCACTGCGGGTGCTGCATTGGCTCCGCTGTTGAGCGGAAGAACCAGTGTACGCCACTGGCAATCCGCCAGAAGATTATGGCCAGATACGAGGATGCTGCAGCTGCCCTCGGATGATTGCTGTAGACTAGTGCTTCCGTACAATGCCGTACACAGCATCCAACAGACGAAACAGATCCCTAATGACCCTACCCCGATGGGGGCGAAAAGTACTACTACTAGCAATCATCCCAGTACCCCTCACTGGATGAAGCTGGTTTAGTTTTAGTACGTAATGTCATTATCAGCACTGCGGAAACAAGTTGTGTTATCACTGACGATTATAGATGGAGCACCACGAATACTGAGAAACCGTTCCAGGGCTTTCAAGAAGGAACGCTGAAGTGGACTGGTCCTGGACACAAGCTAGATGCACAGCCCTGGTCACAACACAGGTAAATAAAGTACAATACCCCTTTTATGTGTTGTTACGATTGACCTTTACATCAACTGGTACAAGTGGTATTACAGTGGTATGGAATGGAGGGGTACATGGCATGACTCTGAACTGTGTCAGATCACCCATTTTTTAGTTCCCGCTGTCACCGTAGGTGAGATGGAGGGAGCTATGGATTCTGCCTCCGTTCTGTTTTTTACCTCTTTTTTTGCCTATAACTTTGTAATAAGCTAGGATGACAATTTTTGGTATGTGCGTTACTTCAAGGTGGATAATGGACATGTTAAAATATTTTAAATCTGAATTTAATACGCAAGGTCGCAGACGAGAAAATGATGATGTTACGGCGTTGGGCCGTTGGGCCGTCCGTGAACAATTCGTTTCCTGAGCATATCTCTGAGAGTACTTGTCCGATTGTCTTCAAATTTTACACACAACACCTCTAGGGGATCTAGTTGTGCCTTTTGGGGTATATGAACTTTGACCTACTTTTGGTTCAGAAATTGGACCTATTTAGACGTTTTGACGCACACTTCGTTTCCGGAGCAGAACTCGAAAAGTACTGGGCCGATTACAGTCATATTGCACATACATGTTCTCTGAGGTCCCTAGTTGTGCCTTTTCAGGTTTTTGGACCTTGACCTTGAAGTTGACCCAGCACTTTGACCTGATTTATAACATCGGTAAATCCGACTGAAAGATTTTGGGGAATATCATGAAAACCGCTCAATATAGCTACACTATTACTATAAAACAAATTGTGAGGTTTCAGGAGAGGATGCATCTTGAAAAATTTTAGGTCCATAAAATTCAAAATGGTCGCCTATCGGCCATTATTCACCTCGACAGGCCTGATATTGCGGAATATCATGAAAACTGCTCAAGATCGCTAAACCATTACTATTAAACAAATTGTAAGGTTTCCGGAGAGGATGCATCTTGACAAATTTCAAGTTGATAAAATTCAAAATGGCCGCCTATCGGCAACTATTCACCTCGACAGGCCTGATATTGCGAAATATCATGAAAACCGCTCAAGATAGCTACACCATTACTATGAAACAAATTGTAAGGTTTCAGGAGAGGATGCATTTTGAAAAATTTCAACTAGATCAAGTTTAAAATGGCCGCCAATAGGCCATTATTCACTTTCACATGGCCGTTATTTGGTAAACCATGCTAGATGGCTAGACCATTACTATAAAACAAAATGTGTGATTTCAGGAGAGGATGCATCTTGAAAAAATTCGACTCGATAATTGTCCAAGGTGTTTTCTGCGATGGCGCCTGCAAATTACACACTGGCGCACAACTTGACGTGACAGTTTCATGTCACTGACAATCCAAAAGTTCTTACGAATCTCTGCCACGGCTCGCAAATGTCCTCTGTGTAGAGAATATATTTGTGTCTCACGAGCAATGAGAAGACTGTATGGTTTTCCTTGTGTAACAGGTAGGGGTGTCTTAAACCATAGGACACATGAGCATTACGTATCCTTCCCCCAACTCGATACAGCTTGAATGTATCGTCAAAGAAGGGGTCAAGTTTCATAATGTTTTTGGCATTGAAATCAATCAATGTCACTCTGAGCGTAGCGAATCCAGTACAGCTCTCCATTCTTTATGAGGCGATATGAGGGTCATTAATTATTTTGGCAGCTAACACTTTAAAGCCCCGTGCCCAGGCAAATAGCATGTCTTTGTTTAAGCTCTGTTATATCTTTTTGAGTGTTTGAATAAGTAAAGGCAAAAATTTAAAATCGCTTATTTATTGAGATCGCATTTTACGTCAATAATTTGACCTTGTGGGCGCGATAACTTGAAAAGTTTTTCTTGTATCATCTCCAAATTTGTTATGCATGTTACTAATAAGCACTTCTCGGACAAGTTCAATAATGGCTGACAAAAATTCAAAATGGCCGATTTATTGCGATTTTTCACATTTTACGTCAATGATTTGTTCTAGTGGGCACGATAAAATGTATCCTTCCCAAATTTGTTATGCATGTTACTAATGACCAGTTCTCGGACAAGTTCATAAATTGCTGAAGAGAAAAATCAAAATGAGTGATTTATTGTGATTTTTTGCATTCTACGTCAATCATTTGCCCTTGTGGCCACAATGATAACTTCAAAGTCAATAATGGCGGTGTGCTATTGTCGAGTGTGCTCTTGTTTAAGCATAGACGGGCGTACTGGGATGATTGCTAGTAGTAGGACTTATGGCACGGTACGGAAGCACTAGTTTACAGCAATCATCCATGGGAAACTACAGCCTCCTCGTATTTGGCCATAATCTTCGGGCAGATTGCCAGTGGCATACCCTGGTTCCTCCACTCAACTACAGTGCTAATGCAGCTCTCGCATCATTGCTGGCGCTGGTGTATGCTGTGGTAGCCTTAAATAACCAGCAATAGCGTGTTTGACATTAGGTCTCTCACGTGGGATTAATGGAGTCACCCAGAGGGAGTTATCCTTCCTATTGTTACTCTGAGGACTATCCGACCTGAGGATAAAGGAGCTGCGCGAAATGCCATGGAGTTTCAGCATTAAATTGCACAGTGAGACCCAAGTCTCCGGCCGTCTGGGTATGTCTAGGGGTAGACGTAAAGCAATGATTTACTACTACTTAAGCATAGACGTATCTGGCTCAGAAAACAGAGGCCAGATATGGATATGTACAATAATTATGTTTTATGATGTTGTTTCCTTTGGCCATGTTGACTAGTTTGTTTTGTTGTTTATTTCGTATGAAAAATTATGTTTGAGCGTTTGTGGAGAGACGACTATTTACTTTACTGCAGTGTGTGATATATCCTTATAACGGACATTAAGTTATCTGTTATATGATATATCACGTGTGTCGATTGGTTAAGCAGAATAGCAATGACAGACGTTTATGTAACTCTAACCCCTATGTTTGAGCGTCTTTTCACAGCCACCTTCTCTAATAATTTACTCAAGAAAGGAATGTTTGACACTGGTCTGAAGTTTTTTAGTACTTCGGCATTCATGCCATCCTTTTTAAGCAGGGATGATTTGACAAGAGCAGTTTTGATTTCTTTTTATATTTTCTGGAAATTGTGCATCCGTAAAACTAGTATTGACTATGTTAACCAAGTATGGTAGATGGACAGTTCTAGTCTTTTGAAGAAGGGCAGTTTGCAGAGGATCAAGAGAGCATGTCATTTCAATAAGACAGAAAACTTTAACATCATTATTCAAGTGTACTTACGTAATTTGAGCGTTCCAAAACGGCATGATCGTCATTACCGCTTGCTGCCATATTCTTATCCGCAGTGCGTGCAGGGTAATATCACGTGATTTGAGGAATTTGGTAATTTTCCATCATGCAATCGTTATGGGATTGCATGGACAGAATAAAAAACCGTAACACTAGCAAACTGAATGTCCAACTTCCCGTCTACATCCAGATAAATTGGACCATTGAGTGCACATTATAAACATCCTATTGAGCTAGCTTTTGCGGCTGACGATAGCCATTTTCTGGTAACACACAGCATAAATCAAACACAGGCCACAATACAAATGCGATCGTTACGCAGGACACATGGACAGAAAAAAATGTATTGCCGACATTGGATGATATTATTCATAAATAAACGAAAGTATCATATTTATGTATTTGTTACTGTATAGTTCTGAAACTATTGGGTTTTAAGTATGTTTTAATGCCCATAAAACAGAGCTTTTTGTTGTGGGGTTTTATATAAACGTTAACACAACGGGTGATGATAATGACTCGGGAGTATAGTCTGTCCTTTAAATTACTTAGTTGACCCAAATTTGATACATTTAACAGAAAAGGAACAACACACATTTTTAAATAGTTTCTTCATTTTATAAACAGTTCAATTTCTTCATTACTATGCAGATACATTTTCAGACATCCTGTACAAATAATTTAAATATTGGAAAATAGTGGTTTTCCGTCCAGATAACATTAGCAAAAATGAAATCTGCCATGTCTTGTTGGCACTGTGTTATGATTCAAGTTCTTGTTCATCAGTAAATCTTAGCTCTGTCAAGTGAGAATGAACTGAGGGCAAATCAGAGTCCAGGGGGCGTCTAGAACAGACTGCGCAGCACTCATCTTGTCCCTTAAAGGCATGATTTTTTTAAAATAACGATGCAAAATCGTTACATAAAGTCTCTATGCTGGTATGGGGTAATGCTTGTTCGTGATGTAATTGACTGCATCCGTATAAGAGTTGTAAATAGTGCTTACGTCATGTTGTTTTGAATCACATCAGTATCACAAACAAGAAAACTCCCATTACGAGTGATGACCAAATCCAGCATGTGGCCAGCCCTGTGGGTTGGTTTAGTCACATGTTGAACAAAGTTGTTTTCTGCAAGAATGCGACGAATGTCTTTTGTACCAGCAACATTTGGCAACTCAAGATAGAAATTAAAGTCACCAAGTATGCTGTAATTTCTGTGAGGAATGAGTGAAGAGATGAGGATCGACGATAGTAAATGATGACAATCTTTAGAGATGCTGATGGAAATGCTACCTCCATGTGCTCAAATGTGTCAAATCGAGAGTTATTGGTAGACTTGACCAGCTCATACGTAGACTTGTATACCAAGCCTACACCACCACCAGTCCTAGTACCTGGCCTGCTCTCACCACAGTAAGCATATCCTGGTGGTGTTAGATACTTAAACACAGCAGTGTGCTGTGGCTTAAGCCAGGTCTCTGTGACAAACATAAAGTCGGCATTTAGGTCTATAATATGCTCACTTAATGTCACTGCTTTCTTCCTTGCTGACTGTGCACTCAACATGACACATACAGCGTCATGTTCTTTATGCAGTGATACTGAAGGCACTCTCACCAAGTTGTTGTTATTGATCCCATGGCGGTGGTTTCTGGTGCAGGAATACTGACTTTGACTATCGGATACAATAGTCCTGATAGGTCTTCTCCGGTCTTCATCCTTAAGCCAGGTCTCCGTTAGCAAGCAATATCAGTGTTGCAGTCATCTAGATGTTCTATCACCATAGTGGTTTTGTCATGCCTGACATGTAGATTGAGACTTAGATGATCTAGAATCTACAGCTGGTCATTTATGGTAGTTTTCACGTAGAGATCGTAGGATAGAAAAGAACAGGCGAACGCCATTTATAATGATATATCTCTATCTCTCCAGTAATCATTCAGCACAACTCAAGTCACAAAAAGCGACACCTAAAGGAGAAACAGGCAAACTACTCTATCCAGTGATGAGGAAGTCAGTCAAGTAAATGGAGCACAGGCAAAATGCTCTCATCATTATAATCCAGTGATGTTTAACAGTCTCCTTCTGAAGTTTGTTATAAATGCGGATACTTTTTCTAATATGGTGTCTTGCTTTCTAAAGAGTTGTCAACAAACGCATATTGCTACCTGTACAGTTTTCGCATATTGAGATGCTTTACGTGTTCTATATTTTGTTGATGTATTCTATGAGATCAATCTGCTTACAATTTATCATCATGAATATGGACACTTTTGTTGAATTATTTCAATATGGATAAACCTACAGCGTCAAAAATTTCTGAAAATACAATATTGTCCAATACATTACCGTATTTATTCTAATAAATGCCCATATTTCAATAAAGGCCCACCCAGGCCTACACTATATGATCATTAACAAGGCCTCAGCCTCTAATAATCGTTTTAAAGTGAAAATCATTTGAAAAAAGAGCATACTCGACAATAGCCCGCCACCATCGTTGAACTTGTCCGAGAACTGGTTATTAGCAGCATGCAGTAGGCCTACAAATTTGAGCAGGATACAAGAAAACCTACGTTTGAAGTTGTCGCCCCCACAAGTTAAAATTATTGACATAAAATGTGAAAAAATCACCGTAGATCGGTCATTTTAATTTTTTCAGCTATTTTTGAATTTGTTCGAGAACTGGTTATGAGTAAAATGCATAACAAATTTGAGCAGGATACATGGAACACTTTTAAAGTTATCGCTCCCACAAAGTAAGACTAATAACGTGAAATGCAGAACAAAGTTGAGAAGGATACATGAAAAGCTTTTCAAGTTATCGTGCCCAGAGGGAACTTCATTTGCAATAGCCTACTTTTTTCAAATACAAATTAAAAGGCGGGCTAAAAATGACTGCATATCTGCCATTTAAAATCGAAATGTGTGGAAACTTTTCAGGGCATAACCCTCTCAGAAACCGCACGTTTTATTCAATAGCAATGGTCTAGCTAAGTACAGGTTTTCCTGATATTACACATATTATAGTCGATCATGGCCGCAAGACTGTCGTTTAAAATGTTATGGAGGAAAAAAATTCAAGGCATGTCCCTTTCTGAAGCCGCAAATTTTGTTTTATAATAATAGTAATGATCCAGCTATATGGCACAGTTTTCCAGATATTACGCATATTAAAGTCAACAATGATCACAAGTCTGCCATTTTAAATTGTATCGCAGTGACATTTTTCTGGACGTATTCCCCCCTGAAACCATACCTTTTATTATTTAGTAATGAACCAGCTAGCTGGTATGGTTTTCCATATATTACGGATTTAGAAGTCGTTAATGGCTGTATATCTGCAATTTTTTATTTAATCTAGTTGCAATTTTCAGTACATATCCCTCCTTGAAATCTTACCTTTTGTTCAATAGTAATGGTCTACGATCTGGCACGATTTCCCAGTTAATAAACATATTCAAGTCAATAGTGGCCGCAAGTCGGCCATCTTGAATTTGATCAAATTGAAATTTTTCATGGTATATAGCCCTACCTGAAACTGCACATTTTTTCAATATTAATGGTCTAGCTATCTAGCCGGGTTTCCCAGATATAACGCATATTAAAAAAATAATGGTTGATAATCTCCCTCAAATAAAACAGTTAGAAAGAATACCTCAGATTTGGATGGCAATATTTGATTAAGTGAATGGACAATATGTATTATCAAAAAAATGATGCGATAGGTCTATCCATGTTGAAACAAGTGTCCATTTTCATGCCGATATTACGTAAGCAGCCATTTTTTTTCTCTAGTTACACACCAAATCGATCTCATACATGTGTGTTGAAGGTGGCACAACAGCTATTTATAGGATATATAAAAAAAGAAAACACTTGTATCATGCATCTTGAATCATGATCACCCAGCGATGTGGCGACACACTTATCTTATCTACATCCAGCGATGAGGGATAAGCAGGGATGCATATATACTATATAGGGGTGCTGCAAAAACTTTCTATACTCAGTTTTTCTTGCATATCCTTCACGCCATGGTGCATGTTTCAATACCTGGACTGCTGCCTGATGCACATCTGACTCTGTTTCGATCTTGTTCTTCATAACACTTTCTGACAAATAAAGAACAACTATAGTTACAAACAAAGACATTGATGCAATGAAGGAATATTGGGGTCTACTAATAATATATCAATAGGGTCATTCCGTGTCAAATCAACTGATAGGGGGCCTACTTGGGAGATCAAAAAAGTTCATGTCTCAGAAATCCACCAAATTTAAACTATTTATTCACCTGGCACTTGGAACATGTTTTCCAAAAATGTTAAGCAATTCCGTAAAAATGGTGGCTGTAATTATCACGAGTTTCATCATTAAATTGTACAGCGAAACTCAAGTCTCCGGCCGTCTGGGCATGTCTGGGGGTATATCCCCTAGACATGCCCAGAACCCCTTATCGGGCGAGCGTAGGAAAACGCTCTCAATAACCCACCATGCCCTATCACCCCCACCCTCACATCATCATCTGTACATCATTCATCTCATCAATTGACTACAACGTTTTTATCGTATTATAATGTCACTTAAAAGACCTTTTGTGCCGAAAAGTGACGTAAAGCAATGATTTACTACTACTACTACTGTAATTATCCATTGTATATACTCTTATTGGAGGAAGACAAATTATCCACCCAATGCTGACAGTTGACACATAGGCCTACAGTTCTCGAATTTCTTGCTCCTGGTTGATCACATTGCTAAATTTTGCTGACACAACATTAGCTTGTAGTTCCAGTCTGGGAATTGTCATGATTTTTAGTTGCGCTACTCTCGCCTTCCATGATAAGTAAACAAGGCACTTTATCATTGATGTTTATGGCCATATCATTATCTGTTCATCATTCACCTCATCAAAGGACTGCACTGCTTCTATCGTAATGCAATGTCACTTAAATGAACATTAGTGCCGAAAAGCAACAGCTCACTACTATATCCAGTGAAGCTGGCATCTGAAAAAGGGCGTATCTCTTCTGTCTCTAAATCTGAAAAGCCTTCTGCTTCAACAACATGTTTCATTTTTCAACTTAGTCAGGTATGCTAAATCACTCCTCCATTGTTCTCATTTTTGACGTAGCAATTCACGTAGCGATTCATCCCAAGCTATTCATTCTCTACACATTCCCAGAATCACTTCATATTTTTATATACATTAAACTGTGTGAGACAACATGTCATCAAACTCGTTACATAAAGGTGCCAGGAGCATCATCATATTATCATATCAAACTTTTTTAAATGAATATTTTAATACGAACATGCTGTTATTAGTTTGATCTTCTCTTTACCACTTTTACTATACAATATAGGATATTGTAATACTTTGTAATTTTCACTTAAATGGCCATACTGGCCGAAAAGTGAAGTAAAGAAGACTTTTTGCTTGCTTGCGTGCCGAAAATTGACGTTAAGCAATGATTTACTAGTACTACTACCAGAAGGTATTGAAAAATCTTTATATGTTGATGATCTGGCTGTTCACTGCCTTGATAAGTTGGTGACTTGTGCGGATGAAAATGGCTTTAAATTTTCTCCCACAAAAACAAAACAAAAGTATACATTTTTGTAACAAAAATGGCTTACAGCCTGAGCCTAGTCACAAACTATATGGACAACAGCTTCCTGTTGAAGAAAAGGTCAAATTCCTTGGTCTTTTCTTCGACAGGAAGCTCAATTTTATTCCACATATCAAATACATGAAAGATAAGTGTAGGAAAGCATTACAGCTTCTACGAGTGATATCCAGCAAGGATTGGGGTGGTGACCGGACAACCTTACTGAGGATTCACAGGTCACACATCAGTTTCAAACTGGATTCTAGTTGCATTGTTTATGGGTCAGCAAGACGATCGTACTTAGCAGTACTTGATCCAATCGCGAACCATTGTTTGAGACTATGCTCAGGGGGCATTTAGAACATCGCCCATTGAAAGTCTTCAGGTGAAGCTTACTATATGACGATGAAAGCAAATCCTGAGAACCCGGCATACTCGTGTGTTGTGAACTCCGAGTTCAAGAGACTGTTTAGTAACAAGCTAGGGACTATGCCTACCTTGGTTATAAGACTCCAACCCCATCTTTCCCCATTTTTTCTTTACCACTTTTACTATACAATATGGGATACTGTAATACTAGCAATTTTCACTTAAATGGCCATACCGGCCGAAAAGTGAACTAAAAAAGACATTTTACTCACTTACCAACCCCATCTGGAGGACATGGAGGTGTATCTCGACGCAATTAGCGTTGTGCGTCCACCAGAATGTTCACCTTGGCTTCTTCAACAGCCTAATATACTTTTTAACCTCTCAAATCTCAGAATGGGAAACACCTGTCCCCTTGTCTTCCAGAGCATGTTGCTGGAGTTATTTTTTAGATCTCCGAGGCACCGGAAGGTGTATACTGACGGATCAAAGGAAGACAAGAGGACAGCTATTTCCTTTGTCTGTGATGATCACGAATTTAGCTGTTGTATCAACGATGAGGCCTCAATCTGCACAGCAGAGCTATTAGCTATTGAAGCTGCAGTTGAATACATCTGGGAAAGTAGTGACGAGGAATTCATGGTCATCACAGACTCGTAATCATCATTGCAGGCTCTTAAGAGTTTAAAACTCAACAACCCAATTGTTTCCAATATTTTACATACGTGTCATTACTTGTCTGGGCACAAGGACATTGTTTTTTTGCTGGGTACCCATCCATATTGGAAATCAGGGTAATGAGCGGGCTGATGTTTTGGCCAAGGCTGCCCTGGATAAGACAAAACAGTTTTACTATATACCATATACTTATTTAAAGTACAACATCTCTGTCTATTTTGCAAGGTGAATGGAACAGCAATGTCACCAGCAAGTTGTTCGAGGTACAGCCAATCATTAAGCGATCGCTTACACCAATGGAACGTAGATGAGACGACGTTGTCTTATTCAGGGCCAGAATTGGCCATGCCTATTTTACAAACGGATATTTATTGAGAGGAGAATTGTGACCAATGTGCTGCAAAATATGCGCACATCAGAAGGACATATTTTTCATTCAATTCCCTAATTGAACTATTTAGGGACACCCCTGCTTGTTTTATTATTGAGTTCCTACGGAATGTAACCTCTATTATATCTTTCAATTAGTACATTTGGACTTGTAGTTTGTACACAATCTCTCCAATTTCATGGAGATTTCTTGACTTGATAAGTCGTTCATTTTAAAATCACTTCATATTTTACATTAATTATGCTGTTAGAGACATATTTATACTCATTAAATTGTGTTGTAGTGCAGGATACAATATTTTAGTACAAACATGCTGTTATTAGTTTGATCTTTTCTTTACCACTTTTACTATACAATATAGGAATTTGTGATACTTGGAATTTGCACTTAAGTGACCATACTGGCCGAAAAGTGAAGTAAAAAAAACATTTTACTTACTGGCCGAAAAGTGAAGTAAAAAAAGACATTTTACTTACTTACTTACATGTGAGACCCTCCCAGAATCTACCCCTCTCTCCCAGAATTTACCGGTACCCCCCCCCCCTTTCCTCACCTACATGTATTTATGCGACCCTCCCAGAATCTACCCCCCCCCCCTCCCAGAATATACCCCCTTTTCAACACCTATATGCGGATATTTATTGAGAGGAGAATTGCGACCTATGTGCTGCAATACTCGTCTCACTGTAAGACATGTCCTTTTTAGTTGTGCGAAATATGCGCATATCAGAAGGAAATATTTTCGTTTAATCCCCTATTTGAACTATTTAGGGACACCCCTGCAGGTTTTATTATCCAGTTCGTACGGGAATGTAACTTCTATTATATGTTTTAATTATTTACCCCAGGAGCCAAACCCCTATTTTTTGCTTAGGTGGACAGCATCTGCCGTCAAAGGGTGGTGTCATTTTTCTGATCCCCTAGCTATTCCTGAGTATATCTAGGGTGGCCACCCCGCTCAGAAATCCGCACAGCGAATTTTATATATCCTGAAATACATAATTGATCATATCTTGGTCTTTAATCTACTAAGAAATATAATATTAGGGGCTAATCTTACATTTTCAGAGCCAAGGAATCGATTCAAATTACTTTTGATTGCCAACTGATAATATGTTTGGTGTAAAATCCAAGATGGCCGCCAAAATTAACGAAAAATCTCGTATTTTATCACTATAACCAAATGAACTAATGTATATAATGTTAATATACCCTAGGACCCTTCATGAGTGGCATAATTTTGCTCGGAGACCTCTCATGTCTGAGAAGCAGCCACATAACACGTGACATGTATGGAGAAAGCTCTCAATATGGCCGACTTTCAAAAGACTACCACCAAAATACCGAAATTACCTGAAATACATAAATGATCGTATCTTGGCTATAAATATACTTAGAAAGATGATTTTATTGGCTAATATATATTTTCAGATCCAAGGAATCGAATACAATTATTTGTGATAGCCAACTAATAATATTAATGATGTTAAATCCAAAATGGCCGCCAAAAATAATAAAAAATCACATATTTTACACTATAACCCAAAGAACTAGCTTATAACAAGTTAATATAACCTCAGGACCCTCCATGAGTGGCATGAGTTTGTTTAAATACCTCTCATGGGTGAGAAAACTTCAAAATGGCGACCATCAAAATTTACGTGAAGTACATAAATGATCGTATCTGGGCTATACATCTACTTAGAAAGATTATTTTAGTGGCTAATCGTACATTTTAATAGCCAAGGAATCGGATAAATTGGTAACATATGTGATTTTTCGTTATTATTTTGTGGCCATCTTGACTTTTACAAGAAATGGCAATTGAAAATAATTACATATTTTACCACTGTAACCTACTGAACCCATGAATTAATAGATAATATATCACCAGGACACTGCATGAGGGGTATCATTCTGTTTAGGGATATATCTTGCTTCAGAATCATCAGTACCTTACACCAATTTGTTAGATATAAAGACAAACAAATCCATTGTAATTCCTGGATTCAAAGCATTTTGTGCAAGCATATCACCCTCAGCTAAAGCTAATGCTATTGGATACTTCCCACTAATTCCCTCTTGACCAACTGATGCTGGTGTAGTGACAAAGGCAATGCAAACATTAGTTAAGGCAGCTGAGGCAGTAAATAAGAAACACTGTCATCACATGTGATAAAGCCCTCTACGAAATCATATATTTTAGACAATAATATTCAAATATTTTTTTCAAATGTTGTCCTTCAGCTTGGGGGATTCCATTTATGTCACACTCATGAAATCGATCACAAAGGTTATGAAAAAAATCCGCGACATATACAGCCCCCCCCCCCCCCATAGAGATTGAATGGAGGTAAGCACAGAGATGTACATGACGATAGGTTGAGAGACGCTCTAAGGGAGCTTGAGTGTGATCTGGTCAAGCTGGAAAACTTGGTGTAAGATTTTAATAGATGCCAATCACATTCTTCAACCGACACACTGTGGGGAACATTTCTGGACATGAGTAGTATAGCCTACTTCTGCGGTTTCTGCATGCTCAACTGGGACGAGTATCTGGCAGAAGCAGGCAAAATGGTTCAGTACATTATAACAACATGATACTATATATTAGTATGTCACTTGGCTTCCACTCTATCTAAAGAAATGCATGACCCGAGAGATACAGCACCTTAAGTGTATGAAATATGTGTTAACCATGGAAACTTTTCTGTGAGAAGAAGTGACGGAAAACACAATGGTGTTGTACCAGACATGATTATTGAACAGACGTACAATGTGAATATAAAACAGGTGCAAGGACTTTGTGGAATAACACTCAAGCCTAAAGCTCAAACTTGAGGACTTTACACAAAACACGTCACTGCTGCTGTAGCCGGGGCTTTTCGAAAAATGTTGTTAATAATTCCAGACACAAATTTAAAGCAACATAAAGCTGAACTGACAGTCTTAGAGATAGAGATACTGTGCAGCGGAGCCTTGGAAATATTTCTGTTCATATGATCGATCCATTTCCAGATACAGGAAACTCTGAATTAGTCAATATTTCCACTGGAACGAAATCATCCAAAAGTATATAGGACGATATAGGAAGTGTTTTTTTCGTCTTTTAGTTTCTCTTAGATGTGGTACTCTCAGTTGTTGTAAATTGCGTGACTAGATTTCTGCCAGTATCAGCTAGTAGCACCATGATCTAGATCTAATATTTAGCAAAGTAACTGGAGTAAAGTCAGAATGTCATCAGTAATTCCTTTTTTATCCATACAACGCATGACGTCTACAACATACTGGGACTCTTCGAGTATGATGTGGAATGAAATAAAAGGTGCTATGTTGACATAGTCCAGAATGAACATTATTAAGGTTTTGAACATGTTCGCATTGACTTCTCAGTAATCAAATAGTGATATTAGTATTGATAATACATCACACATCACAACACTGACAAAACCCATTAATTAGCTATGGATATTTGAAGTACATTTCTATTCACATTCCTGACCTTCTTGTCTGGTAGCTCGATTGACTTATCTACATAAAACAGATTGACGAAGGTGAGAGCCTTCACTGTTTGTCGTAGAGTTGAACGGAATAGCTGGTTTATTACTGAACCAGTCAGCAACAAGTCGTTGGTTAAGAAAATCCAGGATATATTCATGTCATAATGTCCAAGAATGGAACATAAAAACTCAAGGACTCGAGGCCGTAGTTATTGTTAAGCTAGTTATAGCTATGGACAAAATACACCAGAAATTCCCAGCTTTGAACATTGGATTGTGTTCCATACCTTCAAGAAAAGGCAGCAATAATTAACATAAGCATGGGAATGAGGTGTCAACGGTTGTCAGTGAATATCATATATCTTGCTGATGCACAACCATATAAATACACATTCATTCATTGATACCTGGTGTAAGGTGTGGTCGTGCCTTGAAAACCATATTACGACTTAAACTGTTACAAAATGTGTTCATCATTACCAATAAACAAGATAATGAGTACGACGATATGCCCTGATCCAGTAACAACGGGAAAAAAATCACCTCAACACACAGTCTATCAGGAGACAACAACACCAATGAACAAAACGTTAGCATTTTCACATATTATTACTCATGTATATCCATCAACGACAACGGACAAGTGCCCCTGAAGATCAAAGCTGGATTGGATATAATTCATTTGAACGTGTGTGGTCCTATTTAAGAATCTACCTAAAATACAACTTAATATCTTTAACTAAAATAAAACTAGATTAACTGAATGATATCACAGTTCGAGCTGATTTTTTCATACTTGAAGTACAATGAAAGTAAAATATGGATTACATTAGATAAACATCTCTGTCAAATGCCAAGTTGAGTTTGGTTTAGTATTTTAGTTTAATGATCACCTTACGTTATTTGATTAGATACTATTAATGACATAAGCTCTTAAAATTCAAAAAGTGGAATTCGTAATCTTGATGATTTTAATGCAAAAACAGGTACATTACATTATCATCAGTGAAGCACCAAGGAAAGCTGCATATGATTCAGATATGCGATCATTTATAATAACAAGAAACTATAAAGACACTACTAAATATACTTTTTTCAACAATTTACCAGGGTAGGCCCTATACCATTCAGTTTGCCATACGGAAAAAAACACTATTCAACATTTCTCATATTTTCAGCGAAAAATAAAAATTCCATTGCAAGCAAAGTACATGCAGTTTATAATGAGGTTTTAAATTAAATTCTAGAGCTATTTTTTTCAATATACAAGTTGACAATAGTCGCTTGTAAAAATGGATGATTTCCATGTTGTGCATTGGCATCCATTTTGGTTTTGACAGCTAGATGACATTGAAACGTAAAATAGCCATTCCAACGTAATCAGTGTACCTAAATTTGTAAAAAAAATGAGGTATTACAATAGATTCTAGGCCTCTTATGTCAAAAGGTAATTTTAAAGGTGGCCACTGATTGTGGTTTGGACCTCCTGATCGATGACATTAAACATTAAAATAACTATTTGATTGCAATCAGCTTCTCAAAATTAGTTTTAAATGTTGTAATAAACTTGTAAACCTAATATTTCAAAATACACAAATTAACCATGTGAACGATAGTCGCTTGTAAAAATGGCTGATTGTAATGTCGGACGTTGGCAGCCATTTTGGTTTTGACCTCTATATATTACCTTGAAACGTTGAAAAAAGCTATTTCAACGTAATCAGTGTACCCAAATTATTCGAAAATGTATTACATTAGATTCTATGGCTGATATGTCAAAAATAAAAAAAAACAGATGACAAGGGTTATTGTGGCGGCCATCTTGGATTTGTTGGCCATTTTGAAAGCTTGATGACCTTAAAAAGTAAAAATAACTATTCCAACGTAATCAGTGTACCAAAATTAGTTGAAAATTAGGTATTACATTGGATTCTAGGTCTATTATGTCAAAAGTATTTTTTCAAGATGGCCATCGATTTTGGCCTCTATATGACCTGTGGATGACCTTCAAACGTAAAATAACACTTCCATTGCAATCAATCTTCAACGTAGTTTAAAATTAGGTGTTGCATGAAATTTTTGAAATAATATTCTAGAGTACAAATTGACAATAGTCGCTTGTAAAAATGGATGATTTTCATGTCGGACATTGGCGGACATCTTGGTTTCGACCTCTAGATGACTTTGAAATGTTAAATTACCCATTCCAACGTAATCAGTTTACTCAAATTAGTCAAAAATGAGTTATTACATTAGATTCTAGGACTATTAAAAAATCAAAATGACAACGTAAATGTTGGCGGCCATCTTGGATTTGGCGGCCATTTTAAATGTGTTTTTGGGGGGATGGGTGTCACATCAGCGTGGTCTCCCCCCCCCCCCCCCGGGCAACTTCATAGAAGGCCAAGCACACCCAAACGTTTTTGCCTTTCTGCAATTTATATCGAACCGGGTTTTTTCTATTTTTTGTGTCGTGAAGTTTTTTTCTCGTGTGTTTTTTGTGTTTGCTTTCCGGTGGTTCAGGGTTTTTCACCGAGGTTGTTTTGTTTATTTTCCAATAGTTTTCAGTTAAAATTCTTTATATATTCTTTATATATTCATATTTATATATTTTTTATAATTTTTTTCATTGTACAGTGGGTTATTTGATCTGTGCTGGGTGATTTCTCTGGAATGTCGCCCCAGGATTGATCGTCCAGCACATACTTTGTACATATACAGAATTGTTTGAAGTATATATTAGTGTATCGTCATTGATTGATTTACCAGGGTTGTAATAATTTAATCGTTTCTCTGTGGCATCCTGGCGGGTAATGCAGCATGTCAGAGAGAAGCCATTGCCATACAATTAGCCTGTGGTGCTCTTCAATATCACAGACCTGATTACCAACTGTGGGGGCATTGTAAGTCTTTAATTTTTATTATTTTTTTTTGTGGTTTCTCTGGCCATACTGGCCGAAAAGAGAAGTAAAGAAGATATTTTACTTACTTACTTAATGGTTTCTCTGTTCATTGTTTATTTCATTCATATTTATGTCAATTTATATTGTGTACATACATACATTATTAAGACTAGTAGTTTTCACATAATCACTCATGGAGATAGATTGACTTGATAAGTCGTTCATTTTATAATCACTTCATAAATTTACATTCATTAAACTGTGTTGTAGTGCAGGCGCTACAACATGTCATCAAACTCGTTACATAAAGGTGCCAGGAGCATCATCATATTATCATATCAAACTTTTTTAAATGAATATTTTAATACGAACATGCTGTTATTAGTTTGATCTTCTCTTTACCACTTTTACTATACAATATGGGATATTGTAATACTTTGTAATTTTCACTTAAATGGTAGGGGGGAAGGGTGTCACCTCCGCGTGGTCCCCCCTGGGCAACTTCTTAGAAGGCCAAGCACACCCAAACCTCTCATCGAACCAGGTTTTTCTATTTTTTTGACGTGAAGTTTTTTTGTGTTTGCTTTCCGGTGGTTCAGGGTTTTTCACTGAGGGTGTTATGTTTATTTTCGAATAGTTTTCAGTTCAAATTCTTCATATATTCTTTATATATTCATATTTATATATTTTATATATTTTTTCATTGTACTTGTGGTGCCTTACAGTGCTCTCACGGATTATGATCGCTCTGTCGTGCTAACTCTCGATGACAGACCCGATCCCCAGCTATGGGGGCATTGTAGGTCTACTCATAATTCCTTTATGATTTGTTTTTTGTGTTTGCAGTGGTTTCTCTTTGGCATCCTGGCGACGGACGGGATGTCCGAAAGAAACCATTGCCATATAATTATTTTTTCACTTCATTGTTTTAATGGTTTCTCTGTGGCATCCTGGCGGATAATGCAGCATGACATAGAGAAGCCATTGCCGTACAGTAGCCTGTGGTGACTTACGGTGTCCCCACGGTTCGTGATCGCTCTGTGATGTTCTTCAATATCACAGACCTTATTACCAACTGTGGGGGCACTGTAAGTCTTTAATTTTTGAGAATTTTTTGTGGTTTAATGATTTCTCTGGCCATACTGGCCGAAAAGTGAAGTAAAGAAGACATTTACTTACTTAATGGTTTCTCTGTTCATTGCTTATGTCATTCATATTTATGTCTAAATGGGTTTACTTTTTTTGATTATAGTATATAGTATTATAGTATATTTTATATATTTGTTTTGACAATGACACTGTTTTGACTTGGACTTGTAGTTTTTACACAATCACTCCAATTTCATGGAGATATAGTGACTAAACTGTGTTGTAGTGCAGGCGCTACAACGCAGGCGCTACAACATGTCATCAGACTCGTTACATATAGGTGCCAGGAGCATCGTCATATTATCATATCAAACATTTTAAACTGAATATTTTAGTACGAACATGCTTTCATTAGCTTTGTCTTTCCTTTGCTACTTTAACTATACAATATGGGATATTGTAATACTAGGAACTTTCACTTAAATGGCCATACTGGCCGAAAAGTGAAGTAAAGCAGACATTTTACTTACTTGGTATAATCTGGCGTGTTACACCTCTACACTGTGGCTACAATAAATGAAATATGGCTAAAACTTTTTCATCCTACCGCCAACACTGGGATGACTACCTAAGCATACAGGGATTGTATTTTCAGTAGGGTAGTTATAATGTCGGGCCAACTTTGTAGACAATTGTTCAGCAATAAATGTGTCAATTCTTCATGTTTGATGGGTGACCTGGAGTGTCAGAGCTAATTAACATCAGCTGACTAAGATCAATACATGTAAAATGTTTACAGTAAATCACGAGGCCAAATTTTTGTATTGATTAGTTCTCAAAAATATTTATTCAAGATTCAGAGCAGGCGGTCGAGAAAAAATTAATATAAAAAAAAAATTATTGTATTTTTTAATGGTGAACTTATGCATGCAACGATTCGAAATAATACAAACAACTTTTTCTTATATGTTGATTTATTTTAATAAAAAAATATGCATAATTTACATTATTATTTAATTATATATCAGTGTATAGCGATAAATGGCGGGTCAGTGGTATAATAGAATAATAATAATAAAAATATTTATTTAATTGTTTTATTGGTTTTCCATTTATGTGACTGAGGTCTTGAGAACCAATTAATCAATAAATTATCGCCTAAGCTGAATTGGATAAAAACTAATATCATACAACAGCTTTTAATGAACATTAATTACATGAGAATATAATTAGCAAAGTCGGTAGTTTAAATTGACATATTGTATGCTACATTCTAATTTATCGGAATAGTCATGTGATATTAGTTATCACAAAAGGTCGACGCAAGCTCTACTTCAGTGCCGTCAGGCTCTAGTATCGTATTACAATGTCATAAAAGACCATTTGGGCCGTAAAGTGACGTAAAGCAATGATCTACTAGTCTACTACTACTTGCACTGAGCGTAAGCCACGTCCGTAGTGTGGTTCTTCTCTGTTTTCGACGGCATGATGCCGGTGGTTAACAGTACTAACTAACAAGGCCTCAACACAAACAGCACGAGACCGGGCCGGTCAGTCAGAGAAGTGTGCCGAGCACGACACAGTGCTGGCACATCACCCAACAATGAGTATTATCAATGACAGAGTGAGACGCTAGTTTTTTATGTTTAATTCTAATTATTTTAGACTTACCTTGTATATTATTTAACCTTGCCCGATAATTTCTCTGTGTCATGTTAAAATGACAAAGAGTTTTCTTCAGTACTACGAATCTTTACAACAGCATAGTTGAATTTCTCCGGGGGAATCTATGGATTGATTTCGTGAAATTGATATCAGCAATGACGTTACCAGTAGTACTTCTGTATCAGATAGGACATTCCCTTTTGCTTATGATCACTTACCGTACATGTTGGAGCCGCCACACACACATTATCAAGGAGATAGGCCTACTGTTAACATGTCGCATAAGTATTGCTAATAATAAAATCCGACCCACAATGCAACTTTTCATTAACGTGTTTTCTGAATACTTTAATAGTTTCCAATATTTTACTACTAAATAATAAAAGTTGCTTATTTCATTATTTTTAAAATTCGAATTAATATGTCCCCTTTTATTGCCAGTTGGTCATATCTGAACTTGGAAAGAAGAGGGGCTCCTTGAACACCCATGATGACGAAGAGGAAAGTAATGCTTGTTACTGCTCACCCAGACGACGAATGCATGTTTTTTGGCCCAACCATTTGCAGTTTATCTCAAGACTTGCAGACGCAAATTTACTTATTATGCCTGTCAAGTGGTAACTTCTATGGTGAAGGTGAAAAACGCAGACAAGAACTTCATGATAGTTGTGAAATTCTCAGTATTCCACGAGCCAATGTTATCATTTTAAATGATGAAAATCTCCAGGATGGAATGGACAATTATTGGGATCCTGATGTGATATCCAATATTGTAGTGAAATACTCTATGACCTGGAAAATAAATCGGATTGTTACATTTGATAATCATGGAATAAGTGGTCACCCCAATCACAAAGCGATCTTCTGTGGTATACAGAAACTTGTCAAAAGTGACTTGCTGCCAGTCGGAATTGAAATATACATCTTAAATACCATTGGATTAATGAGAAAATATACATCTTTTCTTGATATTTTTTATAGCTCTGCTGTGGCATGTACTTCATCTGATACAGTTTTTTTCTCATCCATCAGAAATGTATTAAAAACTCAAAAAGCTATGATTTCACATCGCAGTCAGATGCAATGGTTTCGCTGGTTATATATCATCTTCTCACGCTATATGATTGTGAACACACTATCTCCCTTATTACCTATCCATGAACATAACGATTAATCATCAGTAGGTATGTATAACTCAAGTCACATTGTATATCTCGTATTTTGCCGTTATGATGCTAGATACAAGAAACAAAATATTTGTTTTTCCAAACCGTATGTACAGTACAAAGTGCCAAACAAATAATGGTTACTAATAAAAATGTCTAATGAGTATACATATCAGGTCCACATTTGATAAATCTAGCAATATTAACAAGTGTTATTTTATTCTTCATGTTAAATATGCGTCCGAAATGGATACCATTTGGTCTCTTATATATATTTGCGGGTAAAAAACTGAATTATTTTAAGGCCGGACATTGCATAGAAAAGTGGAATTCGTCCTCCAGTTGACTACCACTACACATTCTACATGCCCTTCCATTTCTTTTAATCCTTGTTTCTATGGGTAATTTATGATTTACAATATGAAATTTACATACAATGTATTTCAGTGCATCGGGCAAATCTGTTGAATAGTTTTCAAACGTAAATTCGGTCTTAAACAATCTATAAGCATAACATTTGACACCTGTATCAACATCACTTCTCCGTTTCTGTATATACTGGTCTAGTAGTCTTTGCTTACCATTCACATTGAGCCAGGTACTCATATATTACAAAACCCTGTATCATTCAACATCTTCTCTATATACGACAGCCAAGGTGGAGAAAAATGTCCTTCATAATAAAAGTGATACAATTTTATTGTTTAATTTATCCTTTAATTTGGCACTAAAAAGAATCCAGCATACTTACCTGGAACTAAAAAGATCTAGCAATTATGCAGACATATTTGCAGACATATTTTGTAAAATATGTGTACATTCTATTTGTGTATTGTTTATAACCTTTTTCTCATTGTGTAGACTGTTCTCTTATGTATTGATGTTCTTGTGTATTGCTTCTTTGTTCAGTCAACTCTAGTCTTTGTCATTATTTTTTTTTTTTCCATACATTTTATTGTTTTAATGGTTTCTCTGTGGCATCCTGGTGGGTAATGCAGCATGTCAGGGAGAAGACATTGCCATACAATTAGCTTGTGGTGACTTACGGTGTTCTCACGGTTTGTGATCGCTCTGTCGTGCTTTTCAATATCACAGACCTGATTACCAACTGTGGGGGCACTGTAATTCTTTAATTTTTGAGTATTTGTTCTTTTGTGGTTTAATGGTTTGTCTGTTCATTGTTTATGTCATTCATATTTATGTCAATTTATATTGTGTACATACATACATACATACATACATACATACATACATACATACATACATACATACATACATACATACATACATACATACATACATACATACATACATACATACATACATACATACATACATACATACATACATACATACATACATACATACATACATACATACATACATACATATACATACATACATACATACATACATACATACATACATACATACAGTATATACATACAATACATACATACAGTAATTTTATTTTGAGTGGATACAGTGCTGGTTTGGGCTTGATCGTCATCCGGATTATGTATTCGATGGCAGCTTCAATGGCCGAGGATTAAGTGGAGTCACAATTTTACTTTCCCACACCGGATATGATTGGCACTGAACCGGCATTGGTCCTACTCTCAAATTATTTTTACACAAAAATATCTTAGGCATTGTTTATTTCTATTGTTATATATTTGTTTTGACACAGACACTGTTTTGTGACTTTCAATTATAATTATTTTTGTCATCATTTTGTGTTAATTTATATTGTGTATCAGTACATACATACAGTAATTTTATTTTGAGTGGATGCAGTGCTGGTTTGGGCTTGATCGTCATCCGGATTATGTATTCGATGGCAGCTTCAATGGCCGCAGATTAAGTGGAGTCACAATTTTACTTACCCACTCCGGATATGATTGGCACTGAACCGGCATTGGTCCTATTCTCAAATTATTTTTACACAAAAATATATTAGGCATTGTTTATTTCTATTGTTATATATTTGTTTTGACACAGACACTGTTTTGTGACTTTCAATTATAATTATTTTTGTCATCATTTTGTGTTAATTTATATTGTGTATCGGCGCTGGCGCTGTCCAGATTTTTAGAATCAAAAAATTAGTTCACAATATTATTAGTACCTTGACACCAGGTATAAATAGTTTTTAGAGTCTGCGAATTCTTTGGCATTGTCCGTTTTCATGTGGGACCGAAAACAAGGTTATGAGTTCCATCGAACTTATGTTCAGTTAAATAGGCCTACCTTTAAACCGCATATATATATAGGATTTTGAGATCTGAGAGTTTATTAGCTTTGTCCATTTTCGTGTGCGACCGAAAAACCTGTTCTGGTCGTCTTGATTTTGTACATTTTAATTGGCAGAAATGGCTGCAGTTGTTTCAAAATAGTGGCCATTTAGAGCCACTACATCAGCCGCGGGGTGTTGCCTACTTTTGAGGTATTTTTAATCTTTATCTATGCTTGAATTCTGTAGCTGATGAATAATTTCATGTTTTCGTGTTATATCTCATGTCCATTGTAGCACAAGTACATCTTCACCAGTGCATTCGTGTAGTAAATCGTCGCAGCCCAAGCCTATTTAGAAGAAAAGATGACAATCAAATTAATGTCAGCGTGTCAAAACAATAATTATATTTATTGCTATACATTGACCTACCATTTATATATTTATCTTTCCAATTGTATGTTTCCAGATTAATGAATATCGGACTGTGAACTGTGATACCGTACTAAAGGGACGACATCCAACTCGCAAGTAATCTGGAATAAGCATCTTGTGTTTTTCTATTTGCACCTTAAATGGAATATCACTTGAATTATGTGTGAATAACTCGTTTGCCAGCACTGGAGTGATGAGCGGATTGGCAGACACATTTGATTTGAAGGATGAAGAGCAGGCCAAAGAGTATTTGGATACACTGGGTACAGAATATAGATTTCAGTGCTATCAAGAAAAAAGAAAAGATGGCTGTCATAGACTTGGTGGTTTCTTAGAAGCTTTCAGAAAAGACTTCCACAAAGCAAGACTTGTATTTGAAAAAAACTGTGATGATGAATACGGCCACAGCTGCTTCAAGTTAGGCAGTTACCATATATTGGGGAGAGATGTTGAAAAAAGTCCTACTGAGTCATTCAAGTATTTCAATAAGGCATGTGATTTAGGGTATGCTAGTGGGTGTCACAATGCAGCTTTGATCCATGAATCGGGAGACCTTGTAAAAGAAAAGCGATTTGTAAATGCAGCTAATTTACTTGAAAAGGGATGTGAGCTGAATGATGTACCAAGCTGTCAGTTGCTCAGTACCTATTTTATTAGCGGGAAAGAAGGCGTAGAGAAAGATATGAAGAAGGCTTTCAACTTTGCGAAGAAGGCTTGTGATGGTGGTCATATGTATGCCTGTGCAAACCTCAGTATCATGTATCGTCGTGGTGATGGTGTTGATAAAAATATGGTTCTCGCACTACAGAACAAGGAGAGAGCACAACAACTTTACCAAGACGTCACAGCGCCTGAAAATACTATAAAATTTAGCGAATAATTTTGTCATAGCCCTTATAGTTTTTTCAGCAAACAGGCCTGCAACAACTAGGTCCATGTCGCCGTGTTGTGAAACGATCTTAAAGCTTAACCATTAAATTTATGTAATCAATCACCAGTTTAGCTCATAACTTATCTTTTAAGATCATCACAGAACACGGCCCCTGTCTGACTAACTGAATCGCTGCTTAAAAGTGTTTTGATAACATACTGGCCTTCTAATTATTATATTCATATTTTTTAGCTTAAGCAATGATATTTCAGGTAGTATAATTTCTATTTACATTATTTATTAATAATAATTGTGCATATAATAAATATTTCAAAATTTTACAATCCAGCCATCGGAACATTTGAAGATTTGAGCAAAATAAAATGTGCTGAGTACACAGGCCTTTAATAGTTGTATTTAGGGTTTTTAGGGTTATTGTCATTTGCATGCGTCTGTGCTTTGTTTCCGGACGATATCTCACCAACCGTTAGACACCTGATTTTTTACCTTCGATTTTGCAGAGATTATTGACTTTATTTGATGGCGGATGATAAGTTCAGTTTCTGGACAATATCTCGGAAAGCAATGGCTGGATTGTTTTCATATTACACAGACACATCCCCGAAGGAGTATAGATGTGCCTTTTGGGAGGTTACGATCTTCGACCTGATTTTTGACCTTAAATTTTGAGGCCATTATGAACTTTAATTGACGTCGCTTGGATAGATTTCTTTTTCGAAACGATTTCTCGGAAACCGTTAGCCGGATTGTTTTGAAATTGCATACACACATCCCTTAGGGGGTGTAGATGCGCCTTGTTGGGGTTACGACGTTTTACCTAATTTTCAACCTTCGGTTTTGAGGCCATTAATAACTTTATTTGATGAGGATGATAACTTTAGTTTCTGGACGATACCTCGGAAAGCTTTCGCTGGATTGTTTTCATGTTGCACGCACACATCTCTTATGGTGTGTAGATGTGCCTTTTTGAGGGCTATGACCTAATTGTTACCATTTGACCTCGAGGCCTTAATTAACTAAAGTTAATGGCGGGGGATATCGTTAGCGCGCCAAAGGCTAGACAGAAATTTCGATACTAGCGTAAGTGAAAAGCCACGAGGACTGTTGCACAGGTTAGCCAAAAGCACATTCGCATTCCTAAACATGTTTAGATATAATTGTTCTGTGTTATAAATTCTACAGAAAGACACATTATTGAACCAATTAAGTCATTACTTATTTGTGATATATGTACATGCATATAAAACAGCTTAAAACCACCAATATGTCCTGGTTTCCATTGAGCCGGAACGACTAACTAGGGCTATATTGTGATCCTCCTGTGTCCGGGCAGCATGGTCCGGACACAATGCCCTTGGTTGAATTGTCCCTTTTATTTCGGTCAATATCACTGATTCCTGTTTCTACTGTGTCATTTCAGGCAAGAATATTTTATTTATTTTTAGCCTCCCTTGTCCCTTGTCACCAGATGAAACTCGAGTTCGGACCAAGTTGAATGCGTTTTTTTGGCGACAATTTAAAAAAATTTCGGCCAATTTAGATTTAAGCAATTTTGTTGGTCATCTTGGATTATGACAGATTGACTGTATTAAGTTTTTTTTTGGCAACCATTTTGAAGGTTGATTGTCAATTTTAATACAAATTCGGAAGTACAGTAGATGTACAAATTTGGAAGTGGGAAGTACAACTTTGGAAGTAGGAAGTACAAATTCGGATGTAGGAGACAAAAATTCGGAAGTAGGAAGTACGAAGTAGGAAGTACTAATTCGGAAGTAGGAAGTTCAAATTCAGAAGTATGAATTACAAATTTGGAAGTAAGAATTACATATTCGGAAGTAGAAAGTACAAATTCGGAAGTAAAAAGTAAGCCCTACTTATGAATAGATAACGGTAATATATATTTGTTTGTGAAAAGGAAGCACATTCAGAGGGTCCAGTGTAAACACAATTACTCAACTTTTTAATGTTGTATTACTGTCCGAAACGCTGGCCAACATTAAACCAACATTGGGTCGACGTTTTGTGTTTGATGGAATTACAACTGTTATTTTAATTGTCAAAAGTAGCCTCAAAGGTTATAGTCCGGCAGCCATGGTGGTATACCTGGACATGGAGTATATAGTTGTTTTTTTTGCAGAATACTGGTGCCCAGACCCCCTGCTTGAAGATTCCGGAGGGTGTGGAGTTTGACCACGAAAAATTCATTTCCGGCATTATTTTTTAATATAGAAGTCGCCGTCGTGCATAAATCCAAGATGGCCGCCACTACTCAACCAAACCAACAAGTAGGCCCTACATTTCTGAACAGAAACAAGTGTGAAACTACATCGCTAGCCAAACGTTCTCTGTGGATTAATTTTGTACGTGGATTAAGCGAGATCATATATAATAAAAATTATGAGAGCACGATCAAAACAAAAACGTAATAACAGCAATAATATTAGTAGAAAAATATTTACTGCAGCAACGACATACAGGCAAATGCTCATGTAGCCTATTCACCATATATACCACCTTAGATATATATAATTAGGAAGGGCTATATAAAATATAATTACCATCAATCTATAATGACTGTTTATACCTTCTGACCTCAGTTGTCATGAACATTGTAAATTGTAGGCCTGCCTATATGTACATTAAAATCACCAAACATCATAACTTTACTTTAAAAACTAAAAAAGGTGCTGACGATTATGGCTCAGGTGCGGAGCTTAATTTGCATAAACTGACAGGAGGAATTGGAGATGGCCGTACAGAGTAGATTGACAACCTCACTACTTAATGTACCCGGCCTCAGGCAGATGGAGACACAGTAGTAGTAGTAGAATAATGCTTAATGCCACTTTTAAATGTCATTTAAGTGACATTGTAATACACTAAAACCAGGGCAGTCCATTGATGAGATACATGATGTACAGATGACGATGTGAGGCTGGGGTGATAGAGCATGGTGGGTTATTGAGAGTGGTTTCCTTCACTCGCCCGATAAGGGGTTCTGGGCATGTCTAGAGGATTTACCCCCAGACGGTCGGGAGACTTGGGTTTAGCTATACAAAACACAGCTCCGCTATCCTCGGGTATGATAGTCCCAGGGTAGCATTAGCTGAGAGTAACTCCATTCATCCGTAGTGATAGACCTAATGTCAAACACTCTATTGCCGGTAGGTTAAGGCCCTACCACTGCCATCACCATAGTGCCTGCGCAGATGCAGGAACTGCCTTTGCACCGTTGTTGAGAGGAGGAACCAGGGTACGCCGCTGGCAACACGTCCGAAACCCGCCCATTTTGCGAGCCAAAGTCATTTGGGTATAAATTAGCAGGGGATTTTAGAGCATATTTTCAAAGCTGTACCTGTAGATGTACTGTTTTAAAGTTTTTATGTGAAGGCATCCGTTGTTCTCGGAGGCAATGAGCACAGTTATGGGGCAATAGTCAGGTGCTTGCTTGCCAGCCTACTGATTATGCCCACTGATTATACCTTCTGTCATGGTAGAGAATTGTGGCTGACCATAACTAGACCTGAATACAAGTCTTGTATTCAGGGCTAGACCATAACATGCTGCCATAAATGTAGTTGTTTGTTCAAAAATGTCACATATGCGACAAAACGAATAACCAGCTTGATAACGTATTTATCTTCAGTGCAGTCACCTTTCCCATGTCATACCAACGGGTGACTGTACATGTATCGTACACTGATATGACATGCCGACCAATATAACTATCAGGTACGATTTGCTTGTACTTCTCAACTTTTATATCTATGATGTTGCGATCCCCGATCGGAGATTCCTTGAACATATCCGTTGAGAATTTCTCCAAAATGGCACAGAAGCAAAATAAAAACACCTGTGTCATCTGAGACTACACTACTTACCCCATGACTAACCTCTTTCTCATTGCACAGCAAGTGCCTGATAACAATGTTCTGATTCTTCGTGAGAGGTGCTTACATCTGGTCTAAGTATTATATCATCATGGCTACTTTCTGTTGGCACATTATCATCACCAGTGATTACAAGTTGATGTGTCGATTTGTACAGGTCATGGAACACTGTATCCTCTTCAATGTAGGCCCTTATTTGATGATGGCTCTGATTAGTTTGTATTTAATTTTCACTAACCCTGAGGATCACATTTTGAGGAGGAAGAAGTGCATTGCTAACCAGTTTGTGGACCGCTTAATCTTGCATTTCCATTAAGGCTGAATTCTTTGCATTATCCAATATTAGATACTCATACACATTGACGGAAATGAGCTTAGTGAAAGAAACGACTTAAATTTTTTAGTGAAGTCATCGACAGCTCATTTAGTAGGCCAAGCTATTGTCCACATCACTACTGAACCACCGACCACCAAGCTAGTGGCATTCACAGTTCTACGACATATGTCTACCTGAAGTTGTTAAGGTTACACTTTGATTTAGTTATCTTCGTTTGAAATGGAGTGCTAAACATAGCAGTTGCGAATGGAGCCAGTTCGTGTACCAATATATATCATTAATATTGATATTTCTGGGACTTGATTGAAGCTAAAGAACCCGCCCATAAATTACTGCAGGGTCATACACCATTTCAGTACCAAGTTTCAACGGTTTACCAACCCAACTAATTATTACAATCTGCTTGGTGATTGAATCGCGAAAACCTTCAGACCAATTAGCTTCAAATATATACATGAATGTCATGCCAATTTCTATGGCTCTATCTAAGTTTTTATCATGTAATGATATTATATTACTGGTGGTGCATTTTTTTCGAGAAGAAAACCGGTCTTTAGAGTCATCTACAATCCTTGTTGAAAACTCTCCTCCAAGGACTATGCCCGTACCTATAATTTGACGCGATGAACATGTCACTCAGGACACAATTAGAACAACATGGATCATGATGCATTGTGTGTTCACCTTTCAGGTACTGTTTCAAGATATTTAAATTCATAGCCTAGCTGCATATTTCCTGGTGCAAAGCATGTATGGTAACATCTGTTCAACTGCAGCTAATATTATGTAAAGGTCAATCTGATTCCCGTTTAGCACGTACATATATATATTATCATGATCATTACTGGTTTTATTAGGAGATCTACCCAAATCTTTGAAATTGTGCTCTTGTTGGCAATATCTGCCAACAGCTGCATCAAATCAGACATGCAAACCAGTTTAAATTTGTCAATGTCTTGATATATGGGAACTGATGAACTTGAAGCCTGACCAATATTTTGGAGAAAATAATTGTATTGGGACTATTGTATGCTATAGGCCTAGATTAGTCTATATTAGAGTCTAGTGCTATGCCTCCAAATGTGATAGCCTTTGTAAAGTCAGAAGTAGGCTTAGAAAGTTGTATACCGGTACCAGGTACCTGTACCTAAATGTCATGCTTCTAATGATACAAAATGTGAATTGCCAATGTAGTGGTGGCGGTCATCTTGGATTTATGCCCGAATTAAGCTTCTGAATAACCAAATAATGCCGGAAATGAGTTTCTCGTGGTCAATTTAGTTGGAAAAGTGGTATTATACATATTTGTAGGGCATAAAGTGAAAAAGTTACATTTCCACTGAGGGTATTGGCGGCCATTTTGAAAAAAAACGTGAATAACTAAAATTGCCCAAGGGTGACACACCCTCTGGATTCTTTAAGTGGGGGGTCTGGACAACAATATTCTGCAAAGAAAAAAACTATATACTCCAAGTCCGGGTTAGAGCAAAATAAGGGCCTTGGCTGCCGGACTATTACTAGTGTCCATAGTGAACAATCTAGGCTGGTTCAATGGTGGGCAGCAGTCCACATGACTGGTCCAGCATTGAAACAGCACTAGGTAAATGTAATTTAATTATTAAATCTAGCATTTAAAGGACTAATAGGGCCGCCCAGTCGACCAGACACACTGTCTACATTTTGTCTACAGCCGACTACAGCCGACATGTAATGTTTCCATTCGTCATTCAAATAGCATGAAAATGCGTTCAAATGCAATTTGTACTAAATCTATAGGAGATATTGTACAAACATGTGATAACCGTGATTCTGTTTGTGATTATGACAAAACAACACGATGTGTTTAAATATTGAAAACTCGAGGAGTCAACAGCCTCTGAAAATAAATGGAAACGAGACAGAGCTAAAATGCTCATTGCAATAGAGATACTAATATTCAGATTTGATCCAGATCAACTATCCAGATCGACTATAAATGATATAGCACACCTCCTCAATATCTAACATGTCTTAAGTATTCGTCCAAACTTAATTAATACCATATGAATTGCATTTTGAAATTGGGATGATGGAATTTTCAAAACGAAATGTGACTTAACAAATTGCATTACTTTTGGTAATTGCATTTTGCATAATCAAATTTGGTGTAATGATGTACATTGTTCAAGAGTCTATGTCATGTTGGATATTGAGATTGCAATTGGTGGGATGCAATGTCCATTGTCCAACTGTAATATAAGATCCAGCATGTTGTAATTTTGGCCCTGATATCATTCGATAGCTGTGCATGAGCCCACAATGCGCACACAAGCGAATGATGACGACACACCTACTTTAATATGCAGCCTCGGATTTTCACCCTGGTATAATTGAGCTAAAGCTGACAGAAACCAATGGAACAAAACAACTAAAAAGTATGAAACCGTACAATGGGTATCCAATAGCATTTATATGCTTCACAGTAGGCCTACAATTTTGCATGTCCAAAATAAAAAATACGGGAATTTTGTCTCTATATCTCGCTGAATTGGTAAATGCGCAGCACAAAAATTAAAAAAACTTTTGCAGTTCTAGTCTATGAACATGTTTACATCATATGGTCATATTAAGAAGCCAACATAAAATCACTGATTTTTTATGATTTTAGCCTGATTGTGCCGCTTTAATTAATTAAATAATAATTAATTTAAATATATTTAGAGCTATGTGTTAGGAATTTATGTTTGACCCCGCAACGTCACTAAAGGTCAAACATACAATTAATATACTATAGGATGCCCCATGTATGGTTTCCCAAAGGTGCTCAAAATAGGATGTTTATGGTAGCCATAAAAATATTTTGGGAAGGCAGGGCGCACCATACCGCTCTCTCGGACGCTTCAGGTCGTTCCTTTCTCTCCGAACTCTGTTCATGAAAGAAAGCTTAGTAAAATTTTCTTTCAAAGTGGAAATTATTTGCACAATTTGCATCTTTTGTGCTTCCAAGTTTCAATTAAAATGGATTCTTACAAGCACGCGAAATGAGTTTCTCCTTTTCAGTTGGAATTAAAAACTCGACCAAAAACAAACTATTGTCCTTTAAAGCGCTGAAAACATAAAGAAGAGAGGTAGCCCTGGAAAAAGAACTGAGTTTGTTGCTCAGCTGAAAGCAAATTTGGGAAATTTAGGGCTAAACCCAGAATGTTATAATTCACATAGCCTTGAAATAGGGGCAGCTTCAAATACAATAAACGATGGGTATAATGAAACACAGATTATGTCAATCAATCAATAGTTTATTCAAAAACAGCAATAGGCTCCTTGGAGCCTGTGTGCATTTACAATAAACAATGTGCAAAAAAAAACAGTGTTTGCATCTTGACGAGGAGATAAAAACATATAACAATAATATTTCATACTATGGTTCAGTTAACAGTTTTAAACTTTCAAAAATAAAGACAGCTAATTTAGAAATAATACTACAACGATCACATGTCATAAGCTCAATAAATTTAGACATTGATGTTTTGTTTTCGCCAATAGTACGGTGACAAATATGTACTTCTGATATCTGTATTAATCTGGCATTCTATAACAAAATGGTACTCATCCCCAAGAACATTACAAGCTGTGCACATACGTTCATTATAAACTTTTCTGTGATACCATTTTCCGCTGACCACTTGGATATTGCAATTTTTTGTCAGAAATTTAATATAGGCAAACTTGTGTTTTTGTACTTTGATAACATTCCTGTATTTAGAACAAATTATATTTTCTTTAATTAATTTATATAGTTTTCCATCTGGACTACTAGACATAGAAGTATTCCAGTTTGAAATATATTGATCCTTCAACAGTTGGTTGCATAATTTTTAAAAACTAAAAGTATTATGAACATTCTGATTTATCCAAACATAATTAAAACCAAGGTTATTTAAGATTTCCTTGACTTTACTAGCCCAATTATTGGCATGTTCGAGCTCACATTTTTCATATTGATATGTATATATATTATACACCAATGAGTTTGTTTTGCGTATTATAATTTTCAACCAATATTTAATAATTTATAAATGTCTGTTTACTGCCAATGGAAATCTTCCCAATTCACTGTAAACAAAAACATTTGCAGTAGATTTCTTAATATGCAAAATACGCTTGCAAAATTGAAGAGGAACCCTTTCTATAGCAGGGGCTTTATGAAATCCCCATACCTCACACCCGTAGTCACAAATTGATAAAATAATTTTATCAAATAGTTCACATTGGAAATTTATTTTAGGATTGTGTAAATGATGCAAATCTTTATACAACTTAAAAAGAGCCCTAGTACTACAATTTGCAATGTTTTTTTTTGTAATACATCAAATTTACCCCTGTCACTTAAAAGCATGCCTAGATAACAATATGTATTTGTTACGGTTAACAATGTATCACCGAAGAAATAATGGTAATTTATTGACAGCGATTCCACCTTTTCTGAAAATTACGACAGCTGATTTTTAGCCCGCCTTTTAATTTTAATTAAAAAAGGTGGGCTATTGCAATTGAAGTTCGGCGTCGTCGGCGTCGGCGTTGGCGTTAACATTTACTTGTGGGCGCGATAACTTGAAAATTTTTTCATGTTTCCTTCCCAAATTTGTTTTGCATGTTACTAATGACCACTTCTCGGACAAGTTCAATAATGGCCGAAAAAAAAAAAATGGCCGATTTATTGCGATTTTTCACATTTTACGTCAATAATTTGACCTTGTGGGCGCGATAAGTTAAAAAGTTTTTCACATATCCTCTTCAAATTGGTTATGCATGTTACTAATAAGTAGTTCTTGGACAAGTTCAATAATGGCCTGAAAAAAAAAAAATGGCCGATTTATTGCGATTTTCCACATTTTACGTCAATAATTTGACCTTGTGGGCGCGAAAACTTGAAAAATTTTTCACATATCCTCTTCAAATTGGTTATGCATATTACTAATAAGTAGTTCTTGGACAAGTTCGATAATGGCCGAAAAAAAAAAATGGCCGATTTATTGCGATTTTTCTGATTTTACTTCAATAATTTGACCCTGTGGGCGCGATAACTTGAAAAGTTTTTCACATATTCTCTTCAAATTTGTTATGTATGTTACTTATAAGTAGTTCTTGGACAAGTTCAATAATGGCTGAAAAAAAAAATGGCCGATTTATTGTGATTTTTCTCATTTTACGTCAATAATTTGACCTTGTTATTTACGTGATGACATTCGTCTTTACTTTCTTTATCATGATTCGGCGGCGGGCTATTATCGAGTGTGCTCTTGTTCAATATTTATATTTAATTTTCACCGTGTGCAGTAGTCATACAGGATATCAGTGCCGAGCTGGAGGTCCTCCGTTGAATCTGACATTAATAAAAGCTCTTCAGCATAAAATAGCGTTCTGATAGTGATATCCGACATACTTACCCGTCTAAAACCTCCACTTTTTAATGCCGCTTTAATATCATTCAGGAAAAGATTAAACAAAAAAGGCGATAAGCTCTCTCCTTGTCGTACGCTTAAATTACATTCAAAATTATTGCTGAATACTCCACTCTACTTGACTTTAGAAGTTGTAGTATTACAATACATATCTTTAATAATATTAAAAATTGGGCCTCTAATAAACAATCTCTGTTCACATGATCAAAAGCCTGCTATGAATGCTACGTGTAATCGCCTCTTAGTATTCAGACATGAATCAATAACATAACATAAAAACATTGTCCACCGTCGAGCGAGATTTACGAAAACCTGATTGTGTATCACCTGTAATATTAAACGTATCTCACCAGAATGTCAACCTATTATTTATTATTCTTGTGAACAACTTACCCAGTGTGCTCAAAAGAGTTATACCTCTATAATTTTTTACATCATTTATATCACCTTTTTTAAAAATTGGCACAATAACGCCTTCTCTTCATGCAGCTGGAAAATGAGATGATTTGAAAATTACATTAAATAAACAGGTTAACTTTGGTAATACAATTGCATCAGCACATATATACAGCTCATTGATTAACAGATCATTGCCTACAGCTTTTCCACATTTTAACTCGCTTACTGCTTTGTGTACTTCAGAATCGGTAATACTAATATTTAAAGGTGTAGTCAACTGTCAAAATTTGCGGGACAAGGGTCCCCCAGAAGGCAATAGTGCCCGTGGGTAAGCCAAGGCCCTATTCCATAATAATACTAAATATGTGTTTCATACCCAAAGCCTCATTAAGAGCAAGTTCTCAAATCACAGCAAGTTCATATATACTTGAGCGACATCTATGAGGTATTAATTCAAAGCCCTAGTCTTTTGCCCCTACTTGGTCGCCTACTTGCAAACAAACTGACTGTATTACTGCGGGGATTTGGAAACTGCTTGACCCCCAAGTTTGTATTGTCACCCAGTAAACACAAAACATTTGTATGACTTTATGCAATGTTGGACCAACGTCGAAGACGTTGGGCCGACATTGCATAAATGTCATTGTACATTGTACATCAAACATTGTACATTTATCTAATGTTGGTTCAATGTTGGCCAGCGTCGCAGACGTTGGCCTAACATTAAAACAGCATTGGATCAATGTCTCGTTTGAGTAGTATCTTGTAATCAGTTCAGTGGCTATATTAATGCCGTCAATCTGTACTCAATAGGCTACTGTTGGCCTACACTTGACCGTCCCAGGCATGCGCGTTTTGAAGCTGAATGATTCTTTAACTGGTCATACTCAGTCTGAAGTTGTCCTTGCTGGTAAGTACGTAAATGCTCAAAAATATCATCGTCAGCTTCATAAATAATATTTTTAGGATTGCTTATAGATTTAAAATATACAAAGTAATCATTTGGTTTAATAGTTGTAAGTAATGTTCTTTTACCAGGTCTAAAAGACTTCCAAAATTCTTTAGGATTTGAATGCATACGCATAGTCAACCTTTGTGTGTACTCTTTATCATAGTTGCGCTTGCAAATTCTGACACACTTTGTATACGCAGATCTAGCTGCAACCTTTTGAATTCTAGTGGCATCTATTTGATTTGAACGGAATTCAGACAAGCAGCGAAAATATTCAACACGCAGTTGTAGACATTTATTTGACATCCAAGCTGGATGACAGTTATTATATGATTTAGTGCAATGTGCAGGTGTATTTACAGTGAACAATGGATCAGCAACGGAAAACAATATATCAGTAAAGTCATTTACCAAGTTATCAACGTCTACGGGTGAATCTGAATGTCCCACATTCTCAAATATATCTACAAACCTATTTTGTACACCGTCTTCGTCCAACATATTAATAAACAACTGTTTTTTACAAGAATCATTTCAAGCGTTTTTCTCTGACATTCTCTGTATTACGGATATCTACATGTGGAGTATAATTGAATTTGACATTTAGTCTTAATGGGCAGTGATCCGAATGATCAAATTTGAATTGTCAAATTTACCAAACCAAAATGCTAACGTTACTTTCTGATTATTCACAGAGATGGTGACGTAAATTTTGACCAATACATTTTACAAACATGCCTACCACTTGGCGGTATTTTTCTGAACTAACACGTGCAGGCAATAGCCACAGATATCAAAACCATGTCACATGGGCAGCTAGTATACAAATCTGTTGCTGTACAGTGGGTGAACTGTAGTGCTATTGTTACGCAAAATAGGCCAGCGAGTTCCGTGACTGACAAATAGATGCCACTATATCTACACATTTATTATTTTAACATTTTGTGTTATATATTTTAGTAGACAAACCGAGTCTGGAATTTGATAATGTCATCCTGGATAGCCGTTTTCCTCTTTCAGAATATCCACGATAGAACAAAGAAAATTGACTCAAAGAAACATTTAGATAAGTCGTTTATTAATGCATACCGAGATGTCATGAAATATTTTTGCTGGATTTGAAGCTTTGCTATGTTTATTGCTTCGCGACTTTGTGACATAACTAAACGGAAAATAAATAGGCCTATATCTTGTTATCACAATTTTTACATTCAATATGTATATAATACAACAAATAGCGGTGATAAAACTGAACATATTTTCAACATCTGTTTACAGTCTAGTCAGCTCAGCATGTTAAGTCGGCATATTAGACAACAATAACGATTATTTCCGGGATTTAGAAATCATTTTACTAAATTAAATGTTTTTTTGCTATTGTGGAATGCCAATGAAAGCATAATATTGATTTTGAAAACATAACATTAAATTTTTGATTATCCAGTATGATTATTTTTATTGTTTTCCGGACTACAAATTATTAGTGGAACATTGCTTAATGACCTAAATTTAACAACGATATACCTGGAATGGTGACATAGATAGTAGTAAGCTAAATTAGCCTCCCGGATTGGTGCAATGTAAAAGTTTTTACGATTTAATATTCACTCACACCCAGCGGTTACCCATGTTAACCTGTAAGTAATCAGTACAATTAAAGGTTTAGTATAAAAATAGCCCACCAATATGTTGAGATGTCCTATCATACGATAATAAAGTTTAAACAATTAAAATGTAATTAATACATTGTTCTAGTACCAATCACATACATGCATGTGATCATCTTTTTAATAACAACTTTACTGGTGAGCGTAATAACTTTATAACTTAAAATAATAATATAGCTAACTATAAACGCATAATCTAAAACGCCGTCATAAATGTGGGCTGGGCTTAAAAAAGGTGTCACTTCTGTATTCGAGCATCTCAGGTGTCTGTAGTATGTCTTCTGCTTTAGCTATGTCTGCCTTTATGGCGGTCACTAACTCATCTGGAATCATTGAAACATCATGTTTTAAGTATTGGTAAATAACGATGACAAAGAACTACTTGAGCAGCCATAATAATTCTCATGATAATTAAATGATAATTCTGAGTTAATCGAACGATGACTTTGTGAGCCTACACAGCGGAATAGTGTTGTGCATGTAAACCCTTTGCCACTATAGAAATTCACAGGGATTCAGTTTATCGATGGCAGACACTATACGTTTCGTCTATCAGCTGCGGGTGGTGAAGATAATATAATTTACTCACCAACTGAAGAGAAATTTTTCTCAGGACGAAGATAACCACATATGCATACTTTCATGAATGAGTCATAAAAATCCTTCTGAAAACTGTGTATGACATGTGTCTCCTGAAAGTAAATCAATTAAAAAGGTAAAAAAACTAAACTGTATTCGCGAAAGTTTTCTGTATCTCTAGGTTTATATGTGACATCTAAGTCTGTTACCGAATAATGAATAGTTATAAATATATAACCTGGTAGAAATAATTAATGGCGTACATAGGTGAATCACAAGGTTCGTGAATACGACATAGAATAGTGAATACGACATAAGAAACAGAAGCGAATAGGCCTACTTCTGTTGAAATTGTCCTGTTCTCCAGCACATTTTTCTCAAAACTTCGCAGCATTTCATTGAGGGGGAGGGGTGGGGTGCAGCCAAACACATGTGTCACCTGTGTCACGAGTTACCTGCGGGGCTGAGATCAACGTGCAGTCGGTATGTGGTTATATAGAGACACTACACATCGGGCTGGGTGTGCTAATTACATACATAATGTACTGGTTAAATGTACCTAACTTGACTTTTATTATCGTCTCAGAACACCGACTTCATACATGTACGTCTGATTCTGACGTAACAGACGTCTGATTCTGACGTCTAAAATCGATCCCCGCACTTAAAGATTAAAATATATATAACCAATTGTTAATGCACCGCGATTTAAAAAAATAGTTAAAGCCTCACAATTCTACGCATCCCCAAAACATTCACACATACAATTAATCTTTTTGTCAAAGAGGTGTTTGTTTGTGTTCTTATTTAAATAACAACAATTAAACTGACTGAATGAATTTATTATCACCACAGTGGGATGACAACATGGCCTAGGGTTATTGTCGCCAATATAATATAATATGTATGTCTGATAGACACTGAATCCTAAAGAATATCAATTAATTAAACAGGTTCTGACGCGTGGATATGGGAAGTTGGTCAATTGTACCACCATCAATCATGGTGACTAAATTGTATATGTGGGACATGTATATCGTGATATAGCAAAAGGATAGTGGTTACAATTCAACATCATAGGGGCGGATTATGATGAATACTTAATATCATGACATGCAAAATCTTGCCAACAAAGGATGGAAATACACATGATAACTGCGAAAACGTACATGTAATTAAATTTACAATAATAAAATGTGGTACAGACCCCTTACAGTGTACATGTATTTCCAAGTTTAAATGGGATATAAACGCCTTTTATGTGATGGATTGGCCTCCTATATTAATGAAAAATAGCCTACCGTAAGTTTTATCAGTGTTTATTAAAAACTTAATTTGGTTTTACCATTGATTTTCTTTCATTGTGGTAAAATGGGTTCCACCCAACACTCATGACCATTTTATAAATAGGACCATCATCCAAATTAGCCCAGCCGTAGTATATACCACATTGAAATTCGGCAGGCAAACTCTCCACAACATCATCTGAAAAATTAGCTGTAAACAAAAAAGTATTTTAGTCGATTACTTGGATTCACTCAAAAAACACCAAAAGATGATGCGATATATAACAGGAATAATAACTATAAATGATCACACAGTTTGTAGCATAATTTGATAAATGTAGCTAATTCAATAACCAGATAACTGCTTCACTAAATATGTAAACAGCTAAAGCTTGGTTTGAAAAAAATATAGTTTTGCGATATGACGATGCTTTTACATTCAAATTTTACACCTTCAACAGCAGTTTGTTCACCCCCAAACATTTCATGCACAATCCACTGTCCATTCCCCATTGAATTTCAGACTGGCATGCTATGTATAGGCTTACCTATGCCATATTCCAGCTTGTTTCCCACGTTTGTCGTACATTTTGAGTTCCATTCCATACCATCTCTATATCTATGTTCCATACATTAGCAATTAACCTCCAAGGCAAATAAAAAGGCTTAAACGTAATGCTGTTTAGAATCACGTAATTGCAGCGAAGAGTTCAACTGCAGTATAAAAACTGGGCAAAATGGTTGTGCAAGATAGGCCTATAGGCTATCGGGCAGCAATGAAAATCTACAATAATGTTTACCTGCATCCTTCTTCACACGGCAGCAGGTTGGAGCATGGAGATTGTAGGTTGGGGAGACCTGATCTGCACCAGGGTGCAGCGCCCATGCAGAGCTTAGACCCAAAAACTGTAATATGATCTGCATGCCACGTGCCCTCCCTGATATCAGTATCAATGTGTGATCTATAAGGCGCTGGTGATAAGACGCTGGTGTAGAGACGTTGGATCAACATTGGGCCAGCAATGTTATGATGCTGTTCCAACGTTTTATCAGCGTTGTGCCGCTGACGCATACTTTGTCCCACAAACAAATTATAGCTAAACAGATTTACTTGTCTTATAATAATAATTTATTATTGCTTCATATATTTATGCGACATCGGGCATACATACTTTACATGTGTAATTGACTAGTCTACCCATCTCATTACTACTTGTGTAGGCTAGGCCGATGCCGTGACGTCAGAATAAGTCAGGTGCGATACGCGGTTTGGGGGGGGGGGGGCAGTGTTTTCTATCCTTGCTATTAGATATTTATCCAATACATTTTACGTGAATTTTACAATAAAATGTTCAATATTCTTGAAACGTGTGGTATCACCCATATATCACTTCATAAAGACGGACGTGATCTTATCAGCATGCATGTCATGATAATATAATTAGACGGCTACAACCTGCATCAGAGGATAATGTCCCATAACTCCGTTGTGCCATACATGTACTTGTAATAAAATTGTTCAGCTTTTAGTAAAAACGTCTGATATGTCACCAATACTCAGTTTATAAAGATACATAAAGACAGACATGATATGATGTATGATTGATATATCATACTCATATTATACAAAGCGCTGGTACGTCCACTTTTAGAATATGGAAATCTGGTATGGTCACCATAATTATAAAATGAATATCGAGAAATTAGAAGCAGTGTAACATCGATTAATAAGGACTAACATGAAATGCTCGACCTGCATGATGGGGAAAGTCACATAATTCCCTTGATAATATTTGTTTTACCTAAAACATTATAATGTAGCATACATGTACTTGTAATAACCTGCATGAGAGGGCAATGTCCCATAATTATTGGCATTATATTGTCTTACCGGTACATAAAACATTATTCATGACATGCTTGTAATAAAATTGTGCATATTTTGGTAAAAAGAAGTCCCAAACGTCATCAATAATAAATTAATATAGACAAAAGCATGTCAGAGTAAGACGGCTGCGATCTGTTTTTTGCGTGAGGAACATATCTTGTAATAAAATGTTTCAAATTATAGTAAAACATATGTCATCCATAATCGCTTGATCAAGACAGACATGGTCTAATCGGAATGTCAGAGTAGGACGGCTGCAACCTGCATGACAGGGCAATGTCCCATAATTCATTAGCATTATATTTTTTATCTAAAACATTTTACGTGACAAACTTGTAACAAGGAGATTATAGTGGGAGATGAAACTCTGACCACGAGCTGTGCTACATAACCTCTTTTGCTAATTGCTATCTTTTTCTTTTGCCCTTTTCACTCATTCCCTCCATGTTAGGTTACGTAAATCTTAATTTGATACATTTTCCTTGTGTTAAATAATTGTTCCACATTTAACTCGGAGACAATCGAGGAGTTTCAGTTCTGGTACTAAATCGATCACCTCTGTCAGTCCATTGATCTCTAAACCACTAAATTAATGACTTATTTAACCATTACTGTGTTAAGAATGACCATAATCGTTTTTATTATGACCTCAGGTGAGAGAGGTTGATCTGAGCAACATTTATGTTTGGAGAATGCTGATTTATTAGTAGATAAAATCACTGTTAGTGGGAGTAAAATGTGTGTGTTTAAACGTGACACGGTTTGTAAATGTTTTAAGTGAGTGGAAAATCCAAATTAAAGGGTTAACTTTTAATTTAGTGTTCACAGTGGATGCTAACAGTCTAAATTTTATGTGATGAAAAATCAGCGTCGCAGACGGTGGACAACATTAGAGCAACACATATTCCTGATAGAGCAGTAGAGGCATATGGACCTACCCAGTAAACACAAGATGTTTAACCAATGTTGTTTTAATTTTGGTCCACCGTCTGCGACGTTGGGTCAACTTAAAAACAACATTGGTTGAACGTCTCATCACCAGCAAGCACGAGACATTAAACCAATGGTAATAAATATTTTATACTAGTAAATGGGTCAATAAAAAAGTCTTGGAATTCATATTGGTCATGATAATTAAAATGTTGTGAAAAACATATGGAGACAACTTGATTTAACACTCGATTGAAAAATCACTACCGTATTATTATACTGTATTATACTTGCTCTACCAAAAATAATAAATGTGGCTCCAAACACAGTGCATTGTAATTTATATACAAAGATTAAAACACATTTTATTTAATTTCATTTGGCTCAAACGAGATCGTATTAAACACATTATAACATCCAATTATAATATCCAATACAACCCTCAATTATCAAATTATATTACTAATATCTCACATTATACAGTTATATGCGGATATTTATATGTCACATCTGACCATAATACAGCAATACCATGCCGTTAAAATGACTTGATCTAACTTAAGATACAAAAATGTCTCACAGCAAATATGTTTACATTTTCATGAGCAAACTTTGTTGATACGAGTAATGTCATCCACCATATACTATTTATTCAATCATTGAAAATGGCAGGTTTAAATTGACAGAAGCGGCGCAATTTGTGATCAAACAGTACTGTCCCTCCTCTATCATCAACTGCTGTAGAAATCAATTCACTTCCAGTGGCGGATCCAGGAATTGACCGATTTTTTCAAGAATTTATACACGCCACAGCCAGCCTCGTATGCTCTAGAGGGGTCCGTGGGCATGCTTCCCCGGGAAAATTTGAAAACTGAGGCCTCAAATGAAGAGTTCTGGAGCATAAATATGGCCTTTTTTTATTTTCGGG